>JABFDZ020000045.1:8006509-8072228 GCA_019775955.2 Pollimyrus isidori | reverse complement strand
CTGGATGATGCGACGGCAGCCATAGTGCGCCAGAACGCCCACCACACACCAGCTTACTGGTAGAGAGGAGACAGAGTAACAAGTAACAAGTCAGGCAAGTACCATCCTCCTGGCAACCGCCAAACCCAGATTCATCCATCGGATCGTCAGACAGAGAAGCGTAATTCATTACTCCAGAGAATATGTCTCCACTGCTCTAGTGGCTGCGTGCTTTACACCACGCATCCGACACGAGTGACCCATTCTTTCTCGAATGTTTGTAGAAGCAGTCTGTATGCCTAGATCTTTGATTTTATACACCTGTGGCTATGGAAGTGATTGGAACACTTGAATTCAAAGATATCGACTGGTGTCCTGATACTTCTGGCAATATAGTGTATATTGAAAATACATTGAAAGTGTTTTGTTTCTCACCTAGGCCAGTCCTATTCAATGTGGCACCCTAAGCAAGCATCACCGCTGACTGTCCCCATTCTGGGACAAAGTAAAGCTGGCTGGCAAGTCAGCGCCCCCTTAGAAGTTGACTAGGCAGCCGGTAACATCGGATATACCAGCCCTATCACTCACAGCTGGTATGATCTGAAATAAAATGTCAAAACAACAATCCACTAAAATAAGAAGCAAGTTATATTAACAATAAAGTCAATTAAATAAACGCATCAGTAACATGGTCAGGTCAAACCAGTATGTGGACCAGTAACAACTGGGCGATGCCTTAAGGGCTGGGAAGGGGGACACTCTCTATACTTTAGGAAAGTTATGCTTTTTATTCCAAGGCGTAACAGGCCTGGACTGACAGGCAAAATGAAATGCTGTTTAGAGGGTAAAAGACAAATGTCAGATGAACAGCCAATGCTCAAGGAGCGATGGGCTTCATCTGTGCATAATGGACCAGCTGCATTTTGATTCAGATCGCCTGCCAAGATTAGAGTCTATAATAAATGGCTGAATGAGACATGGCTGTAAAAAGTCTGACTGGTTTTAATAAACTAAATAAGACGAGCATAGACAGTGATTGTTGTAGCAATAGGCTAAGAGATGTGGGTCTGGCCGAATGACAGATGAAATTTGGTCCATATATTTGTAAAAACCAAAACCATTGAATGCATACTATGTTTGTTTTTAAACTCTGATAGATGCAGTGTTTCAGCTGAAAAACGGTATCTGGCTGGCAGAATAAATCTTATTCGCCGATAAAAATAGACATATTCTCAGACTGATCTCTGTGGGGACATCAGTCAGTTTTCACAGAAAGGTTCAAAACGTCACGTGTCATTATGTCATCAGATGTCGTTGTGATGAGGGGCTGCGAAAACATGAAAGTGAGGATATCACTGCAAGCTTTGAGCCCCTGCTAAATTTCAAATTAGCTACAGGCTGTACATGGAAGCCTCAATATGAGAATGAATTGCTAAACAATAAGTATATATAAAGAATAATTTATTTTTTTTCTAATTTTGAAATCAAAACATTACAGTACTCTACTCTTCATACAAATGTGAATGTTGCAAATGTGAATGTAACTAGCTAGCAGTCTCCTATACTGTATCTTACTAAAACGCCTAACAAGGTAAAAGAATTCCTGTAGCATAAAACCTTCAATATCTTAAAAACTTCAATATCTTAAAAAGTTACATATAAAACCGATTATGTAACTATAGATATTAACACATATTAGATATTTGCATATCAGAAGTGGGTAGTGCAGAATTTTGACTACTTGACTTTTAAATCCAATTAACTTCATTTCTGTAAACCAGGCCCCAGTTCTAGATTCTTGCTAAACCCTCAGAGACCAACAATTTGAAGCTCTAACAAGTCAAAATGTGTTAATGATGCTCCTCATGCATATGGTAATTTAAATGCATACGTTTAAACTGATGCTGGTGTAAATTAGAAAGCTTGCATAAAAACAAAACATTTCCATTTTGATCAATTCCTAACAATGCAATTTTGAAATAATAAGCGCTTAAAGTAAATACCTATTAAAAAAAACATACTGTTCAAAGTATAGTGAGCATTCATTTTTAAACCACTTATAACAAATTAAGGGAAATGTTTACTGAAGTCTTGCTGTTACGGAAACATCAGCTGTAGCAAAAGCCTTTAGCATGTGTGAAAAGAGGTAAAAGCCACAGTGGAAATAAGTTCCCTTTGTTTTGGTTCATGTATTTACATTTAATTCAACTTGATTATCCATATATGACTAAGAACATTGTGTAGCCTCAGGCAAAAGTAGCCCTCAAAATATCATGACAATAAGGAGGTGGTTTTAAGTATTCCACAAAATGCCTATACCATATTTATATTTTAAAAAGTGTCACGTGTTTATATATCAACTGTGTATCTACAGTATGCATGTGCAAAATAATAAGAAACAACTAAAAGAATAGTAAGTAAGCCCCAATAACTAGAGGCTGGGAGCAGGGCTGAGGCAGGGGAGAACCAGTGAAAGGTAGGGTGAATTATAGACTGCCTCTCAAGATTCACAGCTCTTAGTGGTAGGAGGTTAATATTCTCACATGTCATTAGGTCTGCTGGTTTCACTGATGGCTCATTGAATCAGGCAGCAAATTATTTCCTCATGCTGCAGAGGACACCACACTTCAAAGGGAAGGGGCTGGGGTCAGAACGGCTCTCCAGTTTGATTAATGACTAGGGATCAGCAGAGGTTGCCTGTAGGTAAGAATGTGACTGAAGCTCCTGACAGGGCTGACTTTTTAAGCTGGATTTGACCCAAGACCTAGCAAACTTTGTTTCCAACACTGCCTCCAACTGACCCGACAGGCCTTGTCAGGAGAGTTGCTGAACTTGTAGTCATTCTTATCAAACACAAGAGCTACCTAACCAACCTGATATACATCTTTCTAAAGGGCACCTCTTCCCAAGTGGTTGCAGTCTCATTTGGTGCGAGAGAGCATAAGTGTTCTACAAAAAAGTCTTTTACAAAAGTAGTGCAGCAAGACATATAAGGCCAATTAACATGGTTTTTCAGACAAAAGCACGGCAAATGCAATATGAATGTTTTAGTCATGAAGTACTCATTTTCTGATTTTTGCAACAACAAAAAATCACAGGAAAGAAATATATGATGCCGCCATATAAACCTGTTAACTTTGGTTTAAGATACCTGAGAACAGACCATGGGAGTTGTCACTTGCACGGGGCAACAGAAGGTCAGAGTCCCAAATCTGTTTCCAAAAATTAGTCATCGGTTAAGGGTCATAGTACAATGAGGGGTCATAGGGGGGTTAATGTCACCAGACGTGTTGGTTTCTACGGAGAGTCTTCAAAGTCTTACGCCCACAGTCATTAATTATACCACGGGAAGCAGACTGCTTTATGTAATATGAGCGAGACTCTTTCTTAAAGTCAATGCCAAATACTACTGACTCTAGTCACAAATCTGTATTACAATATCTAATGACAGTTATTTTGACCTTGTGGGGACATTTTTGTAGTTCCCATAAGGGCAAAATAACTGTTTTTTATATTAATATTTTTTTGACTGCAATCAAAAAACTAACAATGCTAAAAGTCTTGTATTTTGTTTGTTTGTGTGTGTGTGTGTGTGTGTGTGTGTGTGCAATCAAGGGTAAGTCTAGGATTTGACCCTTAGGTTGGTTCTGCCCTGATAAAATACAGGATGAAATTGCTAAATGAATTATTACAAAATTTTCAGAGGGGCTGAGACAAAAAATAAGGGTAGGTTTAGAATCGCCTATTGTGTGCACACATACTGTTATATCCTACATTCATTGTGTAGGTCCCATTTAGAAAATTCAGTTTTTCCCTCTGATGTGCTGATCAGGCTTTCTATAATCTTCGAGTGAAGGACAATTTTTTGAGAAACCACACGTTACAAAACATTCACATCCTTGACATGCAGGTAAGCAATTGTCCTCATCTCCATGTAAAAATGTTCTGCTTAAATTAAGTCGGTCAGCCTGCCAGGGTTCCAATCATGCATGTATGAATGTCGACCTAATAGCAAATAATGACTAAGCAACTGTCACTTCTTGGCAAATGATCGATGACACTTGATGGATGACCCTGACACTACACCGATGGCCTCTATTAAACCCCTCCCTCCGTAAGGCCACATCAAAGCCATGAATGTGCCTTTTGGCTGCACATACACTCACTTTGCTTTACAATGAGATGTTGGGTAAAAACCTCAATTATAGCTATATTTGAAGCATTGTAAAACTCTGATTGTTGAGAATCCCACACTGAAATCTCATCTTATCTGCACTAACGGGTAAAAAAAATTCTTAATTTTGAACATTAATTGAAAATTAAACCATCTGATTATTTAATTGGAATTACGCCTTGGGCTTCAACAGAAAGGATTATGGTCTCCACCACCTGCGTTGTCATTCTCTTGGGCCCCATTACCTCTCCCTTATTAGTTTTTTACTCAACAGAGTGAACTGCGAGTGCCGCAATCTTTGATCTTTCATTTGCTGACACAAATCCTTTCAAACCCCCAAAGTTTTCTGCCAAGGTAATTAGTACTAATTAAAAGGTTTCCAACAGCATACGTGCTATTTTTCCTGCTGAAGAAATTGCTTTCACAGGTGCCTGACGTTGAAACCTGTGCATCGTTCAAATTTTCCTTCCGTTCATTATCAAGCAGATTAGTTATTCTGTGTAGGCAAGCATGACTTGTTGAAGGATTTAACAATGCATGACAGACAACTGGACACAAAATTATTGAGAAAAAACATAAACAAAAAAAAAAACAGGAAACTACCATGTGCTTTTTAAGACTCGGTGTGGCAGAGCGTTCATAGTGTACTTTCAGTGAACCATTGCATTGGCAACAGCACTTCTGGCAACAGCAAATTTACAATGCAAAGCAAACATTCAACATGTTGTCAAACTAACATGGACATTTTTCTTTATTCCTATTCTGTAATTATATTTCCAAACCCACCACTTATGCTACAGTTGAATAATAATATTGCAAACTTGTGAGTGCAGTAACTTTGTAAATTTTTTTCAAGAGTTACTTTTTGTGGTAAGTTGGATGTTTGTGAATTTGTTTCGGGAGGAATAAAAGAAACATGCATAAACATGCATTACAGTACAGTGGAATTCTTTTATTGCGTGCCCAGTATGGTGTCACCTAAGTGAGGGCTATTCCTATGAAATCAGGGTTACAGAAATGTTTAATATTGTATTCTGTTACTACTACAAATGATCACGCAATATTTTTACAAACAAGTAACATTGTTAAATGATACAAAGAGTGTCGGTTCAAGAAGTTTGTTTTCTTAATGATAAGAAATACACAAAACCATACACGTAAAGTCTTACATGGACTCTATAAACCAGCCACACTGCCCTTATGTGTCTTTTTCAGTATGTTTTTAATTCTACTTGGAGGGAGGCAGTCTTACATAGATGACATTAAATACTAACAGAAGTACATGCACCACTTAAACAAAACAAAAATGTTACACCAAATTTTGCATGCAAGACAGATGCACCCAAGTGAGTTGACTTTTGACTTGAATCCAAATAGTTTGTCTGGAAGTGCAGTCTTCAGTTCAGAAAGAGTCAGCTAGTGAACTGACATACAGAAGCATTACCCTACCTGTTAACATTGAAAAGCTGCACTAATGTGCAGTGGTACCTCGGTTCTTGAACTCACTAAAACTCAAATTTCTTGAAAGTCAAACCAGTTTGACCTACAACTTGATCTGAATATCAGAAGTCGAACCGAACCATGAACGCTGACCTAATATATATTGTACGTGCCAGGAAATGAGTCATATTACAATGAAATTCTTATCTGAATGCCTTCTTCACAGACTGGACAATTAACCAAATAAAGCAGTGCAACATTACAGTAACTAACAATAAATAAACTTACGTGTACTATTAGAACATGTATGACATTTAATTAAACTTTATTTTACCAGGTAATTTAACTAAAAACAAGTTATCACTGCTTTACATGATATTCGGGAGAAATAGCAAAGTAGGCATCGGAACTGCCTGGGATACAAACGTCATGCGTGTAACTAAACTCTTCAGCCAATAAGGGCAAAGGTATGTCGTCACACAGAGGCGGTTCCAGTTTGTGCAGCCGGGGGAGAGGACACAATGCGTCTAACTGTAATGCATTGGGTCAGGATCAGAATGCGTTGCTTTAAGCCAGCACTGTAAGCAAGTCGAACGCACCAAATGACTGGGAAAACAAATTGAAACGTGGACTTAATACAGAGGACTAATGACAACGACCAGAAACAGCTGATCACATGGGGATCCCACACAAGGTTAACGAGGGGGCGAGGCAAACGGAAGGAGCGGACGACAGGGATAATGTTGGGATAAGATCTTTATGTTTTGGAAGCCATTAAGAAAAAAAATGTTCTTTATGTTTTATTCTGTTCATTTTCTGTTTAAATGGTAAAATAATAATAATAATAATCATGGTTCTGATTTGTACCCTCAACTACCATGCAAAGCTAGCAAGATAGTTTGCGCCATCTGTTTATATGTTATATATTACTGGTTCTCTCTTTGACCCAGTAATTTCATATAATCATTATATTTCAAGTAAAACACCTGGTACAGCTAATTATGAACTTAAAGATTATTTGATTACTTTGACTGTCTAGTGGTGGAACAGAAAAAAGTATAAAAAGATAAAATGGTTGGAGGACAGCTTAAACATATTCCCATTTTTCTCACAATGGTTTTGATTATTTACAAAGACCTTTAATTTTTACTTATAACTCTTTTCTAATTACTTGGATATTCATTCTTATGCATTACTTCATTCTTGTTCATGTTTTAACTTGTAGGACATTTTAACATAAAAAACTAAGAATTAAATTGTTGCTCACGGACCAGTTTAGCCTGATATTCATTTTTGGGAGGAAACGGGGGGAAAGGTGAAAAAAGTTCTGATATTGAAGAAATAAAAAGCTGATCACCCAAGCTGCAAGAAAAAAAACAGAATGATAATGACATTCTGTTAAAGCAATCACAAAATGCACATACATCTTCTGGGGGCGTTAATGTAACAGTGCATAATATTTGGGCAAAAACAATTGGAAAGGCATATAGATGTGATAATTAAAAATTTCTGCCAACCAATTAAAGCTTCAATACTTCTCCAGTGTCCTGTTAGTCAAATCTATATGGGTTAACACTTATGTGTGCCTTAAGTTACTTATGTGAAGACTGTGACATAAATGTATGGTTGTAAATCAATGCAGTTAACATAGACATTACTGATGTTCTTTCACAAGTGTCAGAGATTTCTTCCAAAAAACACATACACTTTCTGAGTGCCCCTCACACCATCCATAAATTGCAAATTGGATGGCACTTTGCAAGGGAAGGCTGTTAATAACCTAATTTCAATCACATGTACTACATGAAAACATAGCAGATTTTAAGAATTGCATATTCGAAAGATGCCTTACATTAAATGCAGCAAGATAAAAATCAAGAATACTTGATTTAGTACTGATGATAATGACTCGTGGATGTGTCACTGTAGAATTCTGCAGTAAAGTCATGGGTGCTGTCGTGAAGAGCCTGCTGCTTAACAGAAGAATTTCTCCAATACGTCTATAAATATTCAGCAAGATAACCAGTAGGCACATCTAGGATTTATTAGTTGTTCATTTAATTAATCTTTAAAAAATTTTGTGAACCTGTAGGCAGTTATAGAAATTCTGGTAAAGTGAAAACAAATATCAAACTACAGGTAGAAACAGGCAACAAAGGTAACATTTCTAACTTTGTATTATGCAGAGTTTGTTAAGCAGTGTTCATTGATTCTAAAATGGAATGGGTTCATCACAATCTGCCTTTCTCACAGAGGCTACGAAAAGCAGCCTTGTGTAAGGAGAAAAGAGTGTCTGACATGAAGAGCTTTTCTGTTCAATGAAGAGTAAGCAAGCCTGGATTACATACGGGCCCTTAAGGATGAAACAGTTCTCTGACCATCAAATCTCCCATTATCACAGAACCGGGACCTTGAGAAAATAAGCATGTCAGCCAGGAAGGAAAAGGAACGATTTCTAAACCCTTGAATGGCTATCAGCTTAGGCTTGGTATGGCGCGGTGAGCATGTATGATCTGCTCAGCGCTGTTTACATTCTACAAAAGGGGCCAGATCTTCGACAGGCAGCTACCACTATTGTGGCTGCATTGTAATGGGCGTTTTCCATACTGACATATGATTATTATTAAAGTTTCACATTGCTCGACAACTGCAGGAAAACTAAGATTTGTATATTTTGATATGATGGACAGTTTTTCTGTGTAGTGTAGAATAGTAGGTGTGTGGCACAATTAGTTAAAAAGGAAAGATCTCTTATACAGGGTGCTCCATTGCCTTAAAAAAATCAAGCCTCATTAAAGGACTAGTCAAGACTAGTCAAATCCTTCTGTAATTCCACAGAGCTGAATCACTGTCAACATCATTAGCCATCATTTCCCAACTCAATTCAGCACTTATGAAGTGTTCTTTATTGTGTAATGATCCAAAACTCTAAAAAGATTGCCACTTCAAAAGCTTTCTTGAGCATTACCTCCCGCACAGCCGGCTGACATGCCAAGCAAGGATTAAACGTGCCACTATAATTATTTATTTATTTTTTTTGGTCTGTGTGTTTTCAAATAGGCCTATTGTTTATCGACAGTTCAGGTGACACCCTGGCCTGCGCTTCAGTCATGCAGAAATGCAGAAAGATTGAAATGGGGGATATTGAACACAGACACCTTATTTATGTATAGCAATTCTCATTCTTGGTTTGTCTCCTTTGTTCCAATGATTGTGCATGGTACCCTGGGAATGCTGAACACAGACTTAGTGTTTATGTATTGTGTACAGGTATGAAATGAAAGTAAATATACCCTATACCAGAAAAATACTTTGGCATTTCTGAGTAGAGGAAACTAACCAGTTATTTTTATATACAGACGTTCTCCTGGTTACGATGGTCCATGTTACGATATTTCAGCTTTAGGATGTGTATGGTTATTCAATAAATTACGCTTAATTATAAAACAGGCTTTGTGCTTTGTGCAGATTTTGTAAATTAATTGTCTAACTCTAACCCAAGTATAGGCTAATGTGACTGTACTAAATATGTCTAAGGCAGGCAATGATTTTAAGATTAGGCTATGGTTAGGTATACTACATAAAAATGCATTTCCGCCTTACAATACTTTCACCATACATTTATTGAAACGTAATTATAACCCCATAATTATAACCCGGGGAGCGTTTTTGCAAAAAGCTAAATGCAATTTTTAAACATCCTTTTATTAAAGTGTTAATTTTATTCTTTTATACAGTTGCTAGTAACTCAAGGGGGATGGATCCTGGATTGTCCTGTTTGGGATACCCTAGCTGCTATTCTGTCAGTTCACAGCTAAGTGCACCTTTGAAAGATTAAGGCAATTTAACCAGCAACAGAGCTTAAACTTGACTCAAGGGACCGTTTTCCTTGTGTTCACCCAGTGTGATAACCCAGGAAGCTCTGAGCAGAGTTTTGTTATTGAATCTCCATTGCCGTAATGCTGTGGAGGACCTACAGTTACAGAAGGCATTTGTGAGGTTCACAGTCTGTATAAACCTGTGGAGACAGTGTTTATGAGTTTGTATCACAGGCATGGCAGAGCCTGCTGCCCTATGATCTCCTGAAGTTTGCAATGGTGGATCAGGGCCCCTGATTCTTCTGTGGTTGATCATGGCAGACATTTTATAAGTCAGAGGAAATATTTTGTATTTGAGAGAAAAAAACATGCAAAACACAATGTAAGTCTTACCTAAAAAATATGTTCTACATTCAGATTTAAAAGGTAAATTGATGATTCTATTTCATGCTTTACTATTTTTCGTTAACACTTTTTATGCACACAATACTTTAAAATCTAGTGCATAGATCCAATATTACTGTATATTCAGCCTGTTTAGGTGTTTTTAAGATATTGGTGGATTTTAATATGAAGCTGGAAAAAGCACACAAACACCAAAGCCTGACATATGTCTGGATTTTTGTGTCTATGAAATATTGAAATTTTCAATCTAGAACTGAAATGTGCCTATACTTTACCCGACACCGCAAGCACCAGGTTGCACAAACAAATGCAGCAGTACTGCATTTTATTCTTTTCTAAACGGTGTTTGCTTATTATTAATTAGCATTTGTACAGCACTTTATGAGAGACTTGGACAATGTGATTTCATAGCAAATTAGTCTCAAAATTGCCCTAATTGTCATGCAAGAAGATGTCCTCTACATCTTGTCATGGGAAAAACTCCTTTGTCTAACTGCCATTATATGTCATCTCCGCTGAGCCTCCTGCCTGGCAGGGACATTGAGTATCTGCTGCGGGAGACGCTTCTGGGAGCTCTAAGAACTACAGTAAATCTTCAAACAATTTATCCAAACAAAGGCCACTGTGTAGGGAGAGAAAAAGACACGGGAAACAGATGAATAAGCAACATCAATTACCAGGGCTTGACCTTGGAGCCCCACACCAAGGCACACACTTCACACCAAATCGCAGCAGATTGAAGTTGACATGCCTGGAGTAAAAACACTGGCCCTCACAAGGTTACGACTATGTCTCCATAAAGCCGGGAATGGTGAGGCAGGGCACAGAAAGAGTGTGCGGAAAGGGGGCTTGCGAGGGAGCTATGAATGAAAAATCACGCATAATAGGTCTAGGTTTATTTTAAAGTGAAACAAAATGGCTCAATTTGAGCACTTATCCTGTCGAAATTGGCCACTGTGAGATACAAGAGTAACATACAAGAGGACAGCCAAATCAGTCCTCTGATAAGTAGACTATAAGGGAGAACAAAGCTCGGTGTCGAATGGGCTTACGAACTTGCTGGAGAGGTGTTGGCTTCCCTTTTTATTCCGTGAAACCAAGTGTGGATTCACCAGCCTCCCAAAAACAAAGCTCCACAAACAGATTCCCTTTGATAAAGTCTGCTCTGAATAGACAAAAGGAAGATAAACATCGTGAGCCATTTGTTCGGGGCAATGAATGTACTCTTCCAGCATAGGCAAATTACATTGACAAGACTAGGACAGCTGAGAAGCTCCGTTTACACATATTCTTGCCTAACTCTCCAAGTCCTTTAGACACAAACGGGCTTCCATTATAGTCTCTTGAAACAACAAGCAGTGATGTTACCTTTAAGGGGGGAAAGATCACATAACCTCATCACAGCTCGCCAATACTGTACTAATTAATCCAATAACAGGCTGCTTTAAATGCAATGTCCTCGAGTGACAAGCAGAAATCCAATCTACTCGTGGCAAAACAAAGGATTCACACATTTGGATGTCATTCTCCCTTCAGTCTATTAAGTCGATCTAAGCAGCCACCAATTAGCCGCTGAAGCGAAAGGTCTGGGGCCTAAGCTGTGAGATCATGCACAAACAGCGGTAATATGACATGACATACAGCAAGCAAAGGTTTCTCAAAGCTACAGTGCCATATATGTACGTACACAGCTCAAAATCCACCATTACCTAATTTAACATATTTAGATTCCACCGTGTATAGAATAACCCGGGTTATAAAAGACATATGCAAGCTCTCCTGAGCTGTCTTTTCAATCTTAAATATAATCTTTACTCTGCTGCGTACCAGCATTCACAGTTTTATTTGCATTGTGATTTACCAGCAATGAGACCATAGATTCCAGATGGTGAAAATTATTGGACTGCTATATGTGCCTTTAAATCCAGGAAAACCACAATGCTGGTCTACTTCTAAGCTTCCATTGCTAACTTGTAAAGGTCAAAGTAGCACAGCGGCAGGGCAGAAAGTGTCCCTCTTAAACCAGCCTTCATAAGTTTGATCTGGACTAGAACATCTCAACTGATTTCAATTTAATAAAATGAAGCCTTTTATACATTATTTAACATTATTATTATTTACCAACAATTTAATACCCAGATAAACCATTTTCCCCAAATCATTGTCATAACCATATTGTGTTTCTCTTTCGTGTCTTGTGTAATGTCCAGTTTTTAATAGTTTTCACATTTCAGTTTTTGTCACTATCCTTACTTGCAGTTTTTACATGGTAGTATTTCTTATGTCCTGTGTAATGACTTATTTCATATGACTTGTTTGTGTTAAATGCACCGTCTGGACTATGGTTAAAGTTTTGTTGACGACGATAAATGATCTCACTCTGAATCGGAATATCATGATGGTGTTTGCAGATATAGTGCTTTTCTTACCGCTTGGTATAAGTACTTAACAAAAGGGAGAAAAAAACTTCATGTAGCCTTCCATAAAGACAAAAATGATTTCCACTATTCAGGCCTATAGCTACTTCTTTTACGTATTTCAAATTTATCGAAGCAGTGTCTCCATACAACTGTTTTGCACAGCACTCCACTACAAGATCAGGTACCACCCCTCCTTCTGCGTCCGATTTCCCCTCTCAGCCATGAATCCCTCCACACTGTGCTAGATGCTATCTGGCAGAAATTGCTAGCTAGCCTCTGCCTTATCGCCACCTTGGCACTCCTCCACGTCACCATAAGCACCATCTACCTTTAAGATTTCCTGCATGTCTCGCGAGTTGCTGTGTTCATTATAGTTTTCCACCAGAATCATATTTTACTGATTAATGTCTTTGATTTTCCAGTACTGAATACCCATGGTCATATTTTACCAATGCAATTTATCACCCATACCCCCCCCACCTACCTCATACTTTTTCTGATGTTTTTTTCCCCCCTGATAATTCAGCATGGTAATTTCTCTTAGAGGTAAATGTTGTTTTGTCACTGGGCCTCTTACAAAATTGCATTTACATTGTTTTAGTTGTTGCTAATAATAAGGACTTTAAAAGGTAAGGCAACAGGGAACTGTTGAAAATGCCCTGAAGTATTTGAAATTACATGAAAACAACACTACATCCTGACAATTATGTCTCCCTCCCATGCTGATATATAACAGTCGGATTTAGGTGTATTTCGGCGAAGTGAAGTCAGCTTGAACAAATGTGTCTTTTACACTAGTGATGATATTAAAAAAAATCCATGGTGAAAATTTATTTTTACAGTAAGTCTTTACTTGATGGGGCACAGATACTTAGTAAAAATTCAGTTACTACTGAAGGACAAACTATGAACAAATCATGAACAAATTCAGTTGTTACTTGAGACAAAAGATGTGTTATGATTCATAAATAATCAAAAAACATGAGATCAGTATTTCACTTGTGTTATTCAACACTTGTTCCTTCAATAGTTCCTTCGGTAGATCACAAAGGGTTTCAGAATTAACAGGTATACTAAAAATATTGTAAAGGCTTGATAAACATGTCATGATTCATTAATGATGAATTAACATGAAATCAGTCTGTCACTAAGACTCAGTTAGTGGTTTATTAATACATAAGTAATAGTACTGTATACTGTATTTGTGCCCTGTCCAGTGTTACATTTGTTATAGGATGCACAGTTTGTTTCAGTTCAAATACTATGGTCATTGTTTGTAAATAAGTGCAGTAATAAAGATTTTTGCCTGCAAATTTGTTTGCTTTGGGGTTGTGTGTTGGCTGTAAATGAATTTAATCAAAAAGAGAAAGAAAAAGAGCCAATAAAATAAAAACAGCTATTTATTGTTCCTTATTGGGTGCAGTTTCCCCTACTCTATGGTGCTCAAAAAGCAATAACAGAACAGACAAGGTTAATGGCTTCTACATACAGCAAGTTCAATGGATGTAATGAAATCTTCATTAAAGGCATCACTGCCTGGCCAGTCTACACTTAATTTCTCTTCCCTGAACTGCAATCTCCAAATGCCATGTTGTTTTTTAAACCAAATTAGCCACCCAGAAGCGCTACAGAAGTCACCCTCAATTCTAAAACCATAATAAATGCACATATTTGGCTGATACTTCTCATTACTCTGACAATCATGGGATTTGAACCCACAACCTTCGAAATGTGGTTTCAAGCCATAACCTACTGACTGAGCAACATACTGCCCTCAACATGCAGATAAGAAATTATTTTTGTCTAATTACCATGGGACACAAGGGAATATAAGTGTTACAATGAGAATGACAATAGAAAGCTACAATTAGCACATCTTAAGATACTTGCACAGCTTAGTATTAAAAGCCACTTCAATCCAAAAAACAAATCATACCTTGAGGTAATTGCTCTGATTTTCATTTTTCCCCACCAATTTTGGGAAGGGTGTTTATAAAGGGGTAGCTTTTTTAGATGAAATTATATTGGTGTATCGATTGCTAGGAACAAATGTTTGTAATGAACTGACTAGAGCCTAACTGAAAATGTATATGCCTGTTTATAGGTCTGGAAAGGTGGTATGGTGAATGCCTACTTATTTCTCATTTTAAAATGAGTAAGCAATCTTAAATCCAAATAGCGATAAGTACGAAGCCAAACTTCAATTATTGCTTTACTGACCTGTATTCAGCCAAGCCTATTTTTTCTATGAAACCTTTAACTGAGAAACTATCCCAACATAGGGGATAGATTTCCACTGTTTTCATAGCAGAATGAGCTAAAGAATGCTATAATTACCTTACAAAAATTGCTACTTCACTATCTAGAATACAGCAGTGCTGTAGTATTCATGCTGCATTCATGACACATTGGAAATTTGGAAAATACAAGGTTCAACTTGAAAAAAATGTTGTGAATGCATGATTGGACTGGATATTTTTGCTTGCAAACTCATGCGGAAATCTAGTGATTTACCCAACTTACCCGATTACTCAATTACCCAATTTACCCAACTTGATGTTATAGCAAACTACAATCTTGACTTCCTCCATTGTGACTGGTATACAAAGATATACAAACGCTATTTGATTGTTTTTAACAAGAATTTTTTGCTCTTTTCATATACTATAAATCAATGCAGAGAATAAATTTGTCAGAGAGTCAAGACTACAAAAGTAATTACACTCAAGAAACATTTTCATTCTTGCTCAACTATGGCAAGCAGATGCAACAATTTGTTTATTTGATCCTTGTACAGATAACAACAAACCGCAAAGAGATTACTGTAGGCATCCATATTGTTTTCCGAGTTGACTGTGTGAACACACATTATTCGGAAGTCAGAAGGTCCCGAGTTGGGTTTATCGAGTTTACTATCATCTTGAGTACAAACTATGAGTCTGGTCTTTGTCTCAAGACCACTTTTTCACTTGCTTGGTGTTGTCTTGAAATTAAAATCCTTTCTACTAGGTCTTGAATCAGCCTCGGACTACAGTGTCTATAGTTAGGACTCATGATTTGCTCACAGGCACAACACATTTTTTTAATGATATGAAAATGAGAAGTTTCAATAAACTCAATAAGAAACATTGTTTGATGGTACACATCATCATACCACAGAAATGATTGAATTAAAGCCAATCATATGGTAGTCTTTTATAGAATGGACCACCAAGACATGACAAACACACAGCAAGTTGTTTGAGTTACCTAAGCACGTCACATACTGTTGTTTTGTAATGCATGTGAGTCCTGGAACAAATGAGCTTTGGTGTCAGTGAATAAAGCAACAAGCCAGCAACCAAGTCTTTTTAAAAAAGAGATACTGTGAAAAAACAAGGTAAAATGTATTATATCTATGTGTGTGTACAATAAATATATACACACTCACACCCACACACACACAGAGTATATATATAGTTTATAAACACACACAAATACTGTATATGTAGTACACTTAAGATTTAAAGTTTCACAACTTAGCATTCCAAATCTTAAATCTTATGTTATTTAGAATTTTCAATGGAATCTGATAATTTCTTATGCCTTATTGAGAAATTTCATTGAAGTTGATACTCACATTGATCTATGTAGTGTGTCCAGTTTCTTCAGATTCTGTCCTTTGAGTTTTTGCCATCACAGATAACTTCCAATACCTGCAAGACAGTCAGCTTTCAATCACAGATTCACAACTGACCTGCATGAACCCACTGAGCACCACATAGCAATGCATGCATTCATGCCACGTTCACTATTCATGGTGAAGAAAATATTATTTTGTACATATGAATACTGATATAAATTAAGGCTTACATTATATAAAGCCTACATTATACAGTCACTATTTATGCTGGAAAATCAAATCTTGAAATGTATCTAAATTTATTCAAAATGAATACTGTTTTATGTTATTAATACAAATATATGGATGAGACTTGCAAGATGACATTCAACAAAAATGGCAGGGGCGTAGTGCAATACTAATGATATCCTCTCCACATAAAAAGCCAGCCCTTCACTTCGATCTGCGCCATTGTGCCACTGAGGACCGGCAGCATTAAATGTTTCAGACAGTGACGGAAGAAAGGAGTTATTTAGTGCATGGTCAGATATGGCACGAATAGAGACACACTAAACAGGGTGTATTGAACTGACAAACCAGGAGAGAAACAAAGAACAAAGATGTCAGGGTGACAAGGGACTCAGCCAAAAGGACAGGGCTTGCGGCCTCATTGGGAGATGGTATACCAAGCCGGCAGGAGATCAACATGTAACAGGGATTCAGGTTTCTCCAGTGAAAAGGGTATCACTTCCATTACACCATTCCCAAATACAATTTTACAACATGCATTTATGCAGAACTTATCATAGCAGTTGGTGTCTATTGTCAATTAAAACCACACATGACTATTATTACGCCGGATTTGAAAATAGCCGCATAGATGTCTTACTTCTGAATGGTCTGAGGCCATCTGCTGATGGACAAAGACTTCAGGAAAATATCCATTAGAAGTGGCATCTGCTGGCATCACTTCTGGCAGTCATCCAGCCTTTCTAAATATTGAATTATCAGGTAAAAAGCACACTGATCCTTTGTCCTTTTGCTCGTTGCTTGGCAAAGTAATAGGATACTTACAAGACGGTCCAGAGAAGAAACTATACGAGGCTGAAAGTTATCTTCCATTATTATTATGGACAAGATAGGCGGTATTAACACACATTACAGACAGAGGTTTGTTTGCCTGTACTCCTCTAAAGCTAATATATGAATCTCTATGAAAACTCCAAAACAAAGAGGAAAATGTATTTAAATTTCAATGCAGAGGAAAATGAATTTTGCTGTGCAAAAAAGCATAACTTTTGTAATATTTGATGAGTCTTGTTTACTTTAGTTTAAGGCCTAGTAATTTATTTTATATTCTAACATATGTACAAAAGTGAAAAGAACCACCCTTCCCAATGGCAATGTTTTCTTCTCTGGGACGTTGACTGATTTAATTGTATTATATAACAAAAATAAACCATTATAAATAGCAAGTTAAAACAGTAAAAAGGAAATAAATATTGATGAGGTAAGCGACAAAGCGGTAGCAGCTTTGCTGAAGTTCAGAATAGCAATGCCCAACTTGTGGATTTTTATTTATTTATTTGTTTTCTTTTATTTTCACGACCTATTGATTTACAAGACCTAATAAACCAACATTCCCACCAAAGCACTGGAGCCTATTAAACTGTAGTATTGAGTTTACTTGGGTTTCACTTTTTCCCGTCAAACTTTCCTTAAAATTGCATAAACACTGTATACAGACTTTCTGCTAGCAGACCCCCGGAGCGTGACAAAAACACCAAATTGACCCAAACATACAGTGATATCACTAATGAACACTGAATCAAAGTGAACAGCATGAAAGACATTACTCGTGGGGAAAAGAAGCATCAGTAAGCTTGATTCTATTGTAAAACGCAGTAATTATAACTGGTTTGACATTTTTATTTTTGCAGTTCATTCGCACATATTTCAAGGCTACAAAGTACTGTTGGTGCTGACTATGTGTAATGCCTCTGTGTGTGTGGTCATGTATACACGACAATATGGGGACCAAATGCCCTCACAATGTAATATAAACTTGTTATTTTGACATTGTGTGGACACATCCCTGTGGAAATAAAACATTTAATCTGACGGTTTAAAAACTTATGCTGGTAGCTGGTTTTAGCTGGTTTAATATGGTTTTAGATGGTCATGTCCCAGCTCTTGCTGCTCTTTGATGGTTTAGCTGGGTGGGTCATACTGGTATGACCAGCTAAACCAGCTAGAATGACCATCATAAGGTGGTATGAGCAGCTAAACCATCAAACCATCATGTTGAAACATACCTTAAGCTGGTCAACTATCATGAACTGATCAACCATCTTAACCAGCTTAAGGTGATCATGCTGTTTTTTTTTTACAGCAGGATTCTCCAGTCCCCAGAAGGGGAAACTCAACTTCATAAAAATGTGTGAATGATATGAAAAAACTAAAAGTGACAAGAGTTTTTTATTTTGTTTGGTTACTTATGGTTAAGGTTAGGGCTGGGTAAGGATTAAGGGTGTCAATTTTTGAGGGTTTTTCTCATAGAGATGAATGGACTGTCCCCATAATAATATGAATACAATCATGCGTGTGTGTGTGTCTGTGTGTGTCTGTGTGTGTTGGCTTTCTGTACATTGTGGCATTTTTCACACCTTGCAATGTAACTTAATTACTGTAAGCACAAGCTAGAAGAGCATATATTGCAGCAGAAATCAAAGGGAACATGAGAGCGGTTGCAGCTTAGCTCCTCTCCGCTCCCTCCACACTGCAGCTTTGTGTCCTGACCTTGCTGGTTGTATCCCCCATCCATCTTGGGCTGCTTAGCCATTTTGCGGGATTCATACTGTGCAGATTAACACAATTCATCACCACAATCATCTTCGATTCATCACCCTTTCCAATGAATGTTTTGACATCCAGTTAATTTTCTGCTGATGATTTATCAAATTATAATTACCATGCTCTGAAGGACTCATTTATTATGTTGATACATGATAATGATGCCAAAGTGGATTGAATTTTAAGTAAGTTCATTGCGATTATAACATATGCATTATTGTGAGTAATGTTACACAATTTGGTTTTTTACAGCCTGGAAACTCATGGGACTCTTAATGTTATAATAATCAATGCAAAAAGTCAGGTTGTTAATTCAATTTTTTCTGTACAAATTGTTTTGCTAGGGAGCAGGGAGCATGAAAAAGTTCAATTAAATTCTAAGCTCCGATTTAAGATACTCAGTAATTAAAGAACACACTAATTCAATCAAGGTTTAAGTCTCAACCCAAGTGAGTTAGGTTTTTTTCTTAATAGGTTGTAGGTTCTTTTGCAAAGACTGCCACGTAGATACTTCATTAGCTCACTCTACCTTTTCTCCCGCTATGGAAACCCACTGCATAGATGCAGGAAAATGCATTTGGATTTTATTTGTTTATTTATTTTTACTGGGGGAAAAAAGTATACAGAAGCTAAAGCTACAAAAAGAGAAACCAAATAAATAGTTTAAGTATCATACTGGCTTGTTATTCAGATGTGCTACCAGCATGTTGGAAGCTAAAATAGTCTTAAATCTAGGCGTAACAAATGTATAAACTGCATAATGTCTGTACATTAAAAATGCAATGTACACGCATTTTTAAATTATTAGCCTTCAGATAGTGTAAATGCCTTTTGAGATTAAATTTAGATGTTTTACTGTTGTTCTTTTGATTTGTCAGCTATCTTAGGATAAGCCTGCTTTGATATAACGCTGTACGTTAATTTTGTTATGGAAGTTTTATATTTTGTGGCAAGGGAACACTAAAATATGTAGCAATATTATTTTACATACTTGCACAACAGAATGACCTGTTTAGACATCTTAATTACCAGCTTTATTCCTTGGAATAAAATTAAAAAGATGAACAATCACATTAACACTCGTAATTTGTTGATGATGCATGTAAGATTCCTTGACTTTAATCTGGGTTTGCAACTAGGAGTGAACAAAACACAATAGCATTTCATATATAACAAGGTGTGGAAAGGCATTAGCAGAAGGCGGTTACACAGAGCAGAGTTGTGTGTAGCTATTTTTTTCCTGTCCAACTCTCTTTGCCCTTGGGCTAAAACCCATAAACACTACTATCCCTGTGTCCTCACAGCTACTCTGCCCATAATTGTGAGTCCCTCTTGGATGTCCCAAAAGTGAAAGATGTGTCTGGTAAGTGAGAGAGGTCAAACATGAGCAGAGATATTTATTACATGTACTGCAACCAGATGGAGGCAACCCATCCATCAGGAAAACTGTCACCGTGGCCACAAATGCTTTCCATAAAGAGGCTCCCTCTCGAAACGGGAAGTCTACTGGCTCTTGCTTGTGTTTACAGAAATGGACTCAGTAGCACAACTGCGCCCTTGTTTAATCATCTCCTCCCGGCTCAGCCTGGCTATTTTTAAACTTTACTTTTATCAATACTTGTGCGGTAGCTCTGGGAGATATTAAAAGCATACCAGGGCAGGGAAGGGCGTTTCTGACACTTGCTCCCTCATTCATCAGTTCCTCATAGGCCCGTCGGTGACAATGAAAAGATTTGACAATACTGTGCGGCAGAAACTCATTCTCCGTCTCATCCATCATGCTCGACCCAGCAGCCATTCTCCTGACCTAATCTGTAATGCCTCTGTGCTTGCACGAGCCTTCTTAAAGGCAACCTTCATTAACGGTAGCTGCTCAAACCCAAGCCTGAGCTCAAACTAAGGGACGGCAGACTGTCGCTGTATATCATTTAGGTGTTTCACCTTCAGGATCGGAACGGTGGGAAGATAAAGAGTCGTTTATAATGCGACCGGTCCCCAACAGACCAAGGACAGAAGATTAAAAAGACAGATTAAAACTGACACGGTTGTACCGACTCTCACAAAAAAAGACATTTTTGGTTAGCATAAATAAAAAAGCATTAATATAATGAAATGTTTACAGTATACCAAAAATTGAATCATATAATGATATTTAAACATATATTTATTGTGCCTTATAAAGCTAATTTAGTTAGCATTGATTTAGATACAAACGTAACTGAGTTACTTGTAAGATATAAACACCGATTTTTTTAAAATGTACTTTTTCTTCTTTTCTCGTCTTGTAACCTAAGTGGAGTGCAGTCATTTCCTTGCAAGCTTCTCATTGGTGCGTGTATTGTAGGTGATGTTCAGTAAGGTCACATTGCAGGGGCTGCATTGGCCTCCCTCCCCAGCTCAGATGGCAGAAGATCATACAATGCACTGTGAATGTTAGTTAACACACAGGAGGACCGAGGCAGGCAATGCTCTCTGACCCAAGACTGGCTATTATAGAGAGATAGTCCCTAAAGCCCACAGCTGAGTTTGCTGCCAGATTTCCCTTATCTCTAACTGTCCTGTCCGTACATTTATTCTAGCTGTCTAATGTGACTGGTCTCTTTACTAAACCTCTAATGGAAACTGTTTTTCCCAACTAGTATTTTAGGACAAGTTCTGCTTCAGTTCATTTGCATCTGTATGTATGCGTATATTTTTATTACATGTACATTGTTATCAGGCTCCAAAGCATTTTAAGTGATACTAAATGTATTTTGCATGCCCTTTTTGGCACCCCCTCCAAGGTGCCCCGCAGGCTTGTGCCCTAAGATATATGCGACAGACTCCAGTCCTGTACCTGACCAAGATACGCAGCAGAGGCAGACATAAGATGAATTGATGGATTCTTGATACATTGACATGTTATTTGTTTGGCATACTCATGATTTAACTACAAAGAATAACAGATGCGCTGCAATGAAATTCCCAGAATTTGGAGAGGTTTTGCTACGGAAAACATTTGTCAATTTTTGAAAATTACTTTAATTCTCAATTAATTCATAATTACGGTTTCAAAGGGTATTCAACATATGTCAAGTCAATTAAACGTATGTAAATTTATGTTGATGGATCTTCAATGGCACTTTGCCAACTGCAATGAACATTGCAGCAATTCTGAAGAATAGAGGTTTAAACGTTGAATTATGTATGTTGTGTATGTCGGTCGCATCTGAATAAACCCCTGGTAAAGTCACGCGCTCCAAGGGCCCGGATTCAAACTGCATGAAAAGTGGCCCAGCGTGGCCAGCTCCTTAACCCAGTGTGGAGCCATAGGCAGGGAATTTTTGGCTTCAGACGGCAATTTTCTGCAGCGCCGAGTGTGGAAATGGAAGAAATGTTAACGCGCCCGGAGCTCCTAACCTCCCACGTTCAGCACAGTGTTCCCTCCGCCGACTTTGCAGAGTGGCCATACCCAGCAAAGAGCACATGTATCCGCTGTGTGACACAAACATACCTGACTCTGAGCCTTTCACATGACCCAAATTAACGAGGATGCACTCGCCGGGGAAATTAGGAAACATTTTCTGTTTCAGGAAGCTGTAAACAAGCAGCCTTTTGACTAGCAGGTCCGGGCCAGGATCGCGTGGATTTGGCAGGCCCTGAAATGGAAACAAGGCCGTGTCAAAAAACTTAACAGAAACACTTGCAAATGACACCAGCATGAATTTGTTAGCCCGAGCCAAAAAGTTATGTTGAAGCTGAATGTTGCAGAAATCTTGCTAAATTTGGCTACATCGCCCTCCTAAAACAGGAAATAATGGAATTCTGATTTTCAGTGTTACCATACCTAGATTTCTCTGGTTCTTAAATATAAAGCACATTATGTTTATTGTTTGCAGGAATTAAAATCTATCATTACTAAATAATAGTACTACTCGTAACAAAGTCTTATACCAAAATGTTTCTGAATACCTGATGTTTTTCTTTTATTTTTTTGCCAAACAGAACAGCTGAATCACAGTGTTAGAAAACCATTGAAATGTGAAAAGGCACAGACAATTATACTGGGTTTTAAGCTATCAATCTCAGCCTTCAACCCGTCACATATCCTGCTCTGTTTTAGCTCCCATTTAGCTCCTGTGTGAAGTGTTAGTGGCAGCCTGACTACCTGACTGACAAAAGCCTTGATCTAAGGATTTTAAAGCATATCAAGTGCAGTAGAACCATTCAGACGTGTTTCTGTATGCTGTGTGGGTGTTTTCCATGTTAAAATAAAAAAAAGCCAAATTAAGGTGATTGGAGGAAACATCTACTAGTCGTCTATTAATTCAGTCATTTAACATTCCATCCTAAATACTTTATCAACCAGAATATTATTCTTATTCGTAAAGAACATAAATAAGAGGACAAACATTTCTGAATGAGAAATGCATTTAAAGGCACATTTAAAGAAAAGAAAGGATTCGATATATATATTTCCCCTTTGCAGTTTAAAATCCTCAAATTCCATACAGTTCTGTTAACCATCAGCAATTATCTTGCTGTCAGAGCTAAAGGTAACAAATTTCCTCATATCCAGCAAGGCAGTATCATCAACCGGACACGAGCCTCATCTGACGGAAACTAAATCACCGTGGCAGCCAAGAATCCTGACAGACAAATGCACTGCCTTGGAAAATCTGGGCCTATCACTCCAAGCAGGAAAAAAAAGATGTGGGTCTCCCCATTGACCTTTTTTTCCCCTCCCCCAAACGAGATTAAATGCTTCTGATTCTATAAGTGTGATGCGTTTCCAAAATATGAGAATTATTAATGGACTGTGCAGAGGGCCACTTAATCTCCTGCCAAGTCTCTGCTCAGTCTCACTGTTTTACCATAGAGATGGACAGAATAACAGGAACAATGATTTATTCCTATTCCAATCAACAACAAAATGTGTATATACAGTGTTCAAGCAAATAAACTCTAAAGATAGACTTAGGCTTACCCCGCTGGTAACACTTTACTTAAAACACACATGCATAATGTGTTATAGATACCTTATTAATGCATTATAATGTATTCATAGAGTATTATGAAATGGCTCTAACTATTTATAAAAAGTCATTAAGACATTATAGCCATGTTTATTATACATTATGAAGGCTCTATGAAACTCTTAACTTTAATGCACTGTAGATACCTTCATAATGCAAGAAAAATCATGCTTATACCAACCATTATAACGCATTATGAAGGTATCTATAATGCATCGTGATGACTGCTTTAAGTAAAGTGTTATCACACTGTTAAATTGAAAAAGCAGCATTTTCGTCCTACAGGGAGATTGCTCATCCAAGTGTTACATTTAGGAGTAAACTGTGTACATACTACAAGATTATCATGCTATCGGTGGGAATTCATATACATTCATTTTAGTACTGCATTTGAAGTTTTTCACATTTTAAAAGTTAACCTCTGACTGAGTAATCATCACAATTAAGAACGTAAAGGACAGAGGGAAAAAACAGAAACAATGAGTGCTACTAAAAATGACATGACCTTTTCTCTTTGTCAAACTTATTTAAGGTAAAACTCAATAGAGATGCATCGCTACCACAGCCGTTGCTTCTTGGGCTTTGGAGTTGGGAGGGTGCAGGGCAAGACGTACACGCATAACTGATTCCACGTTGATGAAAAATATGCACGTCACATTAGCATAATATGATTGGTCAGTACCACCCAACCACCGTGGGTGAGAAGAAAAGCAGGGTGCATGATCTGCTACCGGCTTGTCAAATTCAACAGGACATTTGGTGATGGCTTGTCTAGGCAAATCAGAGACAAGTGAGCCCAGCCGCGATTTTAAAATGAAGGGAAAACCATTTTAAACCAAAAGGTTAAACACATGATGGCTGAGCTTAATGTTTGATCCTGGAGGAAGAGTTTTAATGTTTTAATAAATGGCTTAGCTCCTTCATTAGCTCTGACTGCCGCAACCTCACAGATTCAGCTTCCTGTGAAAATTTCTTTTTAAAAGCTTAGGGCAAGTGGTAACTGCGATGATGTTTCAAGCTAGCAAAATGTTGAAATATTAACATCGCTAACAGGTAGATATGGATATTTAAATCTGAACATATCTCAAGCCCGTTCGCAGGCTCATTGGTTAAATACCAATTTTAAATATGAATCGTCCAGAAGAGACATTAACGTAAATGAATGCATGCATTAAAAAAAAAACTCCTTTGTGCACATGCAAGGGACTCTCAGGCTCCAAGATAGTGTCAATAAAGCATAACAACTCTACATATTGTCTCTCAAGGCACAACAACGCAGCTACAAACCGAACCACCAAATATTTTAATGCGATATTTGCTCACAATTGCATTTTTAAATAAATATGCAAGCCGGTAAGAGTCGGGAAGGGAAGCAACACAAGAAAAACAATAAAGGAAGAAAAACATGCAACTTGATAGTAGTGGAGCCCCCTGCTAAGTAGTACTGTAGCTTGACTGAAGTAACTGTTGCTGTGGCTGGCTTTTTATTTCCCCCCACCCCCAAGGCAAAAGCGGATCAATATTTGAGAGGATTGCACTTCCTGCCAGCAATGTAAGATTTACAATACGTGCAAGAATTTACACTTTGTCTTCAGGTAACTCATCAACACCAGCCAATTACTTAGTCCAGACAAACAGCATTAACCAGGGACCCCAGTGCCTCTTTATTGTCCTTCATCCTGCTCTCGTTTCTAGCTGCTGCCACCGTAACAGATACTACACTTAAACGTGTGCTTGGTGGAATACATTTCATTACTCGCACCTTGATTTACTTCATATCATCTTGGTGCTATGGACAAAGATAACATGCTGTAAATTACAGCCATCTTGCCTCGTTGTTTCAGTACTGGGGGGGAAGCAGGGGGGACAGCGAAGATTCACAGGGGGGAGACATACTATCTCAGCCTTTTTAGTGAAGATGTGTCCCTTCCTTTATGCTCCTACTTAAGTTATTGTTCTTTAGGTTCCGTTGTTGCATTTGTACATAACCTACCTTCCATACACGTATATGATGTGGTATTTAATGGGGTATTTTTCTTAAATTTGGGTTTATTTTTTTTTTTTTTTCAGTCCTTTGTTTACCATGAAATGTATGTATATCAATATACAGTGAAAAAAAATATACATCATAAAATGCACACGTAAAACTACTAATACTCTACTGTAATGAATAGTAATAAAGTAATGCATGGTCTGGAGGAACATTTGTTTTCAGCTACCTGATACTCTCTCATCTCCTTCGCACATTTCCCATCTAGGTAGTAATGCTCCGCACACAGCTGTTAGCCCGTGGCTAATTTGGGACAGAGACGCAATAAAGCTAACCATTTCGAAGGTGAGCACACTTACAGCCATGTGCAAGAAGCCCGGACGACGTGTCAATCAGTAGACGTGACGTGGAGTGCTAAGCCGCTCGCTCTGTGACCCCGTGTGCATGAAGAGTCCCAGCTGGACAAACTACTCAGGTGTCAACACCTACCAACGCTGGGACAAACGTTCAGTGACAGAATGCAGAAAAAAGCCTTAGAAGTTTGGCTTGGAAATCGGGGGGGGGGGGGGCGGTGGAAGCAAGGCAGCTAACTGATGTAGGCTGATCCATGCTGTGAAGGGGCCCTATTACCATTCGCCTGAAAACATTTCAGTGTATCATTCTTGAGCATGTCACTGAAAAGGTACCTTTGGGTGGGCTGTGGGAATCCCCCCTAACATCTGCCCTGTAATTTTCTCCCTCTTCCATCCTATTTCAGTGGCTGATAACTAAGAACATTAGTTTTATGCGACTTGCCAAGCTTAAATGAAAAGAGAGCTAACTTTAATGACACTGCAATTAATCGCCCCAATAGACAGACAGCTAAAAGACAAGATATTGACTTCATTAAGGATAATGTATTATGTCATTAAGTCGGTGGGGTCACCTTGTGCATCATACAGGCCCACTAATATATTGGCATTTTCTTCAAATAAGATAAATTCAGATATGTGTGATAAAACTGATTAGAAAATGGGAGGCGCCCGGAGAGCAGCAGCCTTCTAGGCACCGGAGGGATCCCATTATAGATCATGGCTTATCAAGAGGAAGATTGATTTACAAGGCTTTTAATCATTATTGTTGCACTCTAATCTGTGGAAAGACAAGCATCCACTGAAATTACTTTATGATCAGAGCTACATCACTGTAGCATCGTGTGTGTGTGTGTGTGTTTTGAATATATTACAAATGACTCCAAAATGTGATACAAACCTGCTATTTTGATGTGGTGGGGACCACCTTTTCAGTACTCACAATGAGAAACTTATTTGATAAAAATCCATGACTGCAAGCAAAACAGTAAAAAAGTCTTGCATTTTGTTTGGTTACTTATAGTTATGATTAGGGCTAGGTTAAGGGTTAAGGTTGTCGTTGTAGGGATTAGGGTTAAACCCAGAGAAATGAATGAAGTACCCACAGTGATATAGATACTTAATCTGCGTGTGCGTGCGTGTGTGTATTGCCCGAGGTGCGTGCCTGTACTGTATGTGCCCTGCTGCCCCGTGATGGACTGGAATCCCAGCCAAGCTGGACCCCAGGCTTGTGCCCTAAACTGCCTGGGATTGTCCCCCCCCCCCCCATGGCAATGTCCACGAGGTTTGAAGATTGATGGATGGATGGATGCTTAGAAAGTAACATCTAAATCTAATATATTGAGCAGCCTAAGTGATTAACTGGGTGGTAAAGTTACCTCACCTGTGATTTTACATATCAATCAGACAGGAAGACTCTGGCCCACAATGACCTCATCAAGTTATGGCTAAATATACTTAACATGATATTAATCATTCCAATATAAATACACTGTCTCTCACCTTCATATTGCTTTCACGGAGAGCAAGACAGTGTCAGTGAAAAGAAATTAATAAAGCATCACTATTCTAATCCATAATATAACCAATACTTCTATGATGAATATTCTGACATATAAAAAACACAGCATACATCATCCATCCATATATACATTTTCTGTAGCTGGAGTACAGTTATGTCATGCTTCACGTGGCATGAGGGCATGTGGCAGGACACAGGACATTGGCCTGGTGCACACATACATACATGCACCACAACACATACGCACGGCTGCCTGTACTAACGCGCAAATTAGGGAAACAACTGCATCTAAACAAAAACCGCTTTGGACAGTCAGAGGGAAGCAGAGTTCCAGGTGAAAAGGCCAAGGAGAGAGTTACCTAAGCCCACGTACACAGAGGTGCGGCTGGAGCTGTCCTCACAGCCCCGAAGACATAGTGACACAGAAGATGAAATAATTTATGTAGCAGATTAATAAAATTGATGCAATGCCAGGACTGGATTATGTCTGAATAACTCCTCATTTTATAATGACACATATAAATACGCATTAACGAAAACGTTATACTAAAAAGGAAAAAAAAAAGAGAAGTAAATTTTGACAGCAGATATCACAGACAGCTAAGTGAACCAGCAAGAACTTTGAAGCCACAAATTAGATAATGGTCATTGTGCCCTTGGCATTCACATGTTTCTATCGGGGAATCCATAGCGGAAGGCTAGTGACCTTCCCCTGGGCTCCTGCCTTAATTAATATCACTTCTGCCTGTATGGCCCTTTCTAACCGACACCACCTTCTTCACCAATATATCATTTGCAAGCATCCAAACAGAAGATCAGGAGCCTTTCCGCCGTGACCTTGGCATTTCTTCGTGGCTCCAGTTATTGACAGCCTCTCCTTACTCTGGCGTCTTTTCTCATTTGTCATGATTATTGCTGAAAATTTTAACTGTCATTCGTGAAGCTACATCGATGGGTGTCGACTCCCCCCACCCCCGCCCCCCCATCATATTGGCAGCACAAATAGCCTTTTCTTTCCAAATGAGCCCGTTCCTTTTTCCCTCTCAAAACACCTGCTTCCAGACTCTCAGTTCTTTCTTATTCCACTTCACACATAATTTTTCCAATCAGGTGCTGTTATTCATCACCCAGTTAAAAAAATTGGCAACATTATGTTTTTCTTTTTTTCATTTTGATTACATATACAAATAAAATTGATATAGATAATTACATGCACACAAAAGTCCTCAGTTTTCTGTTTTGCTACAGAAAATGATCGAAGTTAATATATTTTTTGTATAAACCATACCATTGATGAACTTAAACTGAGCAAAAGAAAAAAACAGATGTGCTTAATTTGCTATATACAGCATATATTGTGTAGCATGATGATAAATGGACATAAAACAGGGAGCAAACCCAAGTGACGAGCAGATTCAAGCCACCTGGTTCATTAAGATGTGTTTGAGCTAGGAATCTGCAAACTGTAGAATTAGGTGATCAGTGGTGATTGTTGACACCCCACAGCACACAACAAAGAAATGTGTCCTCTGCATTTAACCCATATGTGACATCGCAGGGGGCAGCTAATTCAGCACCCGGGGAGCAGTGCATGGGGGCGGTACCTTGCTCAGGGTACCTCAGTGGTGCTTTACTGGTCAGGGATTCAAATCAGCAATCTTTCAATAACAAGTGCCCTTCCCTAACCATTGAAACACCACTGCCCATGTTATTGGATTCTGGCACGACCAGAACAGAAGCTGGCAGCCCTGCCATGAGTTACTGTGGCTTAGTGCAGATTCTCCAAGCATGGAAGTCTACCTAGGGCAACCCAGAAAGGAAACCCAAGAATTAGTGCACAGAATGCACTGTTTCGTGTCTTTTACAAAGTGCCACCCCCTAAGGGGGGTTGTTAACTGGGGAAGGTAGATCCATGGTGCAAATACTCACAGCCGTGTGCTTGCAGACACCCCAGCTGATGACTAAGTGTCCACGTGGTGCATTTCCCTGGTTCAGAAGTTGATGATTTGAATGCTTCACGTTAACATGCACATTCAAAATGCTTTGACGTCACACAACTGTCCATTGTACAGTACGAAATATCTGGTATTTATGGCACATTAATTTTGCCTGTATACTTAGGTAATTATAAGCTGTTTTCCCAGTGCTGTTACATACTCAGCCCCGTGTGATAAGTCAGAGGTGATGACGGAAATGGATTTAAGTCCTTTAATTTCTGATTCGAAGGTGATATTTTCAATTAAACTGCCAAGTACTCTGCAGTTTGAATTCATTGTAAATGAGTAAAAAAAATAAGAATGTTGTAGTGCCCAAATTCTGGTTATACCCACACTGAAGAAGGAATGTTCTGGAACAATGCTGACTATGGGATCTTCTTAAGTTTACATCACTTGACGGCCAGGCTCAGCTCTGCCTTTTCAGGGGCCCTGGGCAAAGCTTTACTCGTGAGGCCCCCCTATTTAAAAAAAAGGATGAACACTTCACCCTCTGCAATATAGATAATTCAGGGGCTCTAAGCGACTGCCTGTTGTGCTCATAGCTAATCTCGGCCCTGATAACGGCAACTAAAACTTCTTATAATAACGTAAAGTATGCTCTTTAACTACCGACTAGCTAAAACAAAAGCATAATTAATTATGCTATATGTAAAACAAGCTATTAAGAATTTATTAACCAAACATGGATAATCAAATGTTCAGTTGTGATAAATACGATGAGTTACGACCAAAGAAATATTATCGGCTCTGACACTGCTTGTTATGTTGGTGATATAACCATGCATAGTTAAATATGTTGCTGACATCTCAGTACTCTAACTTATGGCGGAACTGATAAACAGCCATGCTATTACTGTGCTGCTTCGGACACCTGTTCCATACGGTGAGCTGCTGTTCAACGCTCTAATGAAATTCCTCTGGGATCACCCACAGCTGTTTTACACTGCACAGCCACTCGGTTACTCTCCAAGTCTAGGAACATCCATTCAAAACAAATTAACTTGTGTTCGCTCTTTCCACTGTCCTTCATTTCAGATGTAGCTAATTTTACCATAATATTGAACGAATCACTCATCCTCCTGCAACTGCTTCCATTAAAATATGTAGAATCTGATGTCAGACCACATACAATGGACTGTCCATCAGCTCTTATTTAATAAAATCTTTGATGATCATCTGATTATTCTAATAAATCATGCTGAGATATTCTTAGATGCACATATTTAGTTAAATCTTGTGCTGAAACACTGATTCATTATTATAGCAAAAATGATATTAGACGTTTTACTAAACAAGCACTTTTTAACATATTCTATAAAAGCTCCAAGCAAAATTATAATATATCATAACCATCGATACACTGATTTCTGTATAAGATCTACATGTGAAAATGAATCATTCAGGTTTGTTCTGAGCACTGTAGTCTGTAATCCACTGAATCACGCCCCACTTGCCCACAGCATTCTGGGTAAAAAAATCTAACTGAACAAACCATAGGAACAGAGTCCAAGCCTAGGTTTGGGACACAAATAAATTTGACTGTCACATCAACCCAACAGGACCATGAAGCTGATAAATTAAACTACTGCAAGTCACCTGAGGTCAGGGCCGCACTTACGGGGAAGACAGGCTTCATGGGATTTATTCATGCAAATTCACCTCGAGTCCTGGCAGCGTAATTGCAAAACTGTCCCGTTTCCCCCAAACGTTTCCATCTAGTGGAGTCGCGAGGCACAAAGTCACATTTTACGTGATCCTGCATGCCTTGTGCCTCCCGCCGCAGCACCGCGAACACAATGAGGCGACGCTAAGCTGGGAGACTTCCGATTTTTAACCTGCACTTGCGAACATAATATGGCAAGAGTGCATTAATGCTCAGCAGTTTAACATGTTGACCCTGGAGTTCTCAGACTGGCCAGCGCAGTATAACAGAGCGTGTCGCTGACAAGGGCACATGTCCCCCTGCCCCACCCCCCCCACCACACCATGTAGTTTCTCCTGATGGCTTTTCCAGGCCTGTTCTCGACACGGCATTTCCTGGTTTTACTGTCTCTACCTTTCCACCATATTCTTTTCCTCTTTCGGCATGGCTGAGCAAGGCTGACAGGCGGATTCCTTTGCTTTTCAGCGCATTAAAGGCACTTTCCCGCTCTGACAGCCTGTTCTATTCTGCCACCTTATACCTCCAGCTTCACACTTCCCTGGGCAGCCACTGCTTCTTGACAGACCACTGTCACTTCCCATCATCCTCTCTGTATATCCTTCTCTCTCCCCCTCAGCACGCATCCCCACTTTCCAACCAGTGCAATTATTTTTTTTGACAAGCCATCCATCAGCTTTAACTTTAAAAGCACTTTCTGCTGATATCCATTGTTAAACCCCTTGCTTTTTATGGAGCTTGCATGAGAGAATATGATATCAGACATTCAAGCTACCAAACCATGTAAATTTACTTTGTTCTTGGCTATATTTCCAATTTCACGTTCAATTTTTTGGTACATTATGTGTAGTTGTTGCGCTTAATATGATGTTGTCAAATCCCATTAATGTTCGCCACATTGCACGTTTTTTAAAAAACAGGTACAATTTGTATTCTGCAAAGGAAAAGGGGCGCAGTCTGAAGCCGCACTGGATCTTATTAAAATTATCTGTGCCGCCACTGCGTTTTTCGGATGGAGTAATTTAGAGGCATTAGCGACGACGCATATGAAAATGTCAGCATGCCAACTAATGACAATGAAAGCAAAAGGAATATATCTGTGAAAGTCAATAATGCTGCTTTGCTGGTGACATAAATTTGATGGTAATCTAAGGAAATGAATAAGGAGCAATCCTGCTTGAATAGGGGTGATCGTTGCCCCGGTTGGGGCACTTGCACTTGGCCTGTATTTCAGCCGTGCCATGCGAGTAGGATACATCAGCAAGGTCCCTGGCAGTCTCAGCATCAGTCTATACATGCGGGCATTAAATATTTACATCACACCCATTTAATTTATTCTGTTTTTACTAAAAAAAAAAAACAACAAAATTAAGAAAATATACATCCATAGAGTTCCATATTATTGTTGTTATGCTTCATCTTATGCTATAAAGGCAGCAAGTAGCATTACCAGAATATGTGGCTGGAAGATGGATGGATGGAATATTCATTCAGCAAGTAAAATTTGCATGATCCACATAATGGCATGTTAACTGCATTGGTTACTTCATAACTGACCCACATCTTTGCTACATAGAGAGAAAAAGACTTTTTTAAAAACTAAAATGAATGACATGCAATTGTATCCATATTCTAAATGATCATTTTGAACAGAGCATAACGACAGTCACACTCTCATTAAGTTAAATGGAAGGGAATCTTCTGTAAATGAAAAATTTCCCAATGAAAATCTATTATAATAACAAGCTCACCAGCTGTACATTAAAGAAGTGCTAAGAGCCAACATATTTCTAAATCAACAATTCATTATTGTAAAAGCGAAAAAGCCACAGTGACCACCTCAATAATATGAACAGCTGCCAAATGTTCATTTAACTGAATGAGTAGAAAACTTTGAGCAGATTGGTTTCAAAAGGTGGCTCTCAACAAAAGGAAACATAATTAACAGGCTAATATCAGCATGTGTCTGGCCAAGTTAATGAATATCAAATTACACAGAGTGGAGTATAAATCATAATTATCCAGATTTTTAATTGATCTGGCAATTAAACATGACAAATGCTATATACACCAAAGCTTAGTGTATATTGTATAATTTAGACTTCCAAACAAGAAATAATTTATCCTTTTTTCCCACAGATTCATAGGCAGTCTCACAATGTGTGTATTTGTAATTAACAAGGACAGATAAGCATTAAACAATAACGCATGCTTTTGTTCTTTATTTATTTCTAGAATTTTCTGTGGAACCATTACTCAAACTATTCAGCATGCACATAGATTTCTTAACAGCCCCTAATTCTAACTTTATGCTCCATTTGGACATGCACAGACACTCTAACCCGGGAGAGCACTATTGGATCACCAATCTTCATCAGCGCAGCTAATCAGCAGTCTGGCATGCCAAATTTTTAGCTAAAACCCAGCATACACAAAATTAGCTTTTATAACATCCATTCTCCTTTCTGAAAGTTATTCATTATTATTGCACCATTTTTTTACTCAGTCTATTATTTTTTAAATTGTAATCTGTATAATCTAAATGGACAGAGTCACCAATTTGTACAATTACCATTCCTTTGGTTTTCTTTGGAATATGTGAAATATAAGAAAAAGGTAATGCATTTCATCTCAAGTACTTTTTAAAAGTTGAATCTGGGACATATTAGGCCCACACAGAAATAATTTTGGTATATTATCATCACCACTAAGCACAGAGAATGCGCATCTGACTGATTTATAGCTGCAGACGCGCTGGAAACATAAAAATTATACATTTCATACTTTAGAAGTCACAAACATAACCCATAACCACAACCTAAAAAGCACCACATATATTTATACTGATCAAGGCCTAAAATCGTTACAGAAGGTAACATCCGATGTTCTATTATTGTGTTAAAATTATGCATTTTTATTTGGTAATGCAACATCATTTGTTGTAAGCAGGCCTGCAGCACAGTGAATAAAAGCTGCATCCATGCAGTTGGGCCGAGCCCAGTAACCCCACAGCACTGTGTCTTCAAAGTGTAGTCATTCATGGCTTGTGATGACTAGTTCCACAGCATCCAGAGCTGCCTGCGAGGCCCACAAGTTGGCGGCTGCCAGCAGAGCGATGTGTCACTCCCCTAATTGGCTTGCGTGCACCTGTACAGAGCAATAATACCCACAGTGTGTAAAGGAGGTGAGCTTGTAGCTGTGCATGCTGTACAAGTACAGCTACCCTTAAACAGCTCTAAAAAACTAATGAAACAGCCCCAAAATCCTGAGGAAAATATAATTTAATTTGTATGCGGAATTTTATTTGCATGTTCTGGCAGGTTAACGCAAATGAAGTCTAGACCTAATGACGTATATATTAACAAAAGTTAGCCACAATTTAGCAAATCACTGCATAATCCCACATCACTGGGTAAATTCCTGGTATTTCTATTTCCCAAGGCATATGAGTGTTCGATTACGCAATGCACATTTTAAGATACAATCTGGGTAAATGGTCAACTACGACACTGGACCATCACCATGCCATACAGGGGAATATAGCATTTTCTCAGTACTTCAGGTAGGAAAGATGTGATCAGAGGAATTAAGGGAGATTAATATGAGTCTGATGAAAAATACATTTATGCTGACTTTAGTAATCGGAGAAATGTACACAAGGAAAACGGAAGTTCTTTATGAACTAAAGCGTATAATGAGTGATAGAGGCAATGAATGGAGTTACTGTGCACTGTCAATGACATCCGATTCTTCTGGTTCCTCTTAGTTTATTGGTTCCCATTAGGTTACTGACTCAGAGAGTACGCTGGTGTTTTCACTTAATTTTACATTGAAGAATAAGAAAAGAAAAAAAAAATCAACCGACTGCAACTACCTCAAAACTTTTCATCATGACGTACACCTGAAACCCACTTGCTTTAGGTACCTCGTGCAGGTAAACTTAACCGAAAGCATGGTGTAACATGCCATTTTCAGAAGAGATTAACTAGTTCTCACTTACGGCTTATCGTCATACTTTCAATTCTGCACCTCAGAAGAGCACTGCAGAAGTCTTCAGGTCAGCACAATTAACTGCCACCAGTCCAGCGGGGTGAGCAGGTCCATCCATCTCAGGCGGCCCAACACGGTCAGAATGACAGTTTTGAAAATGTGGGCCGATGTGGAATCTGTCTTGGGCCATGAGGAGCGCTGATTAAAATCTCAGTGTGAAAGTTAATGATGAAAGGTGGGAGCGGCGTCTGGAAGAGTCGAGGAACGCTCCTCTGGCAGCGCCATTTGTAACACCCACGAGTACAGAAAACTCCACTGTCATCTGTGCAACACTGACCAAAGGTTACTTATGGCCAATGGGCATGTCTCATTGATGGATAGAGGGATGGATGAAGGCAATCGCTAAAACATTTCTGTGCTAGATTAAAATTATGTGCTTTATCTATTCATATTTTGTAAAAGATCACTAGGACCATACCCGTATCCTCGAAATTCTTATGCCGTGAACTCTCAAAGCATAAATACATCCTTACAAACATCTATAGCTAGCAAGGGAACCGGGTGGAACGGAAATGAATTTCCAGCTATAACTCATATGAAATATAACAAACAACGACTATTCCAACACCGTGACGCTTTGTAGATATTTGTGTTATGTGAGATGTGACGTATTTTTAAAAAATATTTTAAGTATGTCTGGATATATGGGGAGCTTTTCAAGTGTAACCACATGCGTTGTGCTTGCTGAGACCTACGTAAATCAGCATGACAGAGATCCTATGGACCAGCCATATAAAATTATTTACAGAATAAACATAGCCTCATTCAGCAGCAAGATTGTACTTTTGTTGTACAAACTCCTTCAAACATCTACTGGCACAACATATGTAAGAAATAAAAATGTCTTTATTTTTTTCCTCTCATCTAGATCCCATCACTTATTATTAGAGTTACTAGCGTACTTGTTGTCATTCATCTTCTTTCCATTACTTTGCTATTTTTCCCCTCTTTTCCCTTTACTTAAGCATTTGGTAAAATCCACTGAAAGGCAGATTTTGAGGCCATCATTCTAAAACTCCACAGGACTTTTACACATATCTGTGACAACTGTGTTACTCCTCTACCAGCTCATCTCCATCAGTAGCATAGGATAATCGTGTTGTACAAAAAAAGTAATGAAATTGCACAACGGCAATGTGCCAGCATATGGTTACCAATGACCCAGATGGTTTCTACATGTCTGGAGACTGACAACTTGACTCCTCTATCATCAAACTGTAGTAATTAACAATAATCAAGTAGGTGTTAATTAGGCATAATGAAACAGTCTCTACTTAGACAGAGCCTACTATTTGCCACTTACTAGCAATTACAAACACTAAGCACTCAGCGTAATCTCCCTGCTCAGCTGATGACTTGTTTTGTCTACAATTTGGCAGATTTAAACCAGGAAACTCATAATTTGCCAAGCTGTCACAGTTGTTCAGGGCAAACAAAAGGATGCAAGACCCTCAGTGACAATAATTCAGTATGTGTCAGCCCATTGAAAGGTTGGTCACTAATTAATTAAAGTGACCCACGGCTGAAGCCAAACAACCGCAGCACCTGGATGTGCAAATGTAGGGGTAATTAAAGCCATAAATTCATATTGGGATGACTGAGACTCAATAACCTTGCATGCATCTGTATGCAGAACCTGTCTTCTTTCATCCCAGAGCGGTTTAGCTAACAGAAATTGAATATGCTTTGCCTCGTTAAGTCAATTTTAAAGCCGCAGAAAGGAAATCTTGAGGGTTTGTCTTTTAAATTAACTTCAGTGTAATCACCCCTAATCAATCAATTATTCAACAGAAATACAGTACAGTGTAGTATTATATAATTGCAGCATAATAAACCACAGTGATAGTCTTACTAACCTTGTTGGAGCACTTGTACCTTGACAACACCACTTTTATTCAACATCTTGACCTGTTTGCTTATGACAACAACTCATGAAAAGTATTTTATTTTCCCTGAAAACCTCACCTCCAGAGTCAATATAACTTTATGTTGAGTGGTTCAGCATACACTGAAGAATAAAGTATATGTTTGTTTCCAGGGTATGTATTTTACTCAGAGATGGAATTCCAAATAGAGTATATTTACATAATGAAACATTTCTGTAGATTAAATGTCTTTTCTGTCTCATTTACAATATAAAAATGACCTTTTTTAATCAATTGACATAATTTATATGTGTTGCAAATTCATAAAACACAGATTCTGAAAACGTGAATCCACCTCAGAGACATCACATTGGGTTACATATTTTTAAGAAATGTAGATTTTGCCTGAATTTCAAAATATAATATCACCCTTTAACTCATCTATCCAAACCAATGATTTATCTGTACAAGCATTAGTGTAGGGGACAGTTTGAATTGGGGGGACACTACAGAATAATTTATCCGGAAAGGTGAACTTCTTTGGCGGGGAGGATACCCTGCACCCCCCCTGGTTCCTGCACCCTTGTGTACAAACATAAAAATTCAATGACTAAAGCATATCTTTAGTCTTTTCTAAATCCTAATCAAAGTTAATTTTCTTATATGATTATTATTTGCCCTTAACTATAGATATTCTACCATTTTTTTCATGCCCGTATGTTGTTTTCTATTTATTTTTTTGATAGTACACATTGCATTGCAGCTGATGTTTGTAAGTCTATGTGTAAGTTAAGTTCTTTCGCTAATAATTCCGGTCTTTAAAAAAAAACAAAACATCGGCAATTCCAAAGATATTTGCAAAGACATGAAAATGACTTGGCCCAGGGAAAACATTTACTGAGATGGTAGAATATTAGGAATGAAATAGAAAGAGATACTGGGCCATATTCAAGCCAGTGCATGAATAAGTTAAAGTAGAAAAAGCCATGCGATTCGTGCCAATCAGATAAATATGTTTTTGCAGATAGAAGATGACTTCTTTGTTATTATATACCTGATCCAGATAACACTATTCCGCCCAAATTGCAAAATAATTGTTCTCCCCAAGGCACTAATGCAAGTTTGTTTGTCTTTCTTCTTCAGCATGTCAATGTTAAAGCAGAAATGCTGTGGAAGGGTCCCGAGAGCAAGAGAAGATAAATGAGATTAAGTCAATCAGCTTCATTTTGCCTTTCAGAATCTCATATACTATTGTTGTATATTTTGTGCCATATGTTTTATCGCTGAAAAAAGATGATTTCACGCTGCGACTCGGTTGGCATAGTACGGTTATGTGTCTTTTTTTGCTAGAAAACTGCAGACAAGCAACAATCTCATGCACTGGAGAGGAAAGGAATCTTTGAGTGAAAGTAGGACTGATTGATGGGAATTGTTTTGTATTGGTCATCCAACAATATTCACTAGAAAAAAAGGAACAGGACCGGCTAGTATAAGTGTATAAGTGCATACTGTACATATGTATGAATAGGTCCACTATGCCTGGTAATACAGCAGACCTGTACAGAAGTCAGGGAACCAGTCATCTAGAATGGCTAACTGCTGGATTTTAGATGCGCTTTTAATTGCACTGTGTTGTTTGCTGTAATAGTGCATTATTGTCACACAGTAGACCTCTATGCAAACACACTGCATGTCCTCGTGATCCACATATTCAGTTCTTCTGTGTGTGTGTGTGTGTGTACCTGACTGCTACTTGTGAAGCCGAAGTGAAGCAGAAACGAAATCAAACAGGGAATGCCACGTAGCTGCTTCCCAAGAGAGGCGGGCAGAGAAGTGTGGCAGTGCCCACAAACCCCAGCAGCTAGTAATTCATAATCAGTGCAGGACTACTCCATGTCATATTTTAACAGACTAACATGACCAACAAATTCTAAAGAAGACAGTTGTTTTTAAAGATGCCCTGCAGATTAAGTTATCTGATACTATGAGAAGTTAATTATAACTACCCTTAAAATTATACTACCTATAAAAAATGAGCAGTAGTAATTTTTTACCACAAGTTATATTTTATGCTGTTATAAAGAATAAATGATTGCACAATTGCACTTCAGTTCACTATTTAGCTTTACACTGTATATATACATTATATATAACTCTTATTTATTTTCATAATGTGTAGCATTGGTGGGAAAGCACAGAGTTTTGTTGTATATTGTTGTTTAAATTGACATTAGATATTGTTCTTCTTTCTAACCAGCTTTTCAGAAACAAAGCATAATTTCATTGGTATACTACCTTACAATGCAGCAAGTATATGACTGCACAACAATTACATTGCCTGTTCACTCAAAGACTTTGAATTACCTATTTTTATAGTTATAGATGATAATTATGTAACGATGGTTGCATGTTGGCTCAGTGGGTATTTTGGCCACACATCTCTAAGGCTGTCAGGTCAATTCACTATCTGACTCTGAGATTTCCATGTTTCCTGTCAAAAACATAGATGAACTGAACTGAACTGTTTTCCAGTAAGCATCTCAGTCAATAATACACAAATCATATTGCTAAAAGTTAATGCAAGGCAAAAAAAGGTAAAAATCAGTCCCCAAAACAAGACATAGTAGCCATTTATACAAGCTGTTGGACGACACAAGAGGGTTAAAATGTCAATTTCTGCCACCATATTAATCACCAATGATATGAGCTTTAAAAGGATTGCTATAAGCTATAAAGACAGCATGGCGTCAGCTGTTGAGCTCTGATGTGAGTCCATCAGACAACTGGATGCTTATTGACAGGGTGAGAAAGGGAGAGAGAAAGAGAAGTGTTCTGTCCTGAAGTCAGTCACCTTGGCTCAGACGCAATGTCACGAAAGCCCACACCATTTTTCTTACAACTACAGAGAGCATTATTTAAAGCCCAACAAACAGAGGAGCTGAATGTCACAGCAAGGACACCTGCACTCTCTCTCATCTTAACTCATCGGCATGTGGGTTCAAACCCCCCCAACCCCCTTTTTTTCCCTCCCCCAAAAAAATCCATCTTCACCATCCATACCTGACAACAGTACTGGGTAGCCACACTCCAGATTTACGGGCAGAAGTCGAGGGGTGAGGTGCAATTTATTGACATTAGCTGTCAGCTTTATTTTCAAGAAAGTGCACATTGAATTAATTTTAACTACATCTTAACGTTAAATATCCTGGAAACATTAAATTTCATGGTAGGTGAGGCTTACCACTTTATAGACATATATTAAGTTCCTAAGCAAAACTCGAGGATTTTTTATGGTAGGAGTTATAATTTAATAAGCAGCAGTTCGTAACAACTTCATCTCTACCATTAATTACAGATGCTTAGCATGGAAGATCTCTGGTCATTATTACATGCCCCAGAAGCCAGAGTAATTTAATTTAAATGTTTTAGTACTTTTATATACTTATTCAAATTCTTAAATCTATGTGGAAATACAGTCACTTAAATGAAGAAAAATTATACCCCCTTTTGGATTAATTATACCTTAACATATAGACCGTCATATCTGTTAACAATGCATTGTATAGCACTTAAATCATTTATAATAATTAATAATTCACTTATACACAAAAGAAACAGGTTTCAATAATGAAACATTTGTCAGAACCAAACGTACCAAACAGGATTACTCTGGTCTCAAATTTCAGAAAAGTGTTTGCTTCCATGGAAAATAGCTACTGGACCATAACCGAGTTTCTTAAATCTCAGCCAGGCTGGGCAAGGCCACTGGGAAAAAGGCCTACTTAGACAACTGAGCTGATTCATTATCCTAGGTGGGGTGAGAGAGGCCCTTAGATTTGTTCATAATGACAGGAGCTACTACGGCTTGACGCGCTTCTCATTCAAACGCCAGATAATGGCTGAGAATAGAATGGATGAGTTCGCAGACTGACCAATAATCAATCTTCCAGTGGAATATCATCAGGAAAGCCACGCACATAGCCTCGTCTACAGGAAACTGATATGGCATGGAGCAGGGGAACAACATTAAAAGAGCAGGTTTTCTATAACCAAAGTATAATGTTGAAGTATAGGTTAAGTAACCAAAACACACAATCCGTTCTGTGGCTATAAATAACCACAATGATGTGGTTCTTTAGATCTTCTGATATGTATGACATATTTAGCGCTGATCATTAAAAGAGTAGAACAGGATATAAAATGTAGGCAGTCATTTGGTTCCTCGTGATTCTGTAATTACTGCTCTCATATGTTTGCGAGGTGCTCAAACATACACCAAATGTACCAAGTGTAATGTTTTAAGAATTCTTTATAGACCACAATCAATGTCAAGCAGACTAAATAAATCATGATTGTACCTATAAACATGTACATTTTGATCAATAAGCAGTTGCCTTTTTTTCTTTTGACTAACAGCTGCTGTAAAGTCTGGTTGAGCACCATCAGCCATAAAAGTATGCAAAATAAATTAAAGGAGCATAATGAGGAAATACAGCATTCTTCCCATAAATACGATGTAATGACCATAGCAAAATGTCTACAAATCTAATATATCAATATGATATGTTCAGCATGGCTGTAAGCTGAACATACAGGGAGCTCATAAGAATACTTCAATATCCTTCCTTTACCATGCCATCACACAAAATTCAGCATAAAATGGAGTACTAAAAAAATACCTTATTCTTTATGGTATTTACACCGATCAGCTATAACATTGAAACTACTGACAGGTGAAGCGAATAACATTGATTATCTCGTTACAATGGCACCTGTCAAGGGTGCCATTATATATTAGACAAGTGAACAGTCAGTTCTTGAAGTTGATGCGTTGGAAGCAGGAAAAATGGGCAAGTATAAGGATCTGAGTGACTTTGACAAGGGCCAAATTGTGATGGCTAGACGACTGGGTCAGAGTGTCTACAAAACTGCCTGTCTTGTTGGTTGTTACTGGCATGCAGTGGTCAGTACCTACCAAATGTGGTCCAAGAAGGGCCAACTGGTGAACAGGGGTGGGGTCATGGGCACCTAAGGTTCATTGATGCATGCATGTGGGTCGCGAAGGCTAGCCTGTCTGGCCGAACCCACAGGAGATCTACTGTAGCACAAATTGCTGAACATTTTTTTTATCCTGGTTATGACAAAAAGATGTCAGAATACACAGTGCATTGCAGCTTGCTGCGTATGAGGCTGCATACCCACAGACTGGTCAGAGATTCCATGCTGACCCCAAAGTGCCTACAATGAACAGGTGAGCATTAGAACAGAACCACAGAGCACTGAAAGAAGGTGGCCTGGCCTAATGAGTCTCCTTTCCAGTTACAGCCTGTAAATTGCTCGGTGCGTGTGCTTTGTTTACCTGTGGAAGGCATGGCACCAGGATGCACTATGCAACAAAGGCAAGCAGACAGAGGCAGTGTGATGTTCTGGGCAATGTTCTACTGGGAAACCTTGGTTCCAGGCATTCATGTGGATGTCACTTTGACACGTACCACCTACCTAAACATTGTTGCAGACCAAGTACAACCCTTCATGGCAATATTAATCCCTGACGGCAGTGGCCTCCGCCACAGTACAAAATTGTTCAGTAATGGTTTGAGAAACATGGAAGACAAGGAGCTCAAGGTGTTGACTAGTCCTCAAGGTTCCCCACATCTCAATCCAATGGAACATCTGTCTGAGGTGATAAATTCTTGGTGCCAGATACCACATAACACCTTCTGAAGTCTTGTGGAGTCAGTCCATACCTCAACGGTTCAGAGTTATTTGGCTCATCAAAGTATATGTTAGTAATCTACCATGATGAGTTATGTGTTATATGAAAATAAACCACAACAGAGACTTGAGACCCTGTGGAAGAGATACGAGCAATTACGATGCCTGAAGCAGCATTTTATGTAAATGAACTTGGATTTTTTGTTACACACAATAGCTACTCACTAACATTTAACATTTCTTCAAGATGAAAGTATCTGCAAAATTTAATCTGCAGATGTGTGTATGCAGAAACAGTTAGCCAGAATGAGAATTATGATGGAAACAAATTTATCACTGGTAGTCTTTCCTGGCTAGACAAGAAATCCCGGCAGGATGTGGTTCATTGACAAGGGAATCTTATTCCCAATACTGTACTATGCATGAAGTGAATTGCATACTTTGATTATGATCTAGAACACTGAACACAGAAAGATCTATGAGAACTCTATGTAACCATCATTCTCTTGTACATAAGAGATGTAGGGTACATTCCAACTAAGGTGTATCAGTGACATCCGCATGAGACTTTAATATACCCAAGGCTACATCAAAGTTAGAGCCCAAAGAAAAATACTATAATATAGCAAACGACTTTGAGCATGTATAACTTCTAAGCAATAACAGGATCTGTAGGTACTGGAGAAAGATGAAAATAAAGAACAAAACAAACAACACTTTGGATTGACAAATGTATTGTCATACAAGGTCGTTCAAGTGGAGAAAATAAAGAAGCCATTAGGCTGGAATGAAAGAAGAACACAAACTGAAAGTAACTGTGAGCATAGATCCTCTGTTTCACAGCTGGAACAACAAAGTGAGCTACTGTACCCTCAGGATACAGCTTCTGCTCAACCATCTCGCCATCTCTCCCTCTCCACTCATCCCTCTCCACCCATCCATCTCCCTCTCCACCCATTCCTCTCCAACTATCGCTCTTCTTTTTCACCCATTCCCCCCCACGCGCGCGCTCTCTCTCTCTCTCTCTCTCTCTCTCTCTCTCTCACTCTCTCCTTTTTGCATAGGCGCAGCTGATTAAATACACTTAATTAATCCCACAAATGCAAACCAGCTGGGCGTCATTTGCATGGCAAATGCTCACAGGCTGGAATTAAACGCTGTTACTGAGCTTGAAAACAGGGAATATGGCCTCATATCCTTGTTCTGCCCCTTGCCAATTCACAAGCAACGTTAAATTATAGACCATAGATGAGTACAATGTAGTAGTAGTGGTGCTTGCAATAGTAGTAGTAGTAGTAGTAGTAGTAGTAGTAGTGATAATAATCCATCCATCCATTTTCCAACCCACTTATCATACTGGGTCGCGGGGCTTCCGGAGCCTATCCCGGAAGCAATGGGTAAAAGGCAGGGAACAACCCTGGACGGGGTGCCAGCCCATCACAGGGCACAGTCACACACCAACCACTCACACATGCACACCTACTCCAATCAGCCTGAGCATGTCTTTGGACTGTGGGGGAAAACCAGAGTACCCGAAGGAAACCCCATGATGACACGGGGAGAACAATAATAATAATAATTATTATTATTATTATTTAGTTCGATAATCACAATGTATATTCTGAAATAAGTGACAATCACTTGTCAATGTTTTTAATGTCACAGGTTCATCATTGACTGACCCAGTGGGGATTATTAAACATCTCTGTCTTATAACGTAACACCATAAAAAAATAATATATAACTACAGCTTAGTGTCTGCATGTGAAGAGACTCATTCAGTAGCAAAAAGAGTTTTATCCTTAGGACAAATGCCAACACTGCCAGTTACTGTTTGAAGAGATGAGACACTGTAAGGAAAGACTGATGTTGCAGTCATGGATTCATTTGAAACAGAATGACTGTATTCCAATGTGATACAGTTGAACTAGCAAGGGAAAAGTTACAATCTACCCTTAGCTACTTTTGAGGTTATGTGTAACCACAGGTATGCTTTGCAACTAGTTGCATGACAACACTGTGTACAAAATATGATAATTATATGCATACATTCTTTCCAATACATGGAAAAACAAAAATCCATTAAGGACATAATTTATTTTTACCTGAACCTACGCCACCGTAGCATGTAATAATGTGTGTCGTAGTTTCTTGTTTTCTGGTCTTACGGTTTTTAAACTCATACTAAAAAGATAGGAGGAAAAACAGAATTATGTTATGTGAAGGACAAAATTTAGTTTAGAAAATGAATGAGCAGAAAGCTAAAGGACACAATGTTCAGCATTTACATTATTAGAGGAGTATTTTAAGAAAAATATATGCTTGTGTCTACAATAGTAGTGTAAGTAGCTGAGCCTATAAAATGACAGTAGTCATTATGCCACAAAGAGTGTTAAAATGTTAAAAATGTTCACTATCAGACAATACTGAACCTTCATGGTGCTATACCTACCGGAGCTGCCTCCAAAGGTGGGTTATTTAAGAAACAATTAGGAGCAAATACAAAGCAATTTGCAGCCGGTTTCACTCCTTCAGCTCAGCAACCCAAGTGCCGTTCAGGACTGATTTATAACACTGTCGCCTTCAGAAGGCAACATAATTAATAGGAGCATGGACTTCTAATTTCAGTGACTTCCACAGCAAGTGGATTTCATTTGATTTATGATGGCTGGTGAGTTTGCATTTTATCAGTTCATTCACTCATTATTTATGCTGATGACCAATTTCAATGGGTCGCTATCATCTAACTTGATACTAATCAAAGAGAATTAGGGTTCACTGCATTACTTAGAAGCTGCTAATTTATCTTCAGAACAAAGAGGAAAGAATAGCGGCAGCATACTTGAAATAGGTCGATGGCTGAGATGAAAAGCAAGACTGCCGTGGAAGAGGCCGATTTCTCTCAATGATTCTGTATTGTGCACATTTACGTTTGCACTTTGATTCTCCTGATGTCAAGCTCTCGCAGAATTTCAGGAGGTCAATATGGCATAAGAGCCTCATTTTTATGATTGGATTAAAACTGTTATCATCACCCGGACAGAGAAATTAATAACATAACCTCTCTTGTTAAATATTAATATCGGTATTGTAGTTAAGCTTAGCAAACCTGAAAAACTATGTAACTAGTTTTAAGTTTATATTGGAAGCATGAAGGAAAATAGATTTTTGCAATTGCATGCGATGACAGGGAGGAAATCTAATTGTCCTAATGTTGGCAACAACTCCAATTAAACAAATGCTAGCAACAACTCCAATTAAAATAAGCAAAACTTCGTGCCTAATTTGGGTTTCCAGTGGAGTAAGAATATGAAAAACAGTCTAAAGTCCTGCTTCGTCATCATTAAAGAGGGTTAATGTAATTCATACCATACAGGGACATATCTGAGTGTCATTAAAAGTATAATCAAAGCTTTGCATACATATCAGTATCATGCACTAGCAGAAAAACATTTGTAGCTGCAGTATTTTTTTGCATTTATCCACAGACGTCGTTAAGACATGATTTATTAGCAAACATTTTAGGAACAAATGTCTATGTAACAGCTAACATTAGTCTTGAGTTTTGTTCTTGGATTGCTATGTTCAGTTATAGCAGTTACCCGGAATTTCGCTTCACTGTTCAGGCTGTCTTCACATTTCTTTGGTCTAATATAAAATATCAACATATCAATGACTCAGAGATCTGGCATCATAAATCCTGCATGTCAGTCCTGTTTTTGCTAACTATAGGCTTCACCACATCCATGCATCTCCCATAATCGCTTCTCCAGTGCAAGCTGCGGTGAACCTATGGCAGGAAGCACTGGGAAGGCAGGGAACAGACAGGCCAGGAGATGCCAGGAAGCACTGGGAAGGCAGGGAACAGGCAGGCTCGGAGATGCCAGAAAGCACAGGGAAGGCAGGGAACAGGCAGGCACGGAGATGCCAGGAAACACAGGGAAGGCAGGGAACAGGCAGGCTCGGAGATGCCAGTCCATCACAGGTTCCACACAAGGGCAATTTCAGGACACCAAAATATACATCCTATAAATCTTTTTATACAGAAAAATGTTGATATTATTACTTAACAGCATACCACACACAAAATTAGTCCTCAAATGTTACTACAGAGCTGGGGTCAAAAAAAGTCAACAGAAATGTCCATATAACTTAATTACATAGCTGTTAGAATTTTATATCTACATATACAGAACTGTGCAAAATGTTGCCAAAGAAAATGATGTTTAAATGATCTCCATGTTGGTATAAAATTATGGTATTATGTCTGTCAAAGTGTGTTAACTTAGCCAATTCTAACCCCTCTAAAGTCACCCCAGTATTTGCAATAGCCATGTAATACACCAATGTACTTCTCCATGTACTGACTCTAATACTAGCACAACATGTTTGACACATCAATACCTCATCTAGTTATTTAACTGTACACAATATCAAACGATGGCCAAGAACAGATTCCACCAATCAGGTACAAGAGTTAAATGTGCAATTCAACGTATTTCCTATGCTAAGTAGCGCAATCTACATCTACATATAGACACAGTGTCTGAGTAAATTGAAGTGCTTTGCAAAATTATGTGAAGCATTCTACAATATTATAAATTAATAATTCAACATAACTGAGGGGTGGCATGGTGGTGCAGTGGATAGCACTGTTACCTCACACCTCTAGGAGCTGGGTTCGTGTCTCCACCTGGGTTACGTGTGTGGAGTTTGCATGTTTTCCCCGTGTCGTTGTGGGGTTTACTCCAGTTTCCCCCCACAGTCCAAAGACATACTGAGGCTGATTGGAGTTCCTAAATTGCCCATAGGTGTGCATGTGTGCGTGACTTGTGTGTGAGTGTGCCCGCCGATGGGCTGGTCCCCCCATCCAGGGTTGTTCCCTGCCTTGTGCCTGTTGCTTCCAGGATAGGCTCCGGACCCCCCGCAACCCAGTAGGATAAGCAGGTTGGAAAATGGATGGATATAACTGAATAATTCATTATTTTCTATACTTGCAATAGTATTGTTAAAAACTTAAAGATTCACATTAGTCTCTGGCAAATTCAAACTTATTGTAATATGCATCCAAATTCTTTGTTTAAGCTGAATTCACTGTTTATTTGGAGTAGTAGCGGTCATATTTCCACTGACTCATTTTATGCTACTTTTGTTTGTTTTTCTGGACAATTTAGTTTTCACTTGTAAAATAACACTGCAAAATGTGGAAGAGCTAAAACGGTTTCAATATTTTTGCAGAGAACCATGTCTCAAAACACTTAAATCAATGACTGATCCTTTTTCTTAGGGAATAATACATATACTCTGGTGCACTTTTTCAATTATTTTACACAGTAACCCCTGACATCAACAACTTTCTGTTTTTGTTTAACGAGAGAATGAAATCTACAGTGAATTTCTATTGTCCTCCTGGGCCTAAGTGGGATGTTAGACTCAATATCAAAAGCAACTATTAAAATATCACTGCTGAGAGGTGGCCCAGTAATATAAAATTCAAGAATATATACAGTAATCAATCAGAATCTGTAATTCCCGTGATTACTTTCCCAGTCTTTGTCACTCCGTCATAGAAACCTTATTCACACAATGTAACCATGTTTCCTTACAAACACCCACACATAACAGTCTATTTGAAAAGCTAAGATACAGTATCACGTCTCTTTTCCCACACAGGCTTCACAAGAAAAACAGCATAGATTTCATACTTAAGAGCCTTCTGTAAAAGCAACGAAAAGATTAGCTCATCTGACCACCATCATGCCTGCAATTAAATTACTGATCCTTACAGCATAAAGCCTGGCATGACTCCTGTGTAGTTAGATTAGCCATGTACCAGCGTAAAAGTCCATGAAGTTTATAAGCTTCTAAAATATGACTAAAGGTAATAGAGATCACTTTGGGAACAATAGGTTAATAATCAAGTTGGTCACGCAAATAACCTTTTTGTGGTTTTTCCATACAAAGTGTATGTCTTATGTAAGGCTAAATCATGCAAAAGATAATCCAAAATATAGTTCAAAGGTGTAAGCCACATTCTATTTAAGCTGCATTTCTATATATTGGAAAAATATAACAATATCAAAGAAAAGTGGCAAGAACATGAAAGCTATCCCTTATTACTCTTAAGAGGCCATTCAGAAACATGCTGAGCAGCAACAATTCTTTCTAAGCTATTTAATTTATGTTGTATAGTGTAATTTGTCCCTGATGTCAAATAATATTACATTTCACTAATGCAAAAACCACTCCTGACCACAAAACTGAGTGCTATGGATGCTTTATGCAAGACCTGCCAATTTAAAACAGGGGTAGTGCAGACTGACTTTCCATTTATGACTTGAATCAATCTTATTGTTCAGCGAGCCAAAAAAAGAAAAGAAAAGAAAGAAAACTGGAACGAATTCAATACTAGCAGTTTATCTTAAAGTTTCAATATTACAGGGTGACTGTGTCCCTTTTTCCATTACTCACAAGCTTTTTCATTAATATCTGAAAGTCAAGCTGAATGCTTAGTAACACAAGAAGCAAGATTTGCAGATATATTCATTGTGAATTATGAGGCTGGACCACAGAAAATAAAGAGGGGTCCTTGGTATTTACTATCTAGCCAAAATGAAATTTTACATTTTCACATCAAATAAAAACATTTTACTGTCTAAAGGTTTGAATGAGTACAAACAAAATTAACAAGCAATGTGTGTGCGTGTGTAATATATAAAAAAAATCTTTGAACCAAAAAACAAAAAATGTCAAAAGTGTAGTACTTTGCTTGGTTATTTATGGTTAAGGTCAGGGCTGGGTAGGTAAGTTTCTTGTACTTGTTTCCACTACGGTACACTGTGCTTAGCAGCGTACATGAACTTAAGGAGCCTTGACATGTTTTATATTGATCTGCATAGGTTATATGCATGTAATCCTGTTTGCAGGCAAATTGTGGCATTGGGAAATTCAAGTCACAATGGCTTTACTGGAGTAAAATTGCAGACATCACAAGGGAGGGGACGCAAAGGGTAGCTGGGTAAAAGAGATGTAAGGAACCCCTTGAAAATTGGAGATCCTCTATTAAGATTTATAGGCTGAACAATCCTTTAGGGCTTTAACATTATTCTTAGTAAACTATTTCAGCATTGTGTATAAAATCAGGTGGGTTTAGTCTCAAGAACAGGCTGTTGCAATTTACCCCAATGTTGCTCAATATCACTTCAGCATCTCCGCATTTGGCTATTCACCAAACACCTACAGAATTAGGTTACTTCAGAAAGCCCACGGCATCACAGTAAAGCACATTATGGCCATTCAAAGTATGCTTTGAAGATCAGTAATAAGTTGCCATATTCTAAACTTAACATGTCATATCACAGGGATTTACTCATTTCTACCAATCGGATTATCTGCCCTTGGTTTGTTTACTTGTAAAGTCAACATTTGTCATATTATTTTCTGTTTCTTTTGTTTATAGCATTGACAAGAAAGGCAGAAGCTTAAAACACCACGAGCACAAAGCTTTTTGTACAATCCATGCACAGAGAGATTTACACATAGCTTTGGGCCAGCCATGGTGAAAGTGATACAGTCTCCCCTAATCTTCAAGCAATATCAAAGGCTACTTTACTTACCAAATAAAAACAGACAGAACCAGGGAATCAACAGATCTTGATGTAAAAAGAAAACAGGGCAGCTGTTTCAAAGATAATCTGGTTTCCCTTATTTAAACCTACAGTATATGAAATTGTGTATTCCACAATCCTGTCTTATTTCATGTTATTAAATGAAAAGAGGGGATCACCTTCAAGTTTTTATTAATGATAGGTTCCTGTATGAAGGATGCCTGCAAAAATTCACAACATCTGTTTGCTGCACTCACTTCTCAGCGTGCAACACCTATTTCTCATGCTTAATGATGCTCATCCACTCTGCAAGTTTTACGGACAAATGTGCGTTTAGCCACATTCATCATTCTGAATGAGTAGTCGCGCCGAAGCATTCACTGGCCTGCTTTTGCTCTTCCTGCTACACTTTAACAAATGACAAGTCAGCCACATGTTTTTCATATAAAAAATTGATTTTCTTAAGGCTAAAGTAGATGCTGTTTCAACTACCAGCACTTTGGTCTAATGTAAAAGCAAAAAAAGCAGGCATCTATGAAGTAAATTTATTCACAGCTTTTAAAAAAAGACAGACTACCACATATGCTAAAACATTCAGGCTGTTTTGATTCCAAAACAGGAAGTCAGAGCCATCATCTGAATGGCAGCCATCCAAAGTGCCAGCACTAGACATTATCTGCTGACTAACTTTCACATTGAGTTTATCTTGACCATTTAGTAAAAATCTCCCTCATGGCCAACATAAAAAGACCATATATTTATATATGGCCCAAAATGTTCACTTACATAAATATGGCAGTAGCACTTATAAGCAAAAATTATAAATGTCTATGCTTCATGAATCATAGCCCCTTTTGAAGTGCAACTGGTTGTATACAGTACTTAAGACAAGATGAATTATACAAATGCTATGAAGATTAAATATCATGACACAATTTTTCTTTTCTACATAATGAATGCATGACATTTAGCTAAATAAACACATACAGTTAAAAGGTCTATACATCCCTTTTGCAAAACCACTGATCAATTAAGCAATTAGCCTATCCCAAGAAGCATATGGCATGAGGATGGTGTAGATGGACATAACAGAAAGTGAGCATTAGATGGCCAAAATGTGTTTATAAATAACAATGAGTCTACAGTTCATTATAATTCATTTTACACAGGTACAACCTTTGCGTAATTGCATTATACATCCTCAGACATTGAGGCATTAAATTGATTCCATGAGTTTTTTACAATTATGTATAAGACCAACTAACCAGTAATGAAAAATCGTATCAACAGACTCTTAAATCATGTTAAAATAGATATTTCATTATCCATCCATCCAACCATCTATCTATCCATCCATTTTCTGCAACCACTTGTCCTATTCAGGATTAGGGGGTGGTCCAGAGCCTATTATTTCATTACTCCAAAGTTATATTTTATATAACACTGTACTTATGAGAGGAGATAATTATGCTCTAGTAATGATGACAGTAGGAAAGAGTTCTCTGCTGCAGTTTACAGCAATCATAATGGAAGTATATAACCTGTTTGAGGAACTCCACAGGCAAATGGCCAGCTGTTCTACTGACTTTTTAAATGGGACATTTAATGTTAACTACTACTTAACTACAATACTTTGTAAGACAGCTGATTCAAGCAGTTAATTGGTGTGCTTTAACTTACGGCCAATGGTAAATACATATACACAGTAACTTTGAGGGGGACTTAAGGAAAGCTACAACCTTGTCACAGCCCTCAATTACTGCTGACTCAGGTACTGAATGATTGTGGAAGTGAAATGCACTAACAAATCATGAATGGCTATTTTGGGGTTTAGGGAACTAAACAAAGGAAGATTTAATAATACTTGAGGTCAAAACGACTGCTATTTCTGCAAAAGCTAAATTATATTGAACATAATTATACCTCACCAGAGGAACAGTCTGACCTGAGATGGCGTTGGCAATGGCATTTTATAGTTAGTCTTCTGTTTTAATATTTTTGTCTCATAGATATTAAATATTATTAACAGCATCAACGATAATAATGTTCATTTTATTATCATTACCATCATCATCATTAGTATAACTATTACTACTACTATTAACAACAAATACAGCAAGAATTGTTATTATTATTACTAGTATTATTATTATTAATAATAATAATAATAATAATAATAATACTGTAATTTAAAATAAGGAACATTTAATTATTCCTGGAATAATATTTTCTTTATTATAGAAAAACAGCACAGTTCTATTTGTGTCTCTGTGAGACAATACTCTGTAGACTTGACTTTTGCAAGTGCAGAAATGGATAATGCCACCCGGACAAGTTTATTTAATATTTGTCCAGCTGTGGCACCTTAGCTGGACAAAGAATGGAAGGACAGGCCATTTTGTAGAAGAGAAAACAAACACAGCACGGATCCCAACTCCCGGCCAGATCTCTTGACGAGCATTAACAGACACCACCAATTTTTGTCTAATAATCTGCCAACTCTTGTTCTTGTCTAGGAGAAGGTCGGTGATGTCATTACCATCTCAGATACTCTGATTCAGTTCAAAGTATAGCATACATTTAGCAGCTGGTTATGTAATACCATGCAATCCTTTGAGCCAAACAATTTGCACAGGATTAACCTGAATTAATCTGAAATTTACAGCACTTTTGCAGTTTTTTAAACTTAAGTAAATTTTACTGGCATCGACAATAAAAACATAAATACTGTCTTAATTGCTCAATCTGTTTCTATTTGCTGATTTTAGAATTCAAAACTGAACAAATGTACATCTTGTTCAAATTGCGTTTTGCATTTACTAACAAATTGATCAACAATAAATCATTCTTATTACAGGGCAGTAAACTGCTAAAACGTGTGTCTTAGTTTATTCTGTTATTAAACAAAATAATTATTGGTTTTCCCTTTGACCCGAGAGACTATAAAGCTCCAGAATGAGCCACTGGGAGACATTGAGGAGGCCAGATGTAAACTCACACAACATCAGTGTAATCCCATTGTGTCTAAACCTTTGGCACATTTTATCATGTTCCCTTCATCTCGTTTCTTCTCAAGTCTCCTCAAACCACTGATTACATCCCCTCAGCTGTCAAAGAGACCTGTATAATTCCTCTGCTAACAATCACTTGAGTTATCATCCAGAACAATTGTTCACTACCCTTTTAAAAAAAAATCCCCATTTTCTCCCTATCTAGAATGGCCAATTACCCCATTTCTCTTAGGTCTCCCACTCAACATCCCGGGAATGACATCAACGGAGATGATATTCACACCATCTCAGGAGAGGTGAAAACTAGCACATACATCTGCCTTTCTCAGCCACTGTCTCCTGTTCACTGTACGTGCTAGTGACTTCATTGAGAAAAGTGACACACTCCAAGGAGATCACTATGCACTCTACTCCATCCACAGACCTTTCCACAGTTGACCGACATGCAGCCATAATGGTGCATTCACATCGCCGGCAGCCCTGGCTACCCTGCCAACGACGCTGTACAGGGATTTTAAAGTATTTAAAGGGGCCGGAAATCAAAAAAGCTTGTTAATCTTGTGCAGACTGAACACAAGGAGGGTATAAGTTGAAATAAATGAATGTACCATGAGTAAGAAATTGATCGATGGAATCGATGGAAACAACTTTTTTGTAGTTACAAGTCTTCTTTTAATTAAAAGTCGTTTATGTGGTGTGTCATTTTTATGTTCCTGGTTAAGTGCTAGTCTAATTTACTAGTCTTAGTCTTTAACTAACGTTAATTTCTGTGAAACCTATGGTTTGAAGTGTAACATTAGCGTAATGCAATTGGTCAAATCGGTGTTTTTTAATCCAATATGTTTTGAAATGTCAGAATTTTCTGCAGCAGTAACAGGTTTGCATGCTCTGGCGGTAAAGTCAGCTTGAGATTTCCGCTTATTTTCAGAAAATACATAACGTTAATGCACATTAGAAACTCACCAAGAACCCCAACAATCTCGGACACCTTGGTCCATGGATCGTTTTATTTATTTATGTCCCTGTACACAAACAGGGACATGTCGTAAATTACTGGGAAACCCGCCACAGCAATTATTAACCTTTCCTCCATTCTGCATGGGATCTTCTTCTCTGTTGCTTAATGTTGGTAGGCCATGGGAACTAATGTGGTTGGAACCAAAGTTTACATGACTGCGTTATGTGGAATCTGCTCAAGCGGTGGACTTCTGAATTTCGATTGGTTGCCGCCAAACCGCGTCATAGCTCATTACCATAAAGTTGACCTGATATCAACTCTCCTTGACACTCTCGCCGTCCAAGACGCGCTGCGCCGCCACTCACCACCGGCTCACATTGAAAATGAATGACTTCAGGCCACTTCGACGCTCTCGCCGCCAGCAGTGGGAACACACGGCAAAAGTGAGAGAAGCTTAGCTGTCTAACCCTTCTAATGGAAATAGCTATTTGGTGTCCACTGGTCCTCCTTACCAAAGACAGCTAATGTGATACAATGGGGAACAAACATGATCTCTATTGTAAGATGTAACTTGCTTAGATTGGTACACCAAGGGCCCTCTCCGACTTTTCTCAGCAAGTAATAATATTTCATTCTCTATCCTCATGATTTATGTTGCCTTATGTACTTAAAAGGCGGATTTTCTTGTTTGATACACAACAGGGCCAGTTATTTTCTGGTAGTCTTTCCTTAACTTAAACATGGTGAAATTAAGATAGGGGCTAAAGTAATACTCATGGTCAACGTCTCCTTAATATGGCTGTGCGATTAATTGTGATTTTAATTTCAATCATGATATTGGTTTCCAACAACAATTAAAACAAAGTAATCGAGATAAAATAATCATTTTGCCACATTTTGTTTAATTTAACATTGATGCTCCTGTTGCTTATTTTTTATAAAGTTTAATAAATGCACAGTATTTACAAAGTCAATGAATAATTCAAGATCGGCGCACAGCCTAATCGAAGCGATAAGGAACATGTCTGACTTCGGCCGCGCCATCTTGAAGACTCATCATGTTAAATAACTGTTATTGCAATCCTGACCTAGATCATTTTTCTACATAATCGAGCAGCCCTACTCCCTAGTATACAACATAGCTAAGTATAACCACACTGTTTGCTTCTCTTAGACTACTTTTGAAACTAACCCAAAATAAGTTAAACATATCCCACCAATTCATCCAAGCATTTTTCCAAAGCATTTTTTAAAAGTTTTAAAATTGATTTAGGAAAAACAAATTGCACTGTGGTATGCAAATCATTACATACTGTAAATGAAAATAGTCTCCGATAATTTTTCAAAGCAGTAATACAGTACGTTGAAACTATATGCAAACCACAAGGGTAAATCAGGTGGTATACTTAAGTCCTTAGACTGAAGAGGACATGATGAATACCTTTGCTAGTTTTCCAGTTCAATATTAATCAGTCTGCCTACCATCACTTTCTCTCAATACTACCTCTTCCCTTTTTACTCATGAACTATCACTCTGTTACAGCCCACAACCATTTAAATAATGATGGGATACAAAGGCCTCAGGCATAAAGACCTTACTACACGTATCCATACTGTAACTACATGCATCTCCATAGAGAGGCTCCATAAGATCTATTTCTTGCCATCTTCGGTCAGCAAACCAACGACACTTGGAGCTGCCTGCGCTACATGAGAAATCACACTCCAGAAGGGTCCCTTGTGTGGTTCCCTGATGGTGGAATGAGCAACCAAACCACATCTGGTCATCAGACTCCCTCTGCACCTTCAAGAAACACCTTAAGACCCATCTGTCCCAGGAATTCCTTTACTAGCCTGATGCCACTTTTTGTTCCCTTAATGATCTTCATTTTGCAATTCTGGTCTTTGAATAGTCTTATTAGGTTCTTGCTTTATTTGAAGATATATAAATTCATAATCTAAAACTGCTTACATTGGTACCTTGGCATTCATTTTAAGATGAGCTTAGTTGCACTTATGCCTATTCAACTCTTTGACAGCATGTGTGTTTGTAAGGTATTGTTTGCCTCAGTTGTACATTGTTTTGGACAAAATGTGCATGTTTCTTGGCCATATGCATTGCTCAATTAACATTTCCTCATTCTATTGTTTGTCCCAGAAAAATATGTACATTATATTTTACATTTACACTGCCGCCCATTCTATAAATATAGAACATGTTAGATATACTTGTACATTACAAACCATATTCATGATATTTCCTCTGCTGCTTAGCACTTGCATCTACTAGTTGTTTGCAAGTCGTCCAAAAGAGGAGTTCTTGCTAAACAATAATAAAGGAATACCCTGACATGGAAGTGAATTCTTCACAGTTTTAAACAACTGCCAAATTGCCAGCGGCCCATTTTACTCCTCATAACTTGTGACATTTCACGCACTATGAGGTGAAGTGTTCTGTAAGTAACACCCCTCCTCTTTTATGGTGTTGTTGGTTGGTGAAACGCTTAAGGGAACAATTGAATCCTAAACATATATTTTCCTCAGGTGCAGGTCTAAACAATAGGAATGAATTATTGCTGTGGTGTAATAATGGGTCATGAATAGCCCATAGATTAATGTTACGCATTACTAGAAACAGAGATAAATAGGGTCACATTGTAACTGTGTTCTGTAGAAAAATTACACCTGCCCCAAATGTTATGAACCTGCAAATGCTATTCTGAAGGTTAAATTGTATATTAGTCTAAAACAAATTGAGACAAAGCAAACTACCGGCTGTAAAACATTTTTTAATGTCCTTGCAGGCAGTGCTACTATAAGGTGAGATTAAGATGCAATAAACCTTTACTGAAATGTAACAAATGGCCCCTCAGAATACTGCAGCAGAAAACTAATAGCTTGGAAGCACATACTTTCAGAACTTCAAAAAGGACCGACTTATGCGTGACTTTTAAAGCACATACACTTAATATTCTTAATTTGCATTTTGATACATATTCTGCAACATATTTAAAAGTAAGTATATATACAGTATACAAACAAACATTATATACAAGAAATAAATGGATTTTGTGTTACTTATTTACTGGGACAAGGTCCACTGCAACCTGTTTTTCATCCATCTACCTAGCCAAGACCGCTTATCCAGTACTGGGTCGTGGTCCAGCTTGGAGCCTATCTCAGGAAGCAGAGGAGAGGGCACATGGACGGAAATACTCTGGAAGGAATACTTAGGGTGAAGCATAATCTAAGATCTATAAATCTTTGAAAACGAAAAATTTAATTAATCTAATAAACAAACCATATAGGGCTGACCAGAGAAATAAATGTTTTTATGATATGACATACCAGCCACTCGCACACAGGGATATTTTTAAAATTATCCTTATCTAGACAGATGGCTTCCTTAATGCAAAGAATCCATTGAGTTGCATACCTTCCTATATGTAATGATTTATAGCAGAAGATCCCTTGTTGCTGACATTTTCCCGAATAGCAAGCACATCAACTAAACTGCCCTAACATTAGAAATATCAAGAGGAAGATAAAACATCATTTAGATATTTAATCCTTTATTGATCTATGTCCGTCGCATTTATGGAAAATAATGGTCACACAAAGAAGGGGGGGAGAAACATTCAGTTAGACAGAAAGTCCTCTGCACAGCTGATATTGACCTTCTTATTGACTCTTTAGTCCGGAAATTGCTGTAAAAGTCTGAGATTATTTCCAGACATCACAAATGTGTCTAGCTTAGAATAGTCTCCCTAGAAATTCCAGTGATTTTCAATGTCATAAACTGGAGAAATATCCTACCAAGTTAGACAAGATTTCCATACATCTTCTATGTATGGGTGGATCTAGAGCCTATCCAAACCAACACAGGGTACACACACACAGTCCACATATTCATATCTATGTAGGGATCTCCTTTTAATTTCTACGGGCAAAACCCTAATCCCAACAATGGCAACATTAACCCCTACTTAACCCTAACCTTAATTAACCAAACAAACCGCAATTTTTGGCATTTTTTAGTTTTTTGACTCCAGTCACTGATTTTAATAGAATTGAGTTTGTTTTTTGGGGAACTGAAAAAAACGTCCCCACAAAGTCAAAAATACACATTTTCGTCCCCACAATGTAATGTATAAATGACCATAGACACACAGGTACTGTAGGTAATTTAACAATGCCAATATTCCTAGCTACGCAAAATCATAGTACCCAAAGGAAAATTGTGCAACTCGTACTAAGCTGGGGCAGGATTTCGACCCGCAGCCCTGGAGATATGAGGCGACAGTACTGCTCACTCGGACAGCCAGCCACCCAGGCACTCCTAACATGAAATGACTAAGGATCTCTGAATGTCATATTTAAGTATCTGAATATATAGCAAACTCATATGTCATACTAGATCTGCAACTTTCAAGCAGCTTTGTATTTATATTTTATTGAATATCAGCTACAACGCACATCTGAAAATAATACAGATTTATATAAATAATTTTAAAAACGAATTGTTTCTTTTTATAAAAATATGATATGAAGACTACACAGGGTGGTAATTCTTCAGTAATACTAAACGGTGGTCAGAGTGTTATGGGTATCTTTTACTGTACTGTATATTACTCTTCTCAAAGCACTTAAAGATTCTGCAGCTTGAACAGTTTCACATAGAGATAGAAAGCCAGAAGTTAACAAGAACTAGGAAACAAAAAGTACCGCTGTATTTATGGGGAGGGGGACCACTGGGGGGGCAAGGCCAACTGTCTAGCCCCCCCTCCCTCCGGGCATGGTAAGTCAGAAACAAGAGTGTGAGCACTGTTAGAACTTCAGTTACGAGTGTTACAATAGACTTCCACTGTATACTCCACAAGGGCAGGTTAGCTTCCTTCTAGCAGGGCTACATCTCCGCTACGGGTCGAAGTTCCAAGCACTGCAGCTCACACTCACTTAATGTTTGCCCCAGGCACAGAGGTGCCCAGGCAGAGATAGGAGGCAAAGGGTGTATGGAGGGTCAGCACTGATGCTGACATATGGCATAAATCCGTAGATACAACAACGTGTATAACCAGCAGTGGGGGTGTTATTTAAGGTACGATTAAATAGACTGAAATAAGCGAGGGTAAGATAAAGGAAAATAATTGGTCTTCGGTCTGGATTAAGCGGAGCTCTTGCATCGCTTGGCAGGCAGCTCCGTACACACGGTATCCCACAGCCAAAGGCATTCCCGCCAACACGTCTTTTATTTATCTGGTAATTGCGAGAAGAGGTCAGACATTTCAATGCCTTATGAGTGAGGAGAAGAACAGCAAAGTACATCATGGGCTTAATGAGAAACCGATGAAGAGGCGTGAGCTGGAGTGTAACAAGATCATATTTCGCCGTCCTCGTTATCGTTCCTGCAACAATGGTTCGAATGCGCTGTGCAATTCCCCCCTGGAAGAAAGGCAACAGTCTCATCTGCTAAGGACTAATGTGTGCATTCACTGTCCAATATCTTGACCAGTGGGAGAGTTCCTGCGTTTTGCAATATGGCTTAGGTGTAAGAAGCATACAATATGTAGGATATGGGCTTGGGTAATTTAGGACAGGTCTGAGTTGAAAATACAAAATAGAGGCTTGACTAAACAAAAGCTACAGCTCTCCGAGTTAAAGGATGACACTGAATCCACAGACACTAACACTGTACTTATAAGTCCATGCAAAGAAACTAAATGGGAACAGTAAATTGTATGAAAACCAGCATTAAGAGCTAAGAACACAAGTATGCTGAATTCCCTGAATTTTGGATAACAGCACATATTACTGTGTTTGCTTCTTTGTTGTGTCACAGGAAAAAAAGCAAAAATGCTGTGTTGGCCAGTGTCTTAAACAGAAACATATCTATCTTCATCTGATCATAACGACTGCTGATGGGTTAGTCTTTGATATCCCAAAGTATCCCCATATCACACCCTCCGCTACCTATCATTTGCAGTCGGCATATGATATCACACAGACAGGATCAGATAACCCACCATAACACTGACTTAACAAGGCAACCCTTCATATTTGCAAAGCGTCATCAGGGGGTGCCCTTAAATCCTGGACACCCTACAGTTGAGCTCTGCAATACTACTGTTATATATAACTACCAGAAACATAACAGAAAATTACTGCAAATATTGAAGCATTTCTTGATGTCCCTGAGCCCAGTGCTGAGCACAGTCTGTAACACTAGCTGAACCTAAAATTACTAGGCAAATGCTCTACAGCTTTTGATGCCTGATATCAACAATCACATTAAAATATGAAATTTAAGACATGTGTCAGTTACGACCACCTTGTGTAATGCTGAACAGTTAGCTATAAATACATTTTATCACTGTTTGGCAGACTGCATCTCACCCGGATCGTTAATTTCCTAGTTAACTTTTACTTCATGACACAAGTCTATGAGTTTAAACTACATGTTTTTTTTATAATGAAAAAAACAAATAAATCGGTGAAGTTGCCAGCCTTATATATTAAAAAATACATCAATCGCTAAACCAAATACAGTACAAAGAACACTGCCGCATTTAAATGTCACTTAAGTCTTGAATGGAGTATGGGATGTAAATTATATTACAGAACAGCGAAACAGGAGCACTATAGGTATGTATATTAATTTGCTTGAATTTGTGCATGTGAAATGTGAATGATGAATCAGGCAAAGCACATTACTGCAATTTTCCTGGGCCTATGTAACAACAAAGTACACAGACACCAAATCAGTTTAAAGGGGGCCCTGGGGGCTACAGGAGCAGAACTGCAATGTGAAACATTCATAATTTATGTGTATTTGATGTAGTGATATATATAAACTTCAGAAGAATTTTAATGGGGCAAAAAGCAAGCAGCTTTACATGCCAATGCTGTTCTTTTTTAAATAAAATGTTCATCGCGAAGCCAGAACAAGGCAAATTTTTACGGTTGTAAACAGCGTTGATCCTGTCAGTCTGTGATGGCCAACTCAAAATAATAATACTAATAAGGCAGCTTATCGATCCGAATATTCAGACCTTACAGACACCCAATGTGTGGCTATAACATGATTCAACATTCACCAAGAACTCTTAACGTAAGATATAAAGAGAGGTAATGTATTTATACACAGATATGAATGATGATACTGGCATCCTGTGAAGGTGCCTTGACCTGGAGCCCTGCATTCGCTGGATAGACTTTAGGTTCTCCTCAAGGCTGATGATGGATGGATGGAGTTGATAATTACTGCAACAGAGAAAAAAACCCACCATAAATTTAAGTTTTAGCAACATAAAATCAGCACATATTATATATATACACACAGCGGTCACCTACTTATTACATTAGCACGTAAACAATTGTTATTTTAATAGTCAGGTGCCTGTTTATGTTGTAGGTATTCTCAAACCATGACACGGAATTAGCCACAGCGCTCACATTAAGGTGAACATTTTTTAATTGTTGCTTTATAAAAAAATAATCACAGAAAAGCATTGTTTGGTTGTTCATTTGTTACCCTATTAGAAAATCTCCCCCCTTGTGATTCAATTTACGTTTTTTGGGCTGGCAGTTCACAAAGAGCAGGCTTATTTGAATCAAGCTCCTGTCACGTCCAATCACAGGATGGAAACTAGACGAGGGGCTAAAAAACAAAGGCAGGCAGAAAACAGGATGGAGAACAGATAAGAGGGACAAGAGTTGTCCTGATCGGAAGACAAGGCATGGCAGAGCTCTGGCTTTCAGCCAGGGGTTAGCAAATAAAGAAAAGCCTTGTTCTGCTACATGGGTAGGGTGAGTAAACAAAGACCAGCCACAATCTACTCTCTCAAGTACACTAGGAGTTTGGGTATCCTAGGCAACAGCATGCTTAAAAATATTTCAAAATTATTATGTTATGCCAACTATATTTGATTCCTTCTTCTTTTATTAATTTTAGCATTTGAAAAGCAGTTACATTACTTTGATAGGTGGTTCTCAAGAACACACTGGTTTGCCAATGGAATAGTAGGATTGTACATTTTTTTCACCAACAATTTAATAAACATATTTATGCAGCCTGCTTTGACAATATAAATCATCCCAATATAGAAAGCATCTTAACAGAGCACTGGAAGTAGTGTTTATTTAGAACCTTTCAAAAACACTTTATTATGTTGTTTTCACAAATATTCCTTAAAAGAAATTGTAATAAAGCTGTAAAAAATAAAACATGTTTTTGTTTCTGAGCAGCCTTATATCGGATTGGGCAAATGAGACCATTGTATCATTGCAGAAGAGTTTTACATTGTCATCTCTAGAGAACTCCACCACAGGGATAAGTCTCAATTAATGGTAATCACCTTGTTTTGCAACAAGTGTTTTGCAAGATTAATCGGGGAACAGAGTTAAATTCTCCCATGAAATGTCTAGATAAACCCCAGATCCCAGAATCATTTCACAGATGTGCCATTGCACAATCCTCTCACTATCTCTGTGGACTGTGCTCACAATGAAATGGTACGAAACAAAAACAGACTGGAATTTCTACAACAGGGAAGTGAGATAGCAAAGGGGACTACAGTCTGCGGGCATATTACTTAATATCAACTTACACGTAAATAATATAAACTGACTTAATTTGGTTCTTGTTGCAGTTTATTACTTTTACACGTCTCATGCACGTCTGTTTTCTGGATCAATATTTTTTGTCTGTGAAGAGATCAACCATGATTGTCCCTGGCATATCCAATTTCAAAGCCAACCCATCAATGAGCATGTATATTCTGCAGATATGTTTTGAGTCACGCTCTGCAGCATGAGGGGCAGTTAATTTCACTAACCCTGAGGAACTATATTGTATTTGCCCTAAGGCTTGTATAAACATGATCCAAAACAAATTTTCACAGTCCCACATTTGATAAATAACATTAAAATTACTGATGAAAATGACACGCTGCAGCAATCCTTATATCCAGCCAGGGGAGTTGTGGTCTGTGGAACCTGCACAAAAGAACATCTTACAGATCGACTCACTACTTAGTTTCTAGCCTATACTGTTTATTTATTTTAAAAAGGGTGTCATTTAAATATCCAGAAAAGTAATACTGTCCAAGGGATGAGAAACAAGTACTCAATGATATTCGTTTGGAATGGATTGCTTGCACTACAAATACCCCGTGCATCTCCTTCATGCCTACCCTACTGACAGTAATGACAATATCTTGAAAATGGCCAAGCTGGTTCCACCCAGTACAAAGGTCAACATGCTTTTAGACCCCACAGAAGAAAATGCACCTTAGTATGACAAAAGGGAACTTCTTGCAGTACTGTGTGGTCATCTTCTAAATCTTTCTACGTATTACAAACTAGATGTCAAATAGCTCAGGTGTTTATGCCATGAAAATAATGTTTTGCTCTTTATTTATAGGAGCCTAATTTGGTCAACCTGCAATTCAGCATCTAATGTGGTGTTTCCCAATCTGGTCCTCAGGGACCCCAAACAGTCCAGAAACACTGATCTAAAGCACTAGGGTTTCCTACGCTTGGTTCTTCATGACCACCAATGCGCTGATTTCCGCTTAGCCTCAGATCTTAATTGCCACATTAAATTCATTGTTTGGATTGTCATGTCATGTGATGGTTCAGGTGTCACCAGTTGCTAATTAAAATATATTCCCGAAAACCTGAACGGAGGGGCAGACACCCCAGCTTGAGGGGGCCTGGGATAGGTCGAACCTGTCAACTACCAGTTAAACTAAACATTCACTGTTGCAATGACACACTGCAGCATTGCCTGCTGCAACCAAGACCATATGTGTCAAATCTTAAGACTAAATTGTGCAGTTTAATGCAGTTATTTTAACTTCCAGCTACTTGTCATGGCTGAGAATTATGCTCTTTTACTGATTATTCATTTGTGTATTCATAATATCAAAATAATATTATGATACGTAGTTACTTCCTGATACCATTCCTATATTATTATATAATAAAGACATTTTGAAAGCTTTATGAAGCTCTCATCTGTAATGCTTTATTGTATAGTATAATGCATTTAATGACATCTTTTTCCACTTTTATGGTTTCGCGAGCATTTATTTTTTAGCTTTGCGTGCATTATTTTCTGAACATAATTCTACATATATATGAGGGTGAATAATATATACATTTGGTAAATTGTTTCTCTGCTTAGAGTTTGTGCATTGTGCAAAAATACCTCCTTTGGATTATTTCTGAAATGTTATTAGTAAATAGTTAAATAAATAAAATGAAAGTCAAATTCCATGTTCAGGTCTATTCTTGCTTTTCTCCTCAACCTGGTCCTTATGTTACAGATGAAGGTCCTCGGCATCAAAGTTTAATTCTGTCACATAATCCGCAGTTCGGCAATTACTTAGCATCCGTCTAGTACATCATGCAGTTTTTTGACAAATAGAGTGCCAGGCCAGCTATTTTACCCAGCATTTGCTCGTTCTGCCTCAAAACGCTACTGCACATTACTGCTCAGTGTCAACAGGGTGACGTGATTTACATATTGCATGTTACTACTCCTGTTATTTGTGTGACAGTGGGTGGAATCGGGAATGAATAATAGGACGATAATTCAACCTCTATCTTTATTTAAGACAAATTGCACATCATATTAGAGAATTATCAGAGAAATCCCCTGTGGGAGCTTCCTATTGTTTTGAGGGATTTGATCATTTGACGTCCTACTTTCAAGACAGGGTCACTGGTTTAGTGGCTGCTGCATATTGAATCAGTATCACCAATTCATACTGCTGAAGTTTTGACATACCAATTCACGTTCTGGGTTGCCTCCAGTTACCAAGGAGTTTAATACCTTGAGTTTAATACCAACAACTGCTGATTGTTGATTGCTGCTCTCCTTTTGGTCCACTTGGGATGGAAAGTAAGCTACATTTTTGGATGTATGCATCAAAAAGCCCAAGTGTCATGATCACCAGGATGTACTGTAGATCTTGGGGGGAGGTGTTGTGGAGAAATAAAAAGAGTTTAAAGAACTAAGACTGGAAATAAACAGGATCACTGGGGGTCAAAACCAAAGGACTGGGCGCAGGCAATGGGACTTCAATGACCAGACTAGTGAAGATGGGACAAACAGGTACTTTTGTACGTAGACTCATGCAGGGTAATAAGTATCAGGTGTGGCCTATCAGGGCTGTGTGAGGAAGGTGACAAGAGAGTTAGGCAGATGAGGCAGGCAGGATGTGACAGTACCACCCCCCCCCCCCCCCCCCACAAAAAATAGTACCCCGATGGAAAAAAGGGAAG
>JABFDZ020000045.1:7992836-8005239 GCA_019775955.2 Pollimyrus isidori | reverse complement strand
GTGAGTGGGGTGCAGCCTGGACACCTGGAGGTGAGTGGGGTGCAGCCTGGACACCTGGAGGTGAGTGGGGTGCAGCCTGGACACCTGGAGGTGAGTGGGGTGCAGCCGGGACACCTGGAGGCAAGCGGGGTGTAGCCAGGACACCTGGAGATGAGTAGGGCGAGGCCCGGACACCTGGAGGTGCGGGCGGCAGCATCACTGCATATTTAAATGGAAAATCACCTTGAGAAACTAACATAATGTTAGCATGAGGCACAGTGCAAGAAAATTTGAACGCTGGAAAACACCACATTAATAGTCCACAGCAGCCCTTCAGATAAAACAAGAAGTATGGAAACAAATTAAGAGTAGGTACCACAGGCTTTTGTTGTGTGAGTCTGATAAGCTTCAATCTAGCACATGAAAGAGTCTCATTGAGGACATGGTCATTAATTCAAATTTTTCCACTCTTTCACTTTGCCAGATGGAAGGCTAGACACAAGCTACTCATAATTTTACGGCTGTGCAATGGGGAATGGCTTGGAAAGATAAAGAACAATGGGCATACCTCTACAAAGGATATTTCTGTCAGAAAACCAATCCAAGCAAAAGAACCAAGAAAAAAAATCAAATGCCAGATTTTTTATGTTCATTGAGCAGTCGAAAAATACATATCTCCTTATATAGATAAACAATTAACATTTTATATAAATTGCACACAATAATATACATCACATTTGTCAAATTGTCTGTAAAATCATTATATTCAGAAACAGTAAAATGTTTTTGTTGGACTTTTTCCATGCATGCATGCATCCACCCATCCATCTTTCCATCCATTTTCCTACCGCATATACTGAACAGAGACACACTGGTATTTTCTTTAGAATAAACACTATGCATACAACAGAGCCCTTACATACACCTGAAAATTAAATTATAATATACTGGCTACATTCACCAAAGCTATTTAATCACTATCACCAAACCACTGAGCAGAGCGATCGTGAGACTCTGTAGTGCCACACTGTCATGATCTGCGTCCTCCGTCCCGATCCAGCCCTGTGTGTTGCCACGCCCACCTCATTTCCTCGTGTAATTCCCCTAATTGTGATCCTTCGTGATGCGATTGCCGCTCGCCCGTCTCGTGATCTGTTCGAATGTACTTAGTCTGTGTCTAGCGTCTGGTCCAGCGTAGCGGCATTGACGTTACAATGTCCGTTGTGTGTGTATGTACCATTAAACCCTCGTTCCAGTATCCTTTGGACTCCCTTTTGTGTTGTTTTCTTGCATGCACCCGGCACTCATTACACACACTACTTTGGGTTAATTAACTCGTCAGCCTAAGAAAATTAAGGACATTGATGGTTTGGAAGTCATACAGAGCCATTGATCTATAGAGCAGCAGCAAATATATGCATGCATATATAACTGCAACCATTACGTCCATCAATTGATTGGTTTCCTTTAGATAATGAAACAAACAGGTAAAATACAAGACTGTATGTATTGTCTTGCTCAGATACCAAAATTATATTGTAATGTTGAGTGGGAAATTAATTTTAAGACAGTTGTAAAACATTTTGAGAAGAGTTTCATCATACTTTCAGATATTTCCGGATAATATATTTCTCATTTTAAAAAAGATTAAACTATATCTCCAACAACGAAAACACGAGTGAAAGATTCTTTTTCTGCATAGTTTACGTCATGTAACTTGCATCTGAATTCCAATGTTAAAATATTCAAGGAACCACTGATTACCCCTATACTCCTACTATATAAATCAGCTGTAGAATTCCTTCTGTGAAAATCTCCCAAAGACGTGATTGCACTCAAACTACAATTATATTTCCACCATCCATGTCCTGAAATCATATCAATCACCCTAATTAGAAATACATTTACGTTATATAACAAAATAACTTAAATTAACCCAACAGTGATTTTTATACACATCCATTTGTAAGGAAATGGGCCTAGGGTTTTGTGTTTAGAGTTCTGAATTAAAGCTTTAAAAATGTTTAAATATATATTCTTGCCATTATACCAATTTATTTAAATGTCATTTGTGAGAGCTCTGATGCAATCACAAGCCAAATGTTTAACACGGCATCCAAACGCATACACCAACACCAACGTCAACCCTACATTCAAGCACATATATTTCACGAATAATCAGACACGCACAAACAATTTGAACGACCCACATAACAAAAACAATAATTTGTCATCTGTGCGAAGCGGACGGCTTTTCCGGGGAGGTTTCGAAGCACAGCGTTTCCTTTTGTTTATGTGTGCGCTGCTTTGCCAGGCTACACCTCACGGGCCAAGCAGCCCTAGGCACCGTGCTTGCAAATACAGTTTGATCTGCTGTACCTCTGGATTTGCTTTTGGAGAGCCGTACCTCAGCGTGACAATCCCAGAGGGGAGAGAGCAGTATCACATTCTATTCTGTGTGCTCCTTCACAGCAAACAGCCCATATGCTTTATGTTAGCTTGGTGATCTATTGTTCTTTTCCCAGTTTGTTTATATAATTATGACAGCTGTTGTGTTTCCACAGGAATTGTGAACAAATGAAATTGAGACTGATGCACTCGGGCAAAAGCAACATGGCTCATTTTGGTACAAGTACAATTATCTCTCAAATTCTGATTAGGGAAAACATGATGGGGGAAAATACCCTCCCCATTGTCTAATAATAAAGAATTCCAAAAAACAATGAAATTACATACTATAAGTGCCCCATAGGTTCAACTGAGCTCATATTACTTATTTGGAACACAGAATATTATATAATATCTATTAATGTAATTGTTAACATGAGGCTTCCGCTTAACCTTATTTATGAGGGGGTGAAAAAAACTACAGTGCTGTTAAGGATCAGAAATTATACCAGAGGCATTAGTCTATCGTGTAATAGGCGTCCACAGTGTCATTCTGGTTACCTCTCACAAAGGGGCTCGAGATGGTCCAGAGGTGATGTGATATTCAAACTGACTGATCCAGGACAATGTTGGGTTTAGAGAAAATCCCTTTTACATGAGAGCCACAATAATCTGCAAACAACTGACACATGGGCATTTAGTGACTAATTTGAGCCAGGGTAGAAGCCAGGGAAATATATTCTTGTTTTGAATTTTAGTAATACTCTCTTTGAACTGAGATCTTAATATACTTCTAAACTTGCCATTTGCTATACGTGTGTAGGTCAATGTATGTCATGGGCGGACTGCGTTTCTAACAATATTCAGACCCACGAGTTTGATTATCTGTAGCAGTGTTAGGTAATGCAGAAGTGGATAATAACAAAAGAAATGCCTTTCAGTGTGTTTGAAATATCCAGCCATAAACCTGGGTCTTATGCATGTTTATGACTGTTTGATAGCCTTTATTATTATGATGATTTGGTCTCTTTTCATGATTTTGTAGATCGGAGTTTGAAACAAGATACAAATCTCTTCAGAGTCATCCTTTCAACATACAAATACAATTTCCTGAAAGGCTGAAAAGACAGGAAATGGCTCATCCACGCCTGGGAAAAAAAGAAGAAAAGAATATTGGACCCTGGAAAATTGAAAAGCATGACATGCCAAGAAGGATTCTTCAACATCATGCCTATTTACTGTAGGAATCTTTTCTCATTTGCTCATGTCTCCAGCGGACAGGGTTTTATCTCAAATCAGTCTGTATTTTGTTTAATTATGCAGCACACTGACAGAAATGTTCTTTCTGATCGCATAAATCACATGCCTGTGACAAGCAGCTCAATAGCGGCTGCTAGAACAATACAGTGAGAGCTATCGACTACATCTCTCAAGTCCACAAGGTGTATCATTTAGCAAAGAGTGATAATAAGATGCAGAATTTACAGAGGACTGTCAATAGCCATGTCAATAAAGGGACTCTCAGCATCAATCATTCTGGCAAATCAATGACATTTTCAGCTATGAATTACAGAAAATGATAGCTTTCAAATAAACGGTGGAAAGGAAACAGGACGCTCTTTGGGGAAAAATAAAACAGCTCAATTTTCCCACTCCGAATAGCTCCCTGACTGCTTCACTCAATGGGAAAGGTCACAGGCCATTACAGGGAAATATCTCTGAAACAAGATGTAGAACATCAGTGGAACATGACAAGCAAGCCAAGCACAGCGAAAAGGCCTTTATATATCTCTGACCTGACAGATTTAAGGCCAGGGTCAGCAGGTGTTAGACTCAGCAAGAACTGAAGGTCAATAACTGGTCTGGATATTAAAAATAAATGTAACCATACCTGTCATGCGAGAAGCAAATTAACGGCAGCAAATGTAATCATCACTGGCAAATAAGTAGCATTTAAACCTAGTTTTATAAAAAAGTAGAGCTTTAATAGGGGTTGTTTTCAAAAAGGAATAACATTATATATTTACAAAAAAACTAACTAGCATTCTGTTGTATATTTGTTGTGGGGGAAAGAATAAAACAACAACTGGGTATTTAAAGATGTATTTAAGGTAATGTAATATGAATCAAAACACAACCTTAAGACTCTCACTGTTGCAACATTTGACAGCAACGCTTCTTAGATGTCAGATGGCTATGATTTTTGCCGGAGGACAAACACTGTTATACCCCTTTTTGGAAGCCTTAAGGTTACCCTAAAGGCTTTGGAGTACAAATAAAGCAGTGTGACATTTTCCCCCCCAAACCAATAACACAAAATACACCGACGCATAAGAAGATACCACTGCATACAGTTAAAGAACTTAAATTAAAATTAAGAAGAGGCTATGTCTGGTTAAATCAGGCATCTCTTGCTGCTGATATCTCTCCAAATAAAGTAAATGCATGACAGCGACCAGTGACTTGCTAAATTAGCATTAGCGCGAGTGCATTTAATGGTACGATGTGAAGACAAGATTTTTATTGCCTTAGTCTAGACTGGATCTGAACTCTGGTACTTTGGGTGACAGGATAGTGCTCAATGGCAGGTTATTAATCATGTGCACAGCCCAGACGAGTCATACTTAATCCTATGATGGTATTCTCACCATCAAATTTCCACTGACAGTGGTAAAAGAAAATGATTTACACAGATCAATCACCTGACTCATCAGCCGCCGCACTGGCAGCCTGTCCTACATTGCCACATTTTAAAGGCTGCTGCTGACAGATGAATTCCAGTGGTTGATTAAAGGCCCTGTCTCTCACTAACCTTTTATTTGAGGAATGATTGTCACTGAGTGACAAATACTTTTCCGTTTCGATTCAAGTGGAGGATATTGACATTCAAATTTGCCGTGCCGATGCGGAGCAGATGTCACTGTTGGCAAGTGGCTTGATAGCGACAGCAGGTACACCGCGACTCCAGAGGCTAAACTACAGCCCTGGGTGCCTTGGGTGAGAGACCCTCAACAAGTGAACATTTTATGACTCTCGTCCAAGCCATTCCCCCCTGCAATCATTATCGGCGAACATCTGTTTGCCGGTCCATGCGCCTCCTCTCTGCGCAACTGTCCCAGCCTCACCTTGACCCAACTTTCAATTGTGTCGCATGTTTTTACTAAAAATAAACAGCACCGAGAAGTGAAACAGCCCTCTGAATGCGAAGGGCATTCTCCCACATATATCTCTAAACACGGCTGCGAGGGGAAATCCCACTGCAAGCAGGCCTGATTCTATCCTAATGTCATCTTTGTTGACAGTAATGCAAAATGGAAGCTCCATGCAGTATGAGATACGTAATCAAAGTCAATAAATTTGTTTCTCTGAGTTGATCCCTCTGTCCATATTAACATTAAAGTGCACCAGAAGAACCGGTTTAGCCATCACATTATCCCCAAAAGCAACCTGATACTGTTCACCAAAGATGGCTGCAGCTAGTTTTTGTTCACTTATATGCTTATAGAAATACACACAGTGAGTTAGGTGTAGTTATGTGTTTCCTCCATAAAACTGTGTTAAATTACAATAACATTCCATTCACTTTTTCCTTTAATAACCTACACAAATCATTGCATCAACATCCAATGCATCCAATAAGTCACATACCTGATCTACTCAGACTAAACCGCACAGAATAGTTAGCACATACGTAAAGTCAGCCTGTTGGCTCCTTTTAGCCTGTGCTATTCTGTATTAATGTCATAATCATTTAACATTATTGTGTGTTAAATTGTAGCAATATATATGTTTTTTTATATTTCTGTAAAAAGACGTAAAAGTGTTATAAAGCTTCTTTTCACACTGACTATGAAACAGCAAACAAATGATGTTTATTATGCTGTCAAAAATTCTCTACAAGTCATTTAAGCAGCTGGAGGTTTTATGAGTCCAGTTTTGGGAAAACTTGGCTCACCGATGAACCAACACCAAACTACTTTTCAAAAACAAAAAAAGAATAGTGTTCACTTGAATATAAAAGAAATGTAATATGAAGTAAATATTTAAAAATACAGAAATGAGAGACAGAAGTACAGGTAAAATATAAAAATCCTAAAGAACATTTATGAAATTATAATCAAAACCATTTCAAGCTAAACATAGACTTTGGCATAGATCAGGTTTTTGGTAGTTTTATCTTTGGATTCTTCTGAATAGTGCCCACTAACACATTCACAGAGAAGGTGACACTTCTCATCCAACATTTATCCAAAAAAATAGATGCCAGTAAAATACACTTAATATTTTTTTTACATTTAATGTCTACTTAATGCCAAACAAACAGAACATAACATCAGTGAAGACCTCTATGTGATCATATTTACCAAATATTAATTCACAAAAACTAATTGTAATGTTTCTGCATTGTACAAAATTGTCACAATTATTTAAGATATTATTCATATACCTTGTAGGAAAGGAAAAGTCATGATGCACAAAGTACACCCCAAAATCCTTGACTATGCATTTCATGTAAGCCACAATGATACAGTATCATTCAACAAACTCAACAAACATAAAAAAGCTGTATTACTGCATGAAAGCCAAGTCAGTTCTGGGCAGAAAGGGCTCATGAGTAGATAGAAGACAGCATGCAGTTCAGTAACTATGGGGTGAACATATAAGGCAGATTTAAGATGGTTTGAGGATGAGGGGCTGGGAGCAGGATGGGTCAGGAAAAGGTTCGGAACTCAATTGGAGCTTTGATGAAGAGTTGGTGCAAGGTACAAAGCAGAGGGGTGATATATGTCGTGAGGAACTGGAATTCATGCAGGTTTGATGCAAGGAAGACTGCCAACAGAGAGCTAGAGTAGTCAAGCTAGGCCAAGACCAGGTCGTACACTAGCAGCTGAGTGAGGAATAGAGCCAGAGTCTATGGATGTTGCTAAGGTAGTATCTGCAGGAGCCTGTAAAAGATAAGACGTGTTAGGAGAATGACAGGAAGAGATCAAGAGTAATACCAACATTCCTGAGAGACTGGGAAAGGCAGATGGTGAGACTATCAAAAGTTAAGGATAGGGAAAGGTCAACAGCAGAGGAGCTACAAGAGAAACGTTTTTGACTCCAAGAGGTTCAGCTTCAAAAGGTGAGAGTCCATCCAAATAGTGACCAATGCCTCACAATCCCATTTGCACAGCAAATATAAGAATATGGACATTCTTCTCTTTGCATTCATGGTGCATAACTGCAGTTTCAACATCAGTGCATATGGGATTAGTGCATAACTATAACTTGGTTTCTGGTTACATTACGTAAGAGTGTACAACTACATTATTTGTGCCCCTTCAAGTGTTACCACTTTTTATTTTTGAAAAAGCCATGAGGACTATATAGTTAACCTTAAATCACATATTTTAAACAAAATTCAAATGATCCTAGCTTTTCAGTTACAGCCAGAGAAAGTACAGAACAGTGTGTTCAGGTAGTTCAAAATATTTTGCTACCACATGTATAAAACAACTGGCCAGAAACCAAAGTTAGAAATCCAGGATTCAACATGAATCAAATATGAAACTATATTCATTTGTTGTCATATTATCTGGACTTTAATTGTGCTGGAGGAATGGCCCACTGACTCTCACTGTGGATCACCGGCAGCTCTGAAGGACACAAGGGTCACATGCAACTTGCAATACAAATTGTTTTCCTTTTTCTAGTCCATTAAAGGGGATGTATTAAAACAGAAATTGAATCCCCGACCTATTGCTCTGTTTAGTTTGGCATATGACCAGATGAAAGGCTATACTGTATTTTATTTACAGTCACCAAATACAAAGAATGACATCTGTACCGTCCACATGGAGCAAGGTCAGACTAATGGTAGATGGTGTACTGTGTCTCCCACTCGAACAAGGCAGGGCTGCAGAATGAATTGACGAGTGGGAGTTTATTACAACCAGGTTATCCTGACATTTCTGATTTCCATGCAAATATCACCTGACTTGTTGTACGAGTCTAGAGAAAACACCGAATCTACCTTGGAGTCACAGAAAAGACACATATTTTATATAAAATCTTAACACATAATTTAATTTCCGTTCAGCCCCTAAAATGTATTGTTAATCAATGAATGTCACATACAGATAGATTAGAGTTAATATTTGAGATATCCTCCAGAGACCCAAGGAAAAAAGTACCCTTCAACTTTAGATTATTTGTCTTTGGAGGAAATAAGGCACCTTACAATTTAGATTATTTTCAAATATATTTTTAGTTTTAATTTCACAGCATGCCCTCTTTAGTGTACAACAGGAATAAATACATTTCCTGACATCAGTGAAAAGATAGATGCAAAAACAACATGCACACTACAATGGACATAAATGAATGGGTGGGGTCTCAGGAAGATAAACAAGATAGGTAATATGTTATAGGCAATTCCTAATTTTCTAAATAAACAGTTGAAAAAAACCTCAAATTTCATCTACTGACTTCAGCAATACATTGGACAACATTTTTGCAGAATTTAGGCCCCTGAAGATCCCAGGTTATGCATGAAGTCCGTTCCCTAAGTATGTCTTTAAATTGAATTTGTAGGTAAGTCAGAACAATAATAATACACAACATAATAATAATAATAATAATAATAATAATAATAATAATAATAATAATAATAATATAAGCAACTACACACAGTACTGTTCATGTCTCTAAGCCATGAACTGCTGAAATATTTCATGAGTGTCTCAAGAAAGTATGTTCATTCATTATTACAAACCATTTTATTTAACTATAATTTGTATTATAATAGGCTTTATGGCAGTGTGTTCCTACAGTAAGCATGAGTTGCCCAGTAGCTGGGCATTCTTAACTTGAGGACTGTCTGTAATCAACAGGATTTGCTTTGTGAATGATGACCCCGCAATGGGAAAAGCTCAGTTCTTACAAAACTGGAAGATTCCACGCACCAAATAAAATGATGCACTCTTTATAGCTAGATAATTTGCATCATTAGTTTTCAGAAAAAATGCAAACTTTCCGTCAGTTGCTAAATTATAGTCCATTTTTTTTATATGTTAGACTAAATTTATTTCCAAAAAGTAGCACAGTGATAGTAAATATAACAAATAGTCATGGACGTAAATTACAGGGGGAAGGTATATCTCTTCCCCTTAAACTTAATGTGACGCATGAACATTGCACCCCCATAACGTTCAACCTAAAGTGCAGTAGCAAAACATGTTCATGCACTGTTAAGAACAAAAAAAGTTTGACATTAGAAAAAAAATACATATTCTTTTTTCTAACCACACAATCCACTACCCAATGAAAATAGGGGGTCGCGACCCACCAGTTCAGAAACAGTGCACTATACCAAGCATTACTTGATCCATTACAATAAATGAGGTAGTACTTCTAATATATTTCATAGAGCTTTTAAAGTCTTTTAGTCGCCAAATGAAGAAGCCTAACCTAGTTCATGATTATTTACCATCTCAGAACTTTTTTTTTTGCGCAGCAATTGTCTGTTTTCCTGCAGTCCGGTAATGTCTATGTTATGTCTCTAGGTTCCCACAACAACATAGCACTAAAATAGGTGGTCTCACTGGCATTCTGGAATGTTTTGACTCTACAAATCACCACCTTTTCTTTATAGATTAGACAGTTATGTGGGTCTCACCACACAGATGCTATTCTGGTTCAGGTAATATGTCAGTTTGTTAACATATCTGTGCTGAATACTTAATACTGAATTCATCACGTAGAGAATCATAGAGCTCTCTTTTGGGCTTGCTGCTCAACTTACTACATATACAGTAACACTAAATTATTACAAAGCACAATATTAAGCTCTCTCAACCCTAGTAAAACATTGGTTTGTTGAACTGGAAGTTCTAAAAATGACGCATGAATTTCTTTTTTAAACATGTACCTCAAAGATTAAGCTTGATCTTGTATTTTTTTATACGATACAGAAGTTTGTTCTATGAAGCCATAATTTCAAAATTATGTTATAGTAACATTTAATTGACCACAGTATCTGTTGTAAACTGTCTCCAAAATGTATAGAAAACAGCTTTGAAACTTCTGACCAAAAAGTAAAATTATGAATGTATTAATACTGGTTAACCTCTGCTGACTTGCAGCCAAATTTAATTGTTCAAAAATAAAATTCTCCCTCACAAATTTACAGCCAGGTTCAAATACGTTGCTCTGTTTTTATGTACTTTGGTACCCCTGACTTACATCATACGTAATTATAGTAATTATTAATAGCTAACCATTCTTTCTACCTCTCATTCAAGACCATTTGGTGGTAAATCTTAGGCTGACAAGATCCAGACATCTGGCATATGACAGCATCCAGAAAGAATCGGCACATCAGCCCGATTCAGGTTACTGATGCAGTTATCTGTATCAGCCCCTTTCTCTGCCCTGCCTTCAGCAACCAGACACCTAGCTATTTTTAAAACCCCCAGATATTAACCATCATCAATGGACTCTCGTACATTCTTTAAAATGAAATTTGTGTTCTGTGATGTTTACATTCATAGACTTAAGAGTATTACTTGATAACTTTTAAAAGAATTGAGGACAATTTTAATATTTTACTACATTTGCAACAATGGTTTTTCATTTTTTATTCTTTCTGGGAGATTTTCTCTAAAGCCATTGACTTTCTTGGGGACAAAAATTCTGTATTATGAAGGTTTCATTGATTGATTGTTCAATCTATCTGCAATGCTGAAACAGTATATTTGTCAATGGATGCCAAAGACTACATCATTCTTATCTCTATTTTCAATGTTTGATTTAAACCACAGTGACTACAATGGAATGAACACTTCTGAAATAATCCATCTCTCTGGACCCTCAAAGAATTCTCCAAAGCCTACTGAAACCAAGCTGAAGCTGACAAAAAAGTAAGGCCTTTGCTACCATCAAGTCATAATAATTTATTTTCTGAGGAACTATCTGACGATGATACTTTAAACAGCAAAGGGTCTACAAAGATATACTGGCCTCTACATGAATATACTGACTGATCTTCTCATTTCTATCGTGTAACATAAGCCTTGACACTAGCGCTATGCTAAACTATTATATTGCCATGGTAAAAAGTAATGCCAAGTTTGTTTTTAAAAGCTTGTTTTGTTCCTAGTAATCACACTCAGGAAAATAAAGCCAAGAGATCATCTCTCTGATTCTTTATACACCTCATGTGGTTTCACTGTTCAGAAGAAGTCTCCCTTTTTACCTTTAGGAAGAAATGTCTCCAAGCCAAACTGAACAAGAATCTACTCATAGTACCTTATCAGTGTCAATCAGCACGTCGAGCAGCCGGGAGCTCAGATTGTTCATCAGCGGGTGCCATCACAAGGCTTACAGTTCAAAAGCAGAGCAAAGATTGCACATCACATGAAATCACCTTGGGTGTTAAAGGTACTTATAACCCTACATATATTTATGGATACCATTAAAAACAAAACTGCTATAAAGAAAATAGCTGACTGCAGAGTAAAAGCCCAAAGGACCCAATTTCCTCCTAAAGCACCTGATGGACACTGTGACAAGCAGATTGCTTTCTAGCACCAATTTTTGGAGCATGTGAAAAATGGGCTTCTTGCTGGTATGTGGTCCTAGATGACTCATAAATCTTCCTTTATCTCCTCCGTGGTGTTAGCAGAAAAGGATGAGTTGCTTTTTTCCATCTCATTCACACGTCTATCTGTCTGTTATCCATGCCCTTGAGCAAAGATTACTGATGCCCCAGCTTTGATATATGACACATCGCACACAGCAGCTTTTCATCGAATGAATTAACCTGGAAAAAAATGCAAACCCAACTGCCATCAGCTTCCAGACTTTCTCACAATTCTTTTGTGCTCGTACCCCCTGATACTGAGGCTGTAAGCATTATGGGTAGCCTGGTTTGGTGGCAAATTGTTTATCTGACCTCTGTTCATCCCTGCATTTTATAATCTAGTATGTGTCATCCCACTGTGTCATCTTCATGACAAATTGTAAATGTCAGTCCAGGAGATTTTCTTCTGGA
>JABFDZ020000045.1:7979333-7991713 GCA_019775955.2 Pollimyrus isidori | reverse complement strand
AGCAACTTACACAGCCGCCAACAAAGCTAGCAACTTACACAACCGCCAACAAAGCTAGCAACTTACACAGCCGCCAACAAAGCCAGCAACTTACACAACCGCCAACAAAGCCAGCAACTTACACAGCCGCCAACAAAGCTAGCAACTTACACAGCCGCCAACAAAGCCAGCAACTTACACAGCCGGAACCATGCAACTGAACGGGTCCGACTATGTAAGTTGCCAACGGGAGCTTTAAGAAAAAGTACCGTGGATCGTAAACGGGTTTGAGAAATTGCCTGCTCCTCCCTCCAAGATCTCATGTGGAAACCACACAACATTCATAGATACAAAAGGAGCACATACCTAGGTCAATATAATGTAAGGATGGGCCTAATTATAGAATTGAGAATGTAGAAAAGAATCGGCACTCCTCACTGCTAAAAGTACAGTAACACCAATGTTTGGACTCCAGGGGATTACCAGGATCAGAATACATATCTGTATAGCTACATTTAATTCAGTTTACCTAAAGCTAACAGTGATGACATGCTACATTCCCAAACATGTAAAACTGTATTACATATACACACAACATCAAGCCATATCAAACAGTAAGGTATAGGTTTATTTAAACGAGCCGCACGCAAGGGATCTACATGTGTATATTTGGCAAAAGTAATGCTGCTTTCCAGCTGCTTGTTGAGTAATTGAGTACAGGCATGAATGTGATCCACTCCCTTAATCTGACTTTAAGTCAAATTCATAGGTAAGTCAGACAAATAATAATACAATATATAACAACAATAATAATAATTATACAGTAATAACAAAAGTGGCTGCATATGGTACCGCATTGTACCTTGAGCTGACAAACTGTTGAAGTCACGCAATGTTTTCACAATTGCCACAAAGTAGTGTGTGTGTTCCATATTACGAAATGAATTTTTAATGTAATAGACTATATGGTAGTTTGTTCATAAATGCGAATCGCCTGAAAAGTGAGACATTCTTTGCCTGGGGATGACCTTGTTTTTAAATGTTTCTCCCCGTAATATTTACCAATGAAGGTCTGAAGAAATAAGAATGTACATGCTGTTACAGTCCTGCTGGCCTCAGACACAGAGCAAGTCCCCCAGCACAGACCCGATGCAGCTGAAGAAACAATGTATCTCATGCCAGGCAACCTGGAAGCCACAAGTGCCCAGTTCACCCCTGGCAGTCACTAACAGAGCTCTAATCTGGGGTGTCCCAGCCGATATAAGAATTCCGCTCCCGGGAGGAATTAAGCAAATTATGCTCCATCATGCTACAGCCGACATGAGAAGCTTCACATTGGATCCATGTCCTGAGCTCTGGGGCCGCATTCTGGATCCTTCTGCCATATCAGGGGCTGGGCTCATTTAATAGGCAATTTAAAAATTACAAAGTGTTTAACCATGATAATAGTGTCATTTAGCCTCATATTTGTTTGCAAAAAAGATGAAATAAAAAGATTACTATGATTCACAATAATAGTCCACAAGTTATTAGACTAGATAATCTGAACATTTTGTAAATAAAATCAGGATCTGAAAGTATCATAAGTGTACGTAAGATGATGACAAACAGTTCTGAAAACAGATCTGGTGATCTGTTTCTCATTTCATCATGGATCAATCTCAGTAATGCATTAAAGTGTCGCTCTTTGCATTGGCATACTTTTGACGCAACTATTAATTGGTTGTGGATATAAATAAAAATAAATACTCACTTGTCGATCAGATCAGTTGGTCAAGCACCAAAGAGATTTGTAGCAAATTCATTAATCTGATTGTCCACCCATTTCCCACAACAACAGGCCAGGCAAGGCAGGAGGCAAGGGTCATCATGGACGAGATGGTAATCCATCACAGATTAATTAATTTGTGATTGATTTAAATACATATTTAAGTTATCTGCGCTGAATGTGATGTGTAGCAGTCTTTTCTCCAACAGCGGTACAGTGCCTTCCTGCATTAGCTATATAGTGCTCAATCTGCTTGGGGTCATTTGCCATTTTAATTTAGTTGTTTTCTGAGCTCTCATTTTTAACATTTACAACATAAGCCATGACTGTGGCTCCGTGCCATAAACCATCCACCATCACTGAAATGTGGCTTCGAAATGTACCAGCAGTCCTCAGCCATAAATCCACAAAGCCACTTCATTAATAGATATAGTAACAGATGTTTGCTGATTGTTGCTTACCAGTCATGTTGACCACAGAAATCTGTTCATAAATGGAATGGAATTTCTGACACAGAAGGGCCGGGGTCCTGACAAAGCCCTCTATAGTGTAAACAAATGTGCATTTCTCAGTTTTTCTAATGGATAATGAAGCAAGCACTCCAGATTTTATGATATTAACCATGCATAAACATTAGTAAAATGATTACTATATCTGTGATCTTTGCCACCATTGGAAATCTGTGGTTAAAATCTGCATTGGTTATGGTGATGTACAGTACATGTTATAAAAAACAACCACTTGCAATAATAAAGTGCAAAACAGATAGTAGGTTACCTGTACCTGTTTGTACACGCTAATGTAGTAAGGGTGGGCCAGGCAACCTTTAAATTACGACTCAGCTAATGTTCACAATCTCAAAGACGTCGCCCTGAATATAATCTCTGTTTATGTGTATTTTACGATGACATACCAACTGTTGCTGCAGATACAGTGGCTGGGTGATAATGCGGTTCAAAGATCCCAAAGTCACTTCAACAAATGTTTAACATCTGTTAAAATCTGGCTGACAAATGTTCACCCTTGTAGGTCACATTGGCGACTATCATCAGCAATTACGTGAAACTGCAAACCCAGAGACATGGTTTATGCAGGAAGGACGTTTAGAGTTCATCCAAGCAAAAACCATCACTCTTCTTCCAAAGCCTTAAACTAGTACCCGATTTAATCATACATTCATCAATCATCGGCTACACTTATTTATTGAACTGTTTCAAAGTTCAAAACATGAACACAACCAAAACAGTTCATCACAATTATCACTCAGGAGCACAGCATTTATTTGTATTGTTTGCACGTGCAGCATAATTGTAATATTCTTGCACAGCAGTCAGAAACAAAGCCTTTAATGACTTCACAACGACTCAGTGCTTGAGGTAGTAAATATGCAGCCCATTTCAATCAAGTAATCTGACACATTTAAGAACTTAAATTACAGCATCATGTCAAGTGGAAGGGGACCGTATATTATTGTAATTTATGCAACAATATATCTAGAAGGGAGGGATATTTGGAATAACATAGTGATCTGTACTTAAACATAGTTGCCCGTAATGACCAGTCTTATTGTTTTACATATCATGTATTTAGGTGGCGCTTTTATCGAAAGTGATACTGTACACATCCTTGAGAAAGTAGGTTCAGACAGTGCCTGGAGCCATTGTGGGTTGAGGGTCTTGCTAGAGGCCCAGGGTGAATTCAGTCTGCCAACCACAGGACTATCAGTACTGGACACCTATTTACGGCAAGAGCACAAAAAGATGACTACAGCTGAGAAGAATTTAAGAATACTGACTGAAAGTTATAAAAGTTTAACCTTGCTACAGAGATCTCTGTAGTCAACAGTAGACGGTTATATAGCCTAAGTGCCTTAGGTTGGCTGAAGTTAAAGACCACAGGAGGCACTGCAAATACATTTCAGGCAACCACAAGCATATGACTAGCTAATCAAACAAACGCTATACACTGCAAAGAGGAATACTGTAAATATTGACAACCTGCTTCAATCAAAAAAAATGTTTATTATACATATTTTTTCCCTCAATACCTCGCCTTTCCACTGCAAGTTTCATATCAGTCCCTGGAAACAGTTTGTATCCTACAATAAATTTTTACAGTTGAGTCACCTGCCTGATACCCTTCAGCCATTTCCCTCAGAAGCTGTCAAACACGCCAACTATAATATATGGCCCTTCCAATGAGAACAGCTGTAGCCATTCTCTCTGCCGGTTCCTGCACCCTGTCCTGCATAAAATAATACATCAAGATTAATTGATTTCCTGTCAGTCTCTCAGAAAAGAAAATTAATTTCCATGTAGCCTTTTCCCCCGGCATATGAATTTTGTACATGGCAAGTAATTTAAGTTTTTAATTATGCATGAGTGTAAAAAATACATGGCGGGATGTTGAATCTCAGAAAGCCATGGGCCAAGCTTCTGCCTGCATTGAGACAACAGTTGTTTGGTCCTTTAATAAAATATGCAGCGACTCAATACCAGATTTTGTTTTTTTTTTGGCACAACCGTGTTCAAGGTCAGAAAGAGGCGGCTTGTCTGATCGCCGCACTCAAACCACACTTGATACACGAGGCACCTCAAACTCTCACGTCAGACCGATCCCTCAAAAGCCTTTATTTCACATTCACAAACGAGGATCAGTCCAAAAAAAACAAGTGAAACATTCAACATGAAGGTAAGTATTCTATTTTCAGTAGTTAGCGTCTCACTGCCGGCCTCTCAGTGAAACTAAAGTAAAATCCACAGCTAGCAACATGGACGTGTTGAATTATTTATAGAGTGAAGTCATTTCTACCGATTTCAAGAGGCGGCTGATCAGTGCTATACTTTAAGACAGCTGTATTTCTTGCCGTGTTTTCTATCAAACTTCACAATGCCGCCAAGATGGGATTTGAAACCATGGAGTATTAGGTAATAGGCATTACATGCCCAATCCGAAACCTGTTCGGTCACTTGGAAAGCTGCTGCTTCTCCAAGGTCCTTGTTTGATACCAACTAGATATTATCTGGTTAAAGTCTAGCCCCAGGGTTGGACAGGCCTCTGCATGAAAACAGCAAGCAAGGGGGAAATGGCGAGAGAATGTCGGTGGGCGGGCAATTCCTCAGTCGAGGGGCCAGCGGGGAAAGTGAGTGGGCCCGGGCCGTGCGGCGGGATCCGGCACTGGCGGCCGGAGGTGGAGGAGCAGTGGGAACTCCTTGGGGAGGAGAAGGCGCATTTGAGAGGTAAGTGGGGCCAGTGGTGAGCTCAAGCACGGATGTTAAATCAGACACATCAGGGGCCAGACTGAGCCGGTAGAGGGAGGTCAGGACAGGTGTGGAAAAAAAAATTGGAAAGGCACTGAGAGTTTCAGGGTAGATGGAGGTCCTGGACAGTAATGGCAAAGAGGTCAGCCTAAAGGGGAATGCAGCAGCTTGGGCAGCAAACAAATAGGGCATAAGGAGGCAGATATATTCTCCTGAAATGGAACAGTTGGAGAGTATTGGTCTTCAAGGTGAGAGAAGAAAAAAAGCTCGATGCACCAATCTTAAATTTATAGCGGAACAGGAGTAGGTCGCAGCGATAGAAAAGCATAATCATTTTTTATATATATTGTACTAACAGAAAACAATAGTGACAAAGGGGAAAAGGGAGTCAAAGAATATATCATCATCTGTCACTTTTTATTTTTGACTAATATATAATATGACTCAGTAATAATACATTATAGAATATATCTGTAAAGCAATATTACTGCCGATATTTAAAAATGCCCTGATATCTGATGCTAACATCAAAAGCCTGAGGCAACACAAGGGTAAGGGAGACGGTTTTCAAAAAACACACACACACACACACACACACACACACACACACACACACATATATATATATATATATATACATATATATATATAAATGAAATGTACACACACACATACATACACACACACATAAATTCCCCATTGTTACGTCTTAGATTACTGGTTGTTAGCATGGCTCCAATTACTGAGCACTTTTTGCCTGTATTTTCTTCATTGTTAGAGCAGGACTGTTTAAATTGGTCTGTCTAACATAAACCTCTAATTATTGTGGGAGAGCCTAATTAGCATTTAGTCTAACACCACCACAACTGCGATGGAATTGTACTCATTCTCCAGTAAACAGCTTTCACAGTATGCAATCAAGCTGCTTCGCGATACAATGAGAATTAATAGCAGCACACAACAATGGTGAGTCCTACAGCTCCTGCTGAGTGTGTTTAATACATTTTCACTCCTCCCAGATTGTTCACATCAACAGCAATTCCCAAGATTCTAATCAGTTTCTCTCCTCATTAATAATATACAACCAAAATTATCTAAAATTTCTAAATATGCTGTGGCAAATTATCAGGCCACTGACCCCCAAGGATATGAGTAAACAGAACATGAAAAAGAGTGAGATAAAGCCTAAATTGCATTTTAGAAGATCAAATCTACATTTAGTGGATTCTTTTAAGGAGGGTTAAGCTGTTTTCCTTCTATGCTTAAATACAATAATTGAGAAGCCATGAGGCCTGTTGCTAAAACGCACCTTACTTGTCCTTGAATAACAGTTTAAAACATTTATTTAAAAGAACTTCTATATTTAGATCAACATGTGCAGCTGCTTGTGTCAATATCCTTAAGGTCCTTTCTAGCTTTGTTTAATGGGTTAGCCATTTTGTTTCCATTCATTAAACACTGCTACTGTTAAGCTCAATCGAAATTTATAGGGTTTTGAGGGTTATTAAAAAGATCTTAACTTAAAATGTCTTTTCATGATGTGGCACGGTGGCTGAATGTCACCTGACACCTCCAGGACTGGGGGTTCAAATCCCACCTCTGCTGTATGGCCTGGAGTTTTCAGGTTCTCCCCTGATGAATGGGCTGCACTTCCAGGACATGCAGTTAGATTTGCAGCTGGGAAAAGTTTCAAGCAATGCTAACATGGATTTGCAGTTAGAGTAGTGTGTCTCAAACCAGTCATCAGGGATGCTCAGACAGCCCACGTTTTTGCTCCTATCAGGAATGGGGGGGGGAGCAAAAATGTAAACTGTCTGGCAGAGGGAACAAAACCATGGTCTGTCTGCAGATCCCTGAAGACCAGCTTGAGTAACATCGAGTTAAAGGATGGCTGAATTGTCCTATGACTTGCAATCTTCTTTTTCACCCAGATCAATGGATCAAACCAAAGCACTACTGATGACAGCTTAAAAGGACATTGATGAATATGCCATGCAGGGTACCCACCCTCCACTGACAATGTGCAGAGTCGATGGCATTTCACTAAGGAGCATAAGGTACCCTTGCATAACCTGGATCACCGGTATAAGTACAGAAGTCCAGTTTAATTTGCCACCTACCAATCATGTACAATGTATTGCAATTAACCTTATACCCACATTAACACATTCCATTTTAAAATATGACCACCATAGCCTTTCAGAAACTAAATAATTTGATTGTGAAATAAATTAATAAATATTCCATTTCTGACCCCAGTTTTTTAAATATATATATATATATATATATAAATTTATTATTTTTTATGGTCATGCAAGATATTTTTACACAGCCAAGACAAATTAACAGGATTACTCCTTAATTCCGTTTTAAAGTGCAAGCACTTTACTAGCTGTCATATATAATGTATTGTGGATAGCTTCATAATGCATTATAATGTTCGGTATAAGATTTAATAAACCATTACAGTACCTTCTATTGACAGTAATAGGGTATTACAGTATTGATTATAACACTTCATAAGCTTCAGTGAAGCTCTAATCATATTGATACCTTCATAATGTATTATAATGGTCAGTATAAGAACTCATACAGCATTACATTATGCGGCTTCTACTGACAGTCAAATACTCAGGTAAATACCAGGAGCAGGTGTGGCTCATCAGAAACCAAGGAGGATAGAAAACCTACTGGATAGTGGCTCTCCAGGACCAGGGTTGGTGACCCCTGCCTTACATGTAGGTCTATTTAGCATTATGCCCACTTCATATAATCTGTTACATTAGCACCTTAAACAAAACAGGTATATTCGGTAATAATTCACTGGATAAGCATTATGTAAAATGGATGGATGGGGATTATAAATAATATTCTCGTTTTTAGTCAGTTATAAACACATTCATAACAAATAATAATGCATTCATAAAGTATTAAAAACATGGCTATATTTATAAAGCCATTAAAGCCATGTTTATTATGCATTAATACTGCCTTATGAATCTCTCATTTATAATGTACTGTTGATGCCATTATAAGGTAGTGTAAAAGCATCCTTAATGCTTATAATGACCATTATAATGCATTATGAAGGCATCTATAGTGCAATTTAGATGAGAGCTTCAGACAGCATTCATAATGCATGATACACGTGGCTATAATGTGATATGCCTTTTGATTAATATTTATAGCCACTTTTATAATGCTTTATGAATGTTTTATTATTCATAATGAATGTATTCATGAATGACTAAGAACAGACTCTTAAGTAAAGTGTTACCAACATTTCTTTGCATTCTTGCGCATTGATCTGCCCACAAAAGCACAATGTTCCACTTGTGCAGTCATTACATTTTTAAACAGTACAGTGTAGCAGGGGTGTATCCTGAATCTTGCATGCATTGCAGCCCTCCAATACCAAGGGGTCGATAGTACTTGCTTCGAACATCCATTAAACTACTGGGCCTATTTCTTTGTTTATGTTATGTTTTAGCTATTTAGGCAGTTCACTGGCGCTAAATTTACATTAGTCAAACAAGCACACAAGAACACTGGCTGAGGTACATTACATTAACGAGACAGCAAATTAAAAGATCAACATAAGACCATATGAAGGAAAAGAAGTAAAAAAAAATCTGTTAGCAACAAAGACAAACGAATAAATTGTATCCAAAAAAGAAAGTTCAATATTGGGAAGATTTTGTTGTTATTATTCTTTATTTTTAATTCTTGTATTTTTATAGTGGAGATTCATTGGGGAAATTATTTACTTACTATGTCCCCAACATAAGGACAGCATGTTAAATGAACAGAGTTAATAATAAGCTGCTAAGGATGTTCCTGTGAGCTTTGATCATGTAGCTCATCCGATTTGTTTGACACAAATCCCGTCACATTATTTAAACCCATTTGAGATGTATTTAAAGGTTTTAAAATGCTTTTCTGCTAATGAGTAATTCATAGTTTACATTCAAAGTGACTGCCAGACCAACTCTAAAATTAGCCATAACTTATTGTTCTTTTGCAACCTAAATGAGCTGAATATTCCCAAATGTTAGACAGTTTTGCCAAATGTAATTCAGTGATACTTCTTCCAAAGGGCATTTGATGCTAGAAAGCACTATGCGCTGGTTTATCCACTTTCCAGGATGAATATTACCTCCTAAATCCCAACAGCTGCTTCACTAAAAATGCACCTGCCCTGATTATCAAAAGTAAACTGGACATGGGGCACCTTCAGCTAATTTGCTGAAATGCATCTTGACAGCACGATAATAGCATAACCTGCAAAACATTCAGTATTTACCAATAAGCTAATAACAAATTAAGTGGGTTGAATTGACTTACAACAGATAATAATACCCAGCAGTCAGTTAATACTGTCGCCATGGCATTGATTCTTCCACTAATGTAAGCGAGTTCTTCTCAAAACAGTGAACTACTAGCTAACCAAGTAACATTGCCATTGCTTAACATTTTAGTTGAGTAATTGCTCTATGCTTAAATTTATTTCTATCTATTATATTACATAATTATCTTTGCTTTTAGTAGGTTTATTTGAAAGGTTTATTCCATAATGACTATCAAAGTGTCGATCAATTGTCAGTGATAAGCTCTTGTTAAGTTTGCTAGTGTAATACAAATCTGATGTCTATAAAAGCTCAACATAAATCACTTTCCATCGCAGAGAAAGTGCACCTACAAGGATTAAAAGTGTGGTTTTTCGGACAGAGCTGTCAGTCAGAGCTACTGCATTCAGCAAAAGGAGAAAATTAAGGCTCAAATTTATTCATAAGTAAGAAATAATTATAGAGTGAAAAAAAACACATTAAAATGAAAATAGCAATATTTGATTCTGTTCCTTGAAAGTCTTAAAAGACTTTTTAGCATACAATAGGTAGAGATGTATCAGCCTCTGATGATATATGAATAAATAGGATCAAATTAATCAATTATTGAATTGAAAAACAGAGATGAATGATGGTATTTATCAGTTGGAGGTGGAGTCAATGAGTGCGAAGAGGAATCCCTTTAACAATCACAACATAAGCACAAAGCACATCTGCCTCCCCAGCTGTAACGTCTTACATGTAGAGTACCTCCGGGTGGTTAATGGCCTCTAGCAACACCTTAGGCTTAACTACCATCCCAAGCACCTTACAGAAATTCTCAGTTAAAAACAGTGCTTTTTCATAGGTTTTCAATTAAAACAATTAGCACCACATTCAGGATACACAGCACTTCACAAATCCATATTATGGAATGCATACCATCTGTTTATTTCACATAAACATGCATGTTTTGCAATGCAACTCTCCCCTTTTGCAACCTTCAACGCCAGCATTTCCAGATTAATGGTGGATTTTCATAGTGTCACATCTACCACTGTTATGATAAATTTTAAGAGGCCATAATGTATCTTCTGACTCACAAAGAATATTTAAACAACTCGAGACCTGGAAGGAGCAGGACAGATACATATTTCACTTTTAACCATTGCCAGGAAGTAGACATACAAGGGCACATTCCAACTTGTAAGATGGAAGAGTAATTGCATTTGGTCACTCATCTTTTTTATTGGAAGCCACAAACTTAAATAAAATCCACCCTGCTTGTTTTTCATAAGGCTTCTGCACTAATTCTGCAGTACAGTCGCTTTCCTTCTCATCTACAGTTAATGTTCTTATGCTTAGTAACAAAAACAGTTTAGAAAGGTAACTTCCACAGGTCAAACTTTGCATTTCGCAGACTACGTCTGCTATCTGTCTCAATTGATAGGCTCTCCATTTATTTTGTAAAACTTAAACACACTGCTGTTATGTCCTCCAGAGCTGGCATAAATCTGAACACCAGATTAATCACTTTAGTACTAAGCAGTGAGAAGAAACATCAACAATGTAACAAACCGGAGAAATGGCCAACGAGCACTTTAGATGTAAAGCACGGCTAAAGTAAATTCTCCTTAACTTGGGTTTTTATTCAATAATTTTAAATCCATCCATCCATCCACTGTCCAACACGCTTATCCTACTCGGTCGCGGGTAATTTTAAATCCTACTTCAAAATAGTATAATACGAGCCATGATTATAAATGTATTCCGTCTGCTAACAACAAACCAATAAAAAGTGAAATGACCAGGAGAGTGTTTGCTGGTAGTAATGTAGTCAAGACATCTAAACAAAGTCATTACCAAAACCAGAGTGTATCCAGACCTATACAAGACCAAGACAGGGCTAGAACAAGTCAAAATCAGAAACAGACTAGTTATAGTTACAGCAGTCATCACAAGCAAAAACATAACTTTAACTTAAGAAAAATAATGTCACCATGTGCTGTCCCCTCAGTCTAGCGTTACATTATATTCCTCCATGCTACGTTAATTCACTAAATTAGGCATTAGCTGCTTCTGTAGCGTCTGCACATAACATTATTCTAAGATGGCAAATGTAAAGGTTTGCCCGCAAAAACTGAAACTACGGTCCTGAAATATATAGTGTACTAGTATTTAGATAAGGGTTTTCTAAGATTTTCAGAAACAGAGGCAGGTTGTTAACATTAGCTTGATAGCTACTTAACTTACCTTTCCTTAAGCTTACTCTAATTGGGTAAAGTTGGATGTTGTCCTGGCTGTCTCAGTGTACTGTTGCAGAATCTGCACACTGGTGAATGTTTTTTTTTTTTTGCAGTTACTTTGCAAATGATATATTGATGACATATATAGCCGAATTTAATCACAGAGGAACTAGCTGACATGTTGACTGGAATTCAGTTGGAGTGTTTAAGAGCATAGGATGGTTATGGGATGTGGGGAAGGGTATTTGCCCAATAAAGAAAGAAAGAAATGTAACACTGTTTTCAGATAAGACACACTTCATTGGTTGCATTTGAACTTTGAAGCAGGAAATTTCACACCCAATTCACAGTACTGTGTTAAACAGATGATTATTGTTATGAATATGGAGGCTTTTTGATGAGTGGTCTTGACTGGTCTTGAAATAAAACTTTGAGCTCTCCATGTCTGAGACCGAGACAAGTCAAAATAAAGTTGATTCTGAGACAAGACCAAGACCACAAAAAGTGGTCTCGAGACCGGTCTTGAGTACTGAAACACTCTTTGCATCCCTAACAGCAAATTCACTAAAATAGCCAAGGTCTCTTGAGATATTAATGCATAATAAACAAACATGTGCAGACTCTGCCCTACTTACAACCTAAGTGACATATGATGACTCATGCATAAAGATTTTTTAAGAAAATGTATCTGCATGTAAAAATACCCTCCGTGGATTGCTACCTTTTCGTGGTGGAGGGGTTTGCGTGCCTCCGTGAACCTGGGGGCTATGTTGTCGGGGGCACTTGCCCCTGGTAGGGTCTC
>JABFDZ020000045.1:7937826-7958536 GCA_019775955.2 Pollimyrus isidori | reverse complement strand
CCCCCCCACAACCACCATAAAAAATGTAAAGGGTTTGATGACAATCATAGGATTATCTTGGCAAATGAAAAACATATAAATGCAAATTCAATAAATAATCTTTTTGATCCTTAGCTAACTGCACAAAGTTCCCACCTCCAGTTTCCATAACTGTTATCGGGTAATGGCTCGCAGTGAGCCCAGAGCTTATTGCAGATAGCACAGCTCACAAGGCAGGGAGCACCCTAGAGGACAATATATGAATTCACAGTCATTTTTCATATATCCATACCTTGTCCTAACAGGTAATATTACTGTCACTAATTGTCCTAGCAGGAAATAAAAGAAAAACCGTTGTGCCAACAAAATTACATTTTTTCCACATTTACATGCATCTAAAGCAATAAAGCGGAATGATATTGTGGTATGTTGGCAGCTCAGCAATTTAACGTTAACTTGTGACACTAAAAGAAAACACTGAATAACATTGCAACAGACGGTTGACTCTGGGTGCAAAACCATATCTATGATCAATTATATACATACACACATACATAAAATTATATCATGTTACAAACAAGAAAGAAGGTAATGTATGCTTCATTTGAAGACTAGAGGAGTAGAAATCTTTTGTGCAAAGAAATAATAGCTGACAGGGATCCTCAGCAATAATGCCTGTGTAATGATCACTGGCACTAAAGTGGCACAGGTAGCAACACTATAATTAAATTTGTTATGATGGGGCTGGGAGTTTGGTGGTTCACAGAGGACTACCTGTCCTGTAGCATACAGTAACGGCCGAGGCAGTTGCTTGACAGGAGGGGACTGGAGACATAGCATGAAGTCTCAGCCAGAGCGATGGTGTTGAAGTAAGCCCAGAGTGACAGCGAGCAGCTGCGTGAACTTTCAGCTGCATCTGACCTTCTTCTCGCAGCAGGAGTCGGTGGTAAGCAGGGGAGACCTGACAGGCACTGTCATGATGCAATGAGTGACATTTGCATTCAGTTCCCTCACCTTTGTTCAGGACACCAGAAAACCAACATTAACAATGTGCCTTTTTGCTCCCATAAACTGTACATTTTATTGCATAAAACAAATGAGGTTCAGAATATGTGCCTTTTTATTTCCATACTCTTACATTATGCGCATCGGTAACATTAAGATTAGCATTTAAAACGATACCCTCACAATTCAGCCGAAAGGTCAAGCCTAGTTCTCCATGACTCCAATTCAAAAAGATAAAAAAACGACGAGTAATATGAATGTCTTCCTTATCTTCTGAAACCATAGCTTTACTGGCAGCATCTACAGTTCACATTAATTGTAAGTGACTTAAGACATCAGGCCAACACAGTTTCACACCTCAGCAAAACTGAGAACTGACAGGTACTCTACCAACAATGACAGTCACCCGGCGGTAACCACGTTAGCTTTGTCGTTCTTGCAGACCCTTGGGGCACAAAACCTAGTGCCTGGACTACAAAAAAAGAGAAACACATGGATAGGCTATGTATGGATGGGACAAAGAATAAATAATACAACAATGGGAAGTCAGAAGATAAGCACGTAAAACTCTATAAGCATTTGTTATTAATTACAAGCTAATTATGCGGCAATCATATGTAAGTTAATATGTAATCATAAGCAGCAGAAATATTCATATATCAGATTATATGATGAAATGCAGGTTTTATTTAATACACACATACATTTGCAGAGTGATAAAACAGTTGCTTAAACATTTAATAATCAATAAAAAAGTGGTAGTGAAAATCTCTTAGTCGTTCTAATTACTAGGGTGAACTGAAAAACAAAGTCAGACATTTCTCCACAAGACTAGTTTTATTTTTATCGTATTTATAATAAACACACAAAACTTTAATGAAAATGTTTTGAAATCACTTCATTCAGCAGTTTTTATGTCATCAGGACTAAACAGTAGACAACTTCCACATTTGTTGCTCTACAACATTAGCACTGTCTAATAGTGTAGAACTGTAGTTAGAACATCAAAGAATAAACAGTTTCTGTTCCTCATCATTTGTTAGTGTGTCATTGTATTTTTTGATGAGACTTATTCCTCATTAACCTGTTCTTTAATACCATCATTGCATGCTGACAGATCACAAAATTAACTTAAGATTGGATCATCTGTCGATGTTTATTTCGGCATTGAGCTCATGCCGAGGCCCATACAAGTGGTCTACACCGTTGCGAACATTTATACTGGTGTGATGCTGTTTCTGCGTTACTCTGCAATTACAGACCAAAACATTAGTTGACTGAGTGCAGGGGGTTTAAGTTTCACTATAACATTTTTACTCTATGTCATAGGAAACAAAACTTAGCAAACTCTGCAATTTTAATGGTCGTTCCTTTTCTACATTATATCTAGTATATGTTTAAAAATAATTTACCACCACTGTTTTGACGTGAGCTCTACATGCACTCTCTGAGCCAATAATAATCATTTCCATCCTTTCTGTTTAATCCACTAACAGACGGGCTCGTGAGAATTTTATTTTGCAAAAACAGTATGCTAGCAGTGAGCTAAACGCTCACAAGCTGCCCCACACTAATATCCCCCTATAGGTGGAAACAAACAACAAAACATCCACATAGAAAGAAGTGTGAAGCTACCAAGCTGACCAGTCACAGTTGCGGCGGTGGTCTGCATCACTGCAACATGTAGTTACGTTTCTGGGGAGGTGCACTTCAAGCTACTCTGTAGATCCTATGCAAAGTATAAATCAGCCTCAAGCAAGCTATCCCTAATGGCGAAAAACAAGCCTCATGGAGAAATGATTCTACAAACCTTGACTCTTTGCATTGGACTGTGGACCACCCTACTGGTCATGTTGTAAGACATTGAAGTTCTAGCTGTGAAACTAGAATAGGCTGCTTATTCAAGCAGGTTTTTAACATACTTCGAGTCTTCTGTTTTTATCAGTAGCAAATGGTCAACAATGTTGGGAAAATACATAATACTGAAAACGTATTCATACCAATTCCTTTACAAATCAGTTGACTTTTTCACGGAGGAGGTTGGACTAGGTGTATTCTTCACAACAGCTTGATTCTCTTTTCAAACAGAAATTCACTCCTAAAGACTAACAGAAGAATCAGCATTTTAAGATTCACTGCTGGCAATCAGAAAAACATCCATCTCCTACTGGACAATGAAGACATTTCACAGCAGCCTGCTAAGATCCCTAAACCTGGTTTCCATCTGGGAAAATGCCCCCTTCCTTATTTGCTTCACTCCCCCTTACTTTGAAGGGGGAATCCAGGTTAAAATACGGATGAAATTACTGGGGCCTTTAGTAAGGTTGTTCAAATTCAAATTAAGCAAGGGAGGAGAACCATACTGCATCAATCTCCCATGTTTCGTATAGTAGTGAATAGGAACCATCACTTTGCTGCCAAGGGTGTATTTCATAATCTTCGTAAAACAACCTAGCACCATTTAACATTCCCTAAATTAATTACCAAGACTACTTCCAAATGGCAGTTGGTGATTTAAAGATGTTTACACATCAGTGACTAAGGCCATAACTCTGAAAGGATATATTAAAACCAGATATTCCATATATTGATGGAGAATCACATGGAATGGTCGAGCGACATGTTAGCTTCTTTATGTGTATGACTGTCTTTAAATGATTTTTAATTTCAGTTTACTTGCTGACAAATGCCTGTATGTGGATGGAAGAGTAAGGTGTTCCAGGCCAAACTCCTTGGGTTTAGCCTTTCAATCACCTCTATTGTGAAAGGCCCCCTTGCTTGACGTCAATGAAACGTCACACAGAGTGTTCCCTGAAGTCAAGTGAATAACGGAAAGAGGTGTTGTTAATGTGAATTGGAATGAGACCCAGCTGTAGTCCATCTCTTACCGGAGCCCCAGGTCACAATCAGCACCATGATCTCAGACCTCAGTCTGTGCTTAAGAGTGCTATAGCTAACAGACCCAAAGGAAAGACGATAAATATACTGCAAAAGATATTTTAAGACACAAACATAATCAGCCATGCTATTTATATCAATGATTGGCAACCTATGTGTGAAAGTTTTCATTTTATAAATTTAGAAATTACACATGAATGCAGGTCCTTCAGATTTTGATGCATGGTTTGCAATGAATTTATTTTGCAATAACTTGATAAGGTCATGAATTTTTAATCATTAATTTCAGCTATGCAGTCACAACAAAGTCACAAATGTGATCATTAGCAAGCTGTTGTCTACATTAAGGGGGGGGGGGGGTGGTAATTTAGCACGGTAACCTATAGGACATGTAAATCTTTTTGAAAAAAATAATCTGGCATCAGGTTTACGAAATTAAGTGAGAGGATATCTACTGCATTCATCCACAGTAAATGCAAACAGTTCCCTTCCAAAATGTGCATGTTAGGCTCCTTTGCTGGCACTAACACAACACAAAGAAAGTGAATGAAAAATAAGGGAATAAAACTGGTAGAAGAAAATTGTTTTCCTTCAAGCTTTTCACCACAGAAGAATTCTGAAAGCTTCATTCTTCAGAGTTGAGCACTGTTTGTTGAAGCATAAATCACCAGATTTGGATACAAAGATGCACATTCCACAGAGTCAAAAATAGCTCTGATTTAAACACCTCCAAGCACGCACGGTTAAAAAGATCAGTAGACGAATGGCACCTCTGGTTCTGCAGATCACGGAATTAGCACTGTAGAATTTTCCAGGTCATTTAATAATATCTGTTAAGATAGCTTAGACTGTCTTGGCACATTGAGGTTTCAGAAGTAAAGGAAAATACATCAGTGGATACTTTGACACTAAAGCATTGAAACTGAAAATTAACTGCTAGTTTTCACTTACGTACTCCATGACTCATTACTTTGCTGGGCGCTGCTTCTTTTCACATACATAATATTTCAAAATGAATATAAAATCACAACGCTATGAGAAGAATATTTTGAGCTTTTTGAAGTGGTTTGCTATTCTCGGAGGGCTTTTTGTCAACATAACATGCTGCATAAATTGATCAAAATATTTCAACACCAAACTTCAATGGCAAAGAAAAACACACAGACAGTCATTCAAGCTATGAAAGGCAACTAGAAAGTTGTCAAGAAATAAAATGCTGAAAAACACTGATTCGTTTAAAATACTTTATCCACTACTACTCTGCCCTAATTGTGATATTCAGTTAAATGTAAAAACTATTATAAAACAATATTCTTAAACTAGATTAGAACTTCAGTGACTGGGACCTGGCCATAGAGTTAAAAACTTTGATCTCTGTGGCTCTTACATCAACAACAGGCAAAGTTCACCAGAAGGTCAGCAGAGTCATCAGACAGTCACACTCAGAAAGAAAGAGCTCCAGAACAACTTTGCACTTGAGCAAATTTATCTACAGCACACAGGGTGTTAACATTGGGGTTCTATTTAAAAGACAAAATCAGACTTTAGACACTTTCACTTTAGCCAAAAACAGCACATGCAATTTTTTTCCACATTAGTGCATCCCTTCATTTACTGATATTCAGTTACCTAAAAATCAGACATTTAAGATTTACATAAAAATATAAACACTATTCACTAATTAGAAGTATATTTTGGTTTTTCTGCTGGTTTGGAGTTGCACATACCGTTATGTTGTGATTGTAACATGTCTCACATCACAGCTAATGCCAATTAAATGGTCTGTATAATTCTTACAGGCTATTATACAGGCACCATGCATTGGAAACAAGGACAGCTTCCCCGCTGGACCAAACAGTACAGCAGTAGGAGTAAATAAAGCATGCAACAGCCACTCACACTGTAAGGTTTTAACTTTAAGGGTCACTAGACACCTCAGAGTAACAAGCCCGACATATGCAGCGCGAGTTTGCTTTATGTCCCAAAAAAGACCCAATTAATTTATCAATCTGGAATGCACTGTCACAGCATAGTCCTCTTCACCCCCTTGGCAACAAAAATCTATCCATTACCAGCCAACTTTTTGTGCTCCTAGGCAGCCTATGCAGCTGTATAATTACACTTCTTCCCTTGACAACTTGCATGATTGTTTTCCTAACAGTATATTACTTTGTTAGTACTTCCCAATATCCGTTATTTTTAAACTGTCACTTTTGCCCGACTCATCCTGATTCGCACTCGTCTGTTTATCATAACAATCATTAATAACTGTCACTCCGTGCCATCAATTTAACGAACTCTCTCCCTCATTAGCATGTTCTAGCATTTGTTCTGTAGAAAGGCTGATTATTTTCTACAACAGGCCAAGCCAATTACTTTAGTGAAATGGAATCACATTAATCAAAACTTAACAAGGTGGCAAATTTAAAGATATCAGATTGCAAAAGACAGCAAAACTAATATGTCACTGTCAGAGGTACTATGTAGGTATGCAGCAGCTGTACTAAATATATCTCCTCACACAGTCCGCGCGAATTTTGACATTTTATACGATCTGACAACTATCAAAGTGATATTAGAAAGCTGGAGGCTGGGTAGAGACGGCTGGTGATGACTTTTCTCGATTCTGGCAAGGACAGTGGAAAGAGAGGGAAAGAAAGAGAGGAAAGATAGTAAACAGTGGCCGGGTGCGTGGCGGCCAGCAGACGGCAGTTCATCATGTGTCCTTTCACAGAGACGTTTTCTTTTACACTTTAAATGATGATACTCATCAATCACAAGCTGTCAACTGCATCAAACCAGCTGCAAACATGCAAGGTCCCGCAGTCTGAAATATGCTGACGCCAATAATAGGTGCACAGGAAAGGGGGGGAATGCACCCAGCCTTCCTGCATGCATGGCGGTGTGCGTGTGTGTATTTTTTTGTGTGTGCGCGTTATATATATATATATATATAATTCATTTTTTATTTTTTTCACAGAGCAACATGGAAAACTGGGAGAAGGAAAAAAAACACACACACATGAAAATATTTAAGAAGCATATTGATTTTGTCTCAAAAATAATTTAGTTTAGCATACATTTGATTTACAACTAGTCATACTGCTGTGTTTTTGTCTTTACATACTACATCGCAGCGCTAACATGTTTTCTGGACAACTGAACTTCCATCGTTTTGTACATGGAGAGTGTGTACGATATGGCAGAATTAGCAGAAACCTGAATTAACTGAGCACATATTGGAGGATACTTGCTCAATACAGCAAATAAGTATAATAATACAATTGTAATAATTTGAAAACATGCATATGCATGAGTTTCATCACTAAAATTAAGGTCTACTGTTATATTAAAATGCTATTACATTTAAAATACATGTTTTTCCCCTCTCTAAAGCATTCAGAACAAACATTTATATATTTTATTTTCTGTATTTATAAAAAAAGATTATTTTTTTTCCTTGGAAAGAACTATTCCTTTCAAAACAATATGCAGGCACACCACTTGTAAAAACTACTGGTGAACAGCAGTCCACTTACAGTGTATAACGAGGCCACCTCCCACCTCCTTGCCTTTAATTCTACCTTCCCCATTGCTCATTTCACCGAGAAGTAAGCAGATGGATGTGAATTCAAAGTTTCCCGATCTTTAGCAGAAGTTATGGAGGGTTATCTTTGGCTGTATATCTTTGTGCTTGGCAGTACTCCCCTGGTGATGAAGGATTAACCACCGCAGCTGTCTCTTCCCAGAATGATGCAGTGCAGTGCTCCTCAACACGACAGCATCACTTAATCTTAATGTCCGCTCTTCCAGCGCAGCCGCACAGGACAAAGCCAATCAACATCAGATGCCACTAGGATGGACCTACAGCTTGGCCCTGGAGTCTTTCACTCTCACAGGCTTATTAATCAACTTCAGCCAGACCAATCCCAGAGTTCACTTCTCTCAAACCACAGCTGAGCTGGGCTGTGATATATTGGATAGGGCCGGCATGCACAAGAACACTTATCAGATTGCAAATTATGCGCTGCTTTGTATTGCTGTAAAGGGGAAAGAAAGACCATCGAATGCTTTCACCTTCATTCTGTTAGGCCACCTATTTCCTGTGTTTAAAGAGATATCTGCCCATTAACGCTTAAATTTCAAGGATGTGAGAAATCCAGAATAATGACTTGCTCTCATTCAGACAAACTGCACACCAGGACTCACTCGAAAAAGACTGAATTCTTCTCGTACACAATGGTGTCAAGAGGCTGCAATTAGGTATTAGAACCTGAACACGAAAATTATTTGCAGCGCATCTGATTTCCAAAATATATTTTAGGTTAAATGATACTCTTGTAAACAATGCAATATAATACATAATATTTTTAAAGAGTACCAAAAATAGTATGTTTGCAACATATCATATTCAAATTTCAAAGGTAGTGTTTCATTATAATAATTTTTATTTTAATGTTGGTGGACATGTAATAGATAAACTATATAAATATCACTTTTGTACAATTCATTAAATTAAATTTTTTATGTTTCAATTTTTTCTACAATTTTTGCTACAATTTAGCAATGAATCAGAACGTCACTTGCTATGAACCTTACACAATAAATGGACAAACTCCCCTGTGAGCTGTATAAAGAACAGATTAAATTAATTTAAGTCCAAATACTGTATACTGAAATTCCATTTTAAGTAGTAAGATAGAACTCAGTTTGAGGGGAAAAAAATGCATTTCACATGTACTTGTAATCTGCATTATAAAAAACACATTAACATATTTAATAAGGCAGAGATATTTCACCCTTAATTATTTTTTATGTTTATCTTGTAAATATTTAAAACTGTTTTGCTTTGTTACATGTAAAGGGAAATAAATCAAGATAGGTGACTTATTTTAAGCCTGGTGGTTTAATATTGCCACCCTACCTAACATTCATGACTACTGTGCAGGACTCTAGACACCATTAAGACAGTGTTTTTTGACATTGTGTTTTTATGTTATAGGGAGAGACAAAATGTGCCACCTGGGAACACAAATAATTGCTGTTTTCATTTAATAGGCTGCCTTTCCTTCTAATTTTCTTTATTGATTGGCATTTTAGGCAGCCTTAAGTTTTCTGCAGCTTCACTGCTGTTTGTCTTTCACACAAAATGCTTATCCACAAAATTTAGCTCAGATAAACTGTTCTCCGCTAAGCTATGTCTGTCTGATTGTTTTATTTAACTATGCTACAAAGTGCATTTATTTAAAATAATACCTATAAAAAAAAAAATAGCATCCGAACAGTACCATCTGCATGTCCAGTGGCTTTTCTTTTGAAGTCTACCATGGTGGCAAGGCCATCACATTAGCCACTGTTGCAATACTGGCTGGGTATGTAAATAATCGGCTATGGCTGCGTTGGTAAATGTGTTTAGCAGCCGCAAAATTAACTGCAATAGTTCAAGCGGTGGAGCAGTCTCATTTCTTTGACCCCAGCTTTGAGAAGACTCAGGTACAAAGTTCTGGCAGCTACTAAAATGGCCGAAAGCATCCAAGATGTGGACCACCTGAACACATTGAAACTAAACAGAACAGTACACATTCAAAACATCATCCTTCACAGGTTATGGAATTGCAGCACGCTCTGTGAAGCACCTTTCCCCAAGAAAAGATGTTTAGACAGATGTGGGTCTACTTTTATGTAAGAAGTGAAACTTATTCACAATCCCAGCCAAGCTGAAGATAACAGAGTCAGGCAAAGAAATCAAAAATCCTTTTCTGTTGGTTGCTTTCATATTTAGTAAGGCAACACAAGTACAATGTCCTTTTCAGATGGACAAACTTTACCAAAAAAACCCACTTTATAGCCCCCACCCCACCATCGCTGTATTTCTGTTGGCTCATTGTTATGTCATTAAAGGTCCAAGCGTTCATTGCCATCTGCGGTCGAAATAAAATACACACTGTTTAGGTCCAGTATTTTCTGTAAAGCTGTTGAATAAAAAAGGAAAGGAAATCAGCATAATTGGCAATTACTGGTAACTAATTTGGCAGTAAAACAGAAAGGCCAAAAGGAGAGAACAGCTGACAGGAAGAATATTAAGTTAATGCAGCCGGTAGCCTTACCAGGCGGGCATGCCTGGGCATATGGAGCAGGCATATTAAAAGAACTGGGCCTCATTCTGCATACGTATCCTTCCAGAGGTAACCTTCAGCCTGTGTGCCAATTCATCCACAGTTTCCAAACATTACGCGGAGCTGCTAAATGCCAAATTTCAAAATCGATAATGCTTCACCACGGCAGGAAGGGGGGGGGGGGAAGGGAATTGTGAAATAATTTTTAAAAACCAGTTAATGAAACTCATCCTGTGCTTTGAGCACCAAATTTAGAGGTACACACTTGCCTAAAGGAATCGCCAGTATATCTGAGCCCCATTGCAGTTACATATAAAAATTCCATTCTGGGGAAACTTGATATATCATGATATTCTGAATGAGTGAACAATGACATCACATAACTGCATTCAATTTAAGACTCTATCAACACTATTGTAGGACCTCCCGGATTCATTCCTGCATGCCCTTCTTTATCATTATACTAGTATGTCTCTGTAAAAACACACTAATATAGCCATTATCACCAACCCACTGCAGATAAAAGGGGTGACACATTTATAATGTTATTAATTAACGGTATGAAATTAAATCAATATGGTGCTCTGAAATAATTCTAACTAGTTATGCAAATCAAACATTTATAAAGGGGCAATGGATATAAATGTCATTCACATTTTGTTTCACAGTTATTATTGTAATATTAGAGCCTTCGGCTTCTGATGGCTTTAAAGGAAAGAAGGGAGTTAATGTTCATTTAATTATAGCCAGACACAGGGCTAACAGAGCCTGAGCAGAGAATGCTGATTAGTTTCGCAACTTACAGGAAAAACAGCACGGTGCAGAAAGACAATGAGATAATGTGAAAATGAGCAGCTTGAAAATATAAGGAAATATTCAAATTTACAAAGTGTTCTGACAGCCCTTAGAGGTGGGGTACATCCAGCAGGACTGTGATACAGGGGCCCATGTTATTTGTAATAGGTGTCATTGGTGTGAAGACAACTATATTGATATTACTTTCTTTTTTTTTAATCAGTGTGAACACAGTGTGTGTGTTTTAGTCCAATGGTGAAAGTGCTCACTTGCAGTTTTCCTGAGCAAAATTTGCCCTTCCATATATCAGATAATCATTCTTCTATTAATAAAAATGAACTGCTTTTTCTTAAATGAACACACTGTTGTGTATGTAAGCCTTCAATCAATCTGTGCATTGCAAGTCTGAAACAAAGGGCATAATCCTGGAAAGAAACTGTCACATCAGCCATTTTACCCAAATTCAGTCATAAATTGACCCACTACGCAACTGTCACAAGGTTATGTAGCATTTATGTTGAGTTTGTGCATTTACTGACATTGGTATGATTCAGTAATCGTTGGCTCTGTGAAGTTGTAGCAATCTGCCTGTATATATTCTATTCAATTCCTTCTCTCAAGGGCAAGAGAGAAAAGTCATATTTGAAATTGTCGCTGCTTAGATTGGACGGTTAGTTTGCAGCACAGACAAACAGCTTAATCCAGCAAGAATTTGTCGGGCTGCCTCTGACACTTTTATACAGATGTAAATTACCTTGTCAAAATCAGTCGCCTTCTAGATAGCAGCCCAGCTAACAAGAAGCACTTTGGCTAATGGAGACGAACGCTGATGTTGCTCTTCCAAACCCCACGACTTGCAGTTTCTGCATTTGGATATCCATAAACTGGCACTTTCAGGCGTTAAGCGAACCAACAAAAAACAGAAGCCGGCTCAACAAAGTGTAAACAATATGTTATTTGGGGGGAAAATGACCTGCATTCAAAGTTAGAAGAAGCGACACAAAATGGCATAAAAAAAGAATGAAGACGGGTTTACTGAAGCTTTTGCTGTTTCATGTGGCCTACATCAAATACAAAAATAGCAATTCTAAACATTCATCTGTGTTCATCATTCCCCCTTACAGTACAAGGTGTTTTAGCCCGTTGAAGCTTGAAGCTTTTACTCTACAAATTGGCAGAGTGTGGCAGTAATTATCTTAAAAAAGAAGAACCACTGAACTGCACGTATAATTAGTCGGTGTATATCTCAAAAGATTCCAGCGAGTTATTCAATAGGCTTTTGTTAATGTCATTTTCACTCTAAGGTCCTTCAGCTCATAAGCATGAGCGATTTCTGAAAATTTGTATGCGATTGTTCTGATTGTCACACATATTTGGTTCCAAACTCAAAATTCTCGAAAGAACTAATGCAGCCAACGTCACTTTGCAGCTCCACCATCTAAGCCCAAAACATCTGATTTCAGACAAACGTACAGGTAACAAAATCTAAATATCCTTCATTTGAGAGCACTATTCAAAACAGTATTCCACAAAATTGATGCTGCTCATCTTATCTTTCAAGGAGCAGTGCGTCTTAATAATTACGCAGAATCAGAATGGGAAATCATTCTATTTAATAAGAAATTCATATTTGGAAACAATCAGTCAAAAATCATATGATTACTAGGCAATGACAAGGACCCAGAACCATGGTACTTTAGTATAAATGTCAGTTTTGGTTTTAGATGAGAGGAGCATTCTGCACCCCAGCCGCACGCTATAAATCTTTATTACTTTCGATGGTCAGCATGGTGACCAGTTGTTTATTCTCATTAGTGGAGACGAGGTAACCAATTTAGAGTAGACATCCATTCAGAGACAAAAACATATGTCTTCAAAGAGGGGAAAAAAGACAGCAAAGTTAGTCACAAAGGAAAGCCATAAGATCAATATGTTGGTCTGTGCTTTTGCTCTGCTATGAATGAAACTCTATTAGAGGACTGAAAAATAACATTCTAATTTTGGTCACAGAAAACGCTTCACTGTGGTTTTAGTGTCATAACAGAATTGCTAGGTCCACGAGTGTTTTACACCAGAAAATAGGTCACAAGAAAGACATTGTTAATAAATGAAAGGTGCCGCATATAAATGTGACAATAATTGATGACCTTTTTTCGGTAATATTCTATTACCATAATGACGTGCATTGAGGCTTGAGTTCATCTTGGTTAGAATGTGATAAAAGATATATATGTTACATACAGAGCATGTGATATTCCACAGCTAACATTTGAAGACCCAAGTATGCGAAAATGAAATCTAAACAATGATAGTAGGAAATAGGGGTTATTTACATAGGTATAATTTATGTTTGGCTATTGATTCTTTGAGAGCGTATGCTAATATCTATTGTCTTCATTAGAATTCCTGTCCTTCCGTAGGAAAAAAAAGGATGGCAGTTGGTGAAAATATTGGCCTTTCCCAGTGTGGGATATGAGAGAAAAGGGAGGCTTTTGAAGGCACAGTGCAGACAAGGCAGTAGTGAAAAAAGCTAATGGCCATGATTAATGACAAAGGGCCAGAGGAGAGCCGGGACACAGCCGCTACATATATCATCCCCTCCCATCAGTCTTTGCACCTCCCTGGCCCTCGCTGAAAGCAGCACACAACAGTAAAAATACCTTATCTCTCCTCAGCTCTTACACACCGGAATTGCTTCTTTCTTCCCCCTTTTTTTTCCAAAAACAAGTGACAAAAAGGTGATAAGGTGAACAAGAAAATGGCGTGTAAAATAAGTGTAAGATATTATAAGTGAGCAGAGGAGGGGGGGGGGAGGAACAGTCTGTAATCATTCAAGTTTTCAGCAACTTGACTCTTCACATGCAGAAACCACATTTTCAAGGTCTTATCAGCCATATGCTTTTCCCTCTTAAGATGATTTATTAGGTGAGAAAAGTGCACTGATAAATTTCACTGCATTTCTCTGCATAGGCAACCTATGGTGTCAATAACGAAGCTCAGTCCATTTTAATGAAAACTGTAAGTACCAAGGGCTAGCCCTTTATTTATGAGTCGCTATAATGTTACGTGGGCAAAATTTATCTTCCCTTCTCACGCACTACAGTGAAACTTAAGCTGGTCCGAGAAGTAGATCACATCCATATGTCAGTAAGTCAGTAACACCTTTCCCTCACACAGTGCTGGTGTATTTTTGGTTAATTGAAGCATTTCACTATTTACTGCTCACAAAAAAAGCAGCAAGAGTTTATTTACGACCAATTAATGTAGCAATTTGGAGTAGAAGAGCCCATTACAGATTTTGGAACGTTTGATTCTAATTAGGAAGTATGTGCACAGATTCAGGTTTATACAGCTAATATATTGGAAGGACTGCAAATTAATTTTGCTTTAAAGAGCAGATGCTGATAGTTACCAAACAAGATAAAAAGTGTGGTTTAAAAAAAGTTTATAAAAAAAAAAACATGGCACCTTGAATACATGTTGAAGTTAGACCTGAGCACCAAATATGCATGGATATAAGGTGGAAACCTACAATATTTAATCCAGCTGGCAGAAAGTCAACCGCTTCTAGTTATTAGAAATAAACATGTTTTTTTTTTTAGTTCTCTCACATAACATGATATGTTCAGTGATGATTAAAACTAATGGAGATTGCTGTGTTAGACCTGAGCTGAGAACAGAGGGGGACATAATCTTCAGGGCTCCACCATACCCGGGCTCTCGGGATGTCTTAGGAGCCGTCTTGGGAGACGGGCAGTAATTTAACACCTCACACCTCTGTCTCTTCTTCAGGTGAAATGAGAGAGAAGGTATCTCCCTCCCCGCGCTCTCCAGCTGAGAGGCTAGCCCAAGCTTGACCCATGCTCCCCAACCTTCAAAGCTCTCCAGAGAGCTATGGGAACAGCTTTATACTGAGAATTTATAAGAAAATGGCATGTCTTTCATAGCATCTTAATAACTCAATTTTATAGCCAGGAAAAGTGAACATTTTTCAGCAATTAAAGCTGACAGCCAGATTTTATTTGCCCCACAGCTTTCTCTCTGCAATCAGGCCCAGGCGCAGCCAATCCCACTTAATGTTACCTTTGTTATGCAGCTAAATTCTATAGCGTACGCTTACACTGACAAGTGATTGGCTATCTATTGACAAACCAATAAAAAATAACTAAGCTGATGATGTATTTCCAACTCTAAGAGAAGGGATCATTTTTGATTTTACAAACTGTATATACGATATAATATATACAAACTCATATATAATATATATATATGTATATATATATATAATATATAATAAGAACTTCCAAAAGACAAATCATACATAGTGTTATCAGATGGCAACAAAATCAGTCTAAATTTTACGATCAACTTATTATTAAGTCATCCAAAATATTAATTGTTGGAAAACAAAGTACAGTTACAGTTATAAAGAAAAAAATGTCAATTTATCCCTGTTCCTCCTTCAATGAGTTTCATATGTGCTGTGTTAGTTAGTTTCCAGTCATTTGCAGATGAATAGGAGACAATGAAAGTCATTAGCAAACCAATGCTGTGCTTTCAACATCTTTGCACTATGAACTCTTAATGTTTGACAAGGAAAGGCCATGTTTAGACCACTAGGGACAAAAGGTCAGGTCCCAGTCACCATTAAAAAAAAGGAATCACACTGCCGCACCTCAATGCTTATAACTCCCAAGCTTATTACTCTTCATTTGATTAACACCAAATGACTTTTTCTGTAATTAACACATTTAATCAAAACAGTTTTGGTGACACACTAATAACACTGTGTATAATTTAAAAGGCCAAGTACTATATTTTGGAAGCTAAATTCAATGAAATCCCAAGCTTAACCCCAATCTACAGCACAATGTCTATTCCTTTAAAGAAACTATATATATATATACTTAATATCCTGAAAGTGTCTTCAAAGTATGGGATGTGTGTAGACAACACAAGAGAGCACTTGGAAGATGTGTTGGTTGGTGGCCAACAGGTTAGTCCATCGTGTGGTCTGTGTGGATCCCAATGCCCCAGTGCAGTGATGGGACACTGTGGTGTAAAAATGGTGCCGTCCTTTGGATGAGACGTAAAACTGAGGTCCTGACTCTCTCAGGTCATAAAAGGTCTCTGGGTATCTTTCGAAACAGCAGGAGCGGTACCCTGATGTCTTAGCTAAAACTGCCCACTGTGGCTCCATCAAATCTGCCCTTCTAATAATCCCCTATATCTAATTGGTGAATTCTCTGTACCTTGGGTGCTGTGTGGTGAGCATACTGGTGCAGAATGGATGCCATCGCATCATCCAGGTGGGGTCTACACAGTGTTGCTGGTTGAAGTGGTGCCCTATTGGTCCCGTAAAGCACTTTGGGTGTCTTGAAAAGCTCTATATAAGTGTTCATTCACTCTGCAAATGTTCCACAAACATGCTTTTGCTCAACTGCATTCTCTGTCGCTCTTTCACACACACACACACACACACACACAAGCTCAAAAATGGTTTTCATAACACAAAGTAAATACCACACCCATCCAAGAAACAGACTTCTAATCGAATACAAGAAATGTTTAATCAAATAGAGAAAGCTCCGAGATAACTTTTCTATCACCCAATAGCTTTGGCATATTTACCATGGATGTACGGTATAATTTATATCACGCCGGAGCGAACGTTGTCATTTTTCAAATCATTCCCCTGGAAATGTTCTACACCTCTTAATGGCCCTGCTAATGCTGTAGCTGTCATGTTTTGGACAGCTGCGCTTTCACAAGACAAACTCAGCTGTGCCATGCAGCTCTCTGCAGACTTCTTAGCTCAAAGGCTCAGGAGCCGCAAATGCCAGCTGGTAATGGCTGTATGGAAATCTTTGATTAATTTTTTACCTCTTGATAGTGACTGTTGCTCAAGTGTCACCTTCCCGCTCTCTGTCCCTGGACATTTTTTTTTTTTGCCTTAAAGATGATGGATCAGCGAAGCAAGTTCCAAAAAATCTTATGACTAATTAAAGTCTGGCCCCTACAATCCAGATGTGTGCAGAGGAGGAAATTTGGAAAGTCACCAGGTGGCTGTACTTAAGCAGTAAAGTATGCACAAAATTAAGGCCTCATCCTTTAAATTAGCTGGTTCTCAAACAGAATTCTGCCCACATGTCTGTATTTCACTTTACCCCCTCTACATCCATTGTCTGAACCAAATTATGTAACAAGGTAGCAACCAGACATCCCATTATCAAATTTTATCAGCCTAATTTAAGAAGAACATTTTGAACCACTTTGGTTCACAATACCTTAAAAGGTGATAAAAACTCCACTGGTGTGAAAATTCACTTGTGAAAATTAACCTAAGATACAGAGAATGATGGCAGTTTAGCAAAAGCTAGCAGAGTCTAGGTCATGTGGGAAAACTCTACTGGTCATCTGGGATAGATGTTTCTCAATTACATGGATATCGACACGCATTTTCTCAGTGTGCGTTTTTCGGAAGTGAGAACGCATACCACTTTAAATAAGTAATTTTCCACTAGCAAATTTTAAATGTTTGAGTTATAGGGGGTGATATTTCATGAAAATTATATTTTACAAGTGTTGTGGCAATAAAACAAGAATATATTATGGCACTGTCCCTAGTTAAACTGTTAAGTCCTTTACTATGCACTGAAAATATACCACATTATAATTTTGATTTAAATGATAGTTTAAAAAAACACTGTCTATTATCAATTTATTTACCATATTACAGATTTAAATACATAATAATGGGTGGGGACAAATTATAATTATGTGGCTTTGATGTACAAGTCTCAGACGTGAGTGAAACAAGCAACCGAGACAGAAGTCTGCTCATAAACTGTTGCCCAGTAAAATAATACTGTATTACAATTTTACTTAATATAATAATTAAATAGAAGCTCTATAAGTTATGTACTGATCCCATGTCATTCACCATTAATCAATAATAATGGTTCAAATATTTCATACAGTAGTTCCTATATTTGTTCATTATTTGTACTTGAGTAGTAACTGCAGATAAGTGTTGCAGTAACTTAATACATATACTTTATTATTGAACAATGCCTGAGGATCAATTAAGATGAGCACAGAAAGAGCAAAACAGCAGCAGCATTGATATGTTCAGCTTAGCTAACTGCTATTGGTGCACTGAGCAGACCCCATATTGGCTTCATGGTGCGCTGGGAAACAAATCCATCAGGTCTTAAAGAACAGCACCCCTAACCAGCAAAAACATACCATGCCATATATGTTAACGATTATAACCAGGATGTTCAATGAGCACGCCAGGCCAAAATAAACAGCCATTACTGCCAGATGACCCTACCAATAAATCACATCTAGCTGCTATTTTACTAATCTTTAAACCAAGATTATAGTAAACAGTCAATCTATAAAAGTAAGCAGATCATCATAACATTAGAAAATCGGGTTTTCATTGAAGCCGCAATCAAGGCTTTCAGGAAATGTTGTGGTATGGGTTAGGGTTAGGGACCCCAAGCATAAGCATAAGGTGCATTGTTTCTGAGATTATATAATAATTATACACCATTGTTATGAGACTATTGGTGTAAAAACGTACTGATAATATACAATAAAATAACATTTTATATTTATTTCCTAGTAAGAGAGAGGTAGCGGGTAGCGTGTTCATTAAGGACATGACGCTGTGGCCAGTGGTTGCTGGTTCAAATCCCAGGAAAGCCAGGCATTAGAATAAGGCAACATTTGCAGCTGTAGGCATCTGACATTAAAAAAAAGCAAAATTCTAAGTCTCTTTGGAGGAAATGCATTAGCCTAGCGACAAAATATTGGCACAGAAAACAAATGAGCCATGAATATTCCTGACGAATGTGACTCCGTGAGAGTTACCAGGGCCCAGCGTCACTGGCTCCAGTGAGTGGAACTCAGCCGGCCCTTTTTTGGGGCAGAGATTTCACCACCGCCGCCCACGTATGGCTCATCGACAGCGGCCACATGAAAGTGGAGCCGCGTAGAAATGTGAGTCACACGACAGTGGGCTGTTCTTTCTTTAAGTAGGTGTGTTTTGCACATTAGGTGTGAAATGTGCACCGCCATTTTTACACCACAAAAGATCCTGTCTTCGTATTATTAAAAAAAAATGGTAGTTAGATATTTTCCCATTTAGTAGTAGTAATAAAACATTATTACTACTACTACTACAAATAATATTAATAATAATAATTATATAAAATCTGGTTGCCGTTTATTGTTCACTTAGCATTGGCGAAATATAAAAATAAAAAAATAGGAAATGCAGAAAGTTATTTAAGCCTCTAGGACGGTTTTTTAAAAGAGCTTGCAAAAAGTAAGACGAGTGGAAAAAGGCGTCACAGAGGGAAGGACTGACTCCTCTGCTGCCTCGTACAAGGCTCCTGTAAACAAGACGAGGGGGGAGCAGGACAGCAGCCAGCTCCCCATGCGGCGCGTGTAAAACAAAGCCGTCAGCAACAATGCAAACATGACTGCTCGGATCGCTGCGCTCCGCATGGGTTATGCATTTACGTGAACTCCAGTAACCATGAGTAGTTTCACAAAAAAAGACAAAACATCACAAAAAAAGAATTATACCAGGAATATAACCCAAACTAGCAATATAACCCAGAAAAGGTCAATTTATTCATAAGCATGTTTATTCAAATGCAAATGTGAAATTCCTTTAGTTCCCCCTCCAGGCCAACGTATTTGGCTTTATAAAAACAGAAGCTTCTCTCTGAATGACTACATGCCATATATTCAGCAGCCTGATCACCAGTTGAGTGGCATTAATAAAGACCTCAACCAAGAAAGTTTCCATACAATAGGCAATATTTTCTTTAAAAAAACAGCCTCTCTAAGCCAAACCCTGACACAACTTGATGTGGAATAAACATGTTTGTCATCTACTCATTACAGAGAGAGTCACACCGACCCCTCTCATTGTCTTAGTACATCTCAAAGATTTACACAGCATCTCCGATCCCTACCGAGGGATACAGAAACTACATGCTGTGTCCGCTAAGCAGAGGAGACAATTGTGGCCATCAATGCAACAGCAGGCCTTCCTGCTAAAAACAACCAGGCCGGAAAAAGTGACACGGACAGGATGCTGCTAAACATGCGCAGTTCAAAAATACACACTGTATTCTCCTCAGAATGATTTTCTGCCACTTAAAAGACAATAAACAGTGACTCTAGATTGCGAGCATGATGTCATTTTTGGTGTGCTGTTGCTAAACATCAAGAAAAATCAATGCCAGCTCTACAGGGGCAGAAAATCTGGAGAATTGAGCTCTGTTTCAGGTCTGTTTGAACTCATTTTCTTTCTCTGCGGTTGCCCCCACGTGTGCCCCCTCAGGCATCTCCTCCCAGCAGGCCTGACAGCTTGACACATTGACAGCTTGCAGTGAATGACAACTGATTTGTACAAATTTCAAGCCATATAAATCCACCTGTCACAACAGCAGCATAAAAGTGCTCGGACCCAGCAGGTAATTCAGAAAAAAGCTTCCCTGACAGCCTCCTCGGAAAGCCTATGGCTCGCCTCCTGCCAAAAATTCCAGCCTTCATCCTCCTTTCAACTTTGAATAAAAATCCAAGGCCTATTTTCTTGCCAACAGGCTACCAATCGTCTTATTTAAAGATTAAAAAGAACGAATTGAAAAACATCCACACAATTTTGCTTTATACCAATAGGAAAGCAGCTCCACCTGCTACTGTAGGATTACCGCGCCATTTTTCTGCACAGCACTCTGGCTGAGTAAATTAGCGGGGCCTTTTTTACGGTATTTAAACAATATCCCAGATTGCTCTGCTGTGTGGGGGGGGCGGGGGCGGGGGGGGGGGGGGGCGGGGCGGGGGCGGGGGGGGGGGGGGGGGGGGGGGGGGGGGGGGGGGGGGGGGGGGGG
>JABFDZ020000045.1:7926231-7937726 GCA_019775955.2 Pollimyrus isidori | reverse complement strand
CTCAGCCCCACCCCCCACAGCTTTCATCAGTTAATAATGCCAGATCTGGCAGGAAAAATGCTGCTCTTCATGACTGAATTTATAAACAGGAAGTACGAATAAGAGAAGAACCCTGTTAATATGGCAGTTGTGGGTTAGGCTATTATGAAATTTCCTAAAACAAACTTTGGCCCAGCAGTTGTTATCAAAGGACAAAACACAAATGTATTAACAAGATTCATTTGTAATTCCGTTATACGCCATTCTGATGTAACAAACAAATGGGTGACTTTTACAATTACAGTAATAGTGCTCACTTCTTATTGCCATCCAATATGTAAAAGTAATGTTCATACATAAAAATAACACCTTCATACAAAAGAAAACACAGAAGATCAGGACAAATGAATCAGCATGTGGCAAGATATGGTCTCTGAGCCACTGCACATTAACTATGCAAATTTTTCATGTATTACACTTCGGAACCCAATCCCCACCCAGGGGAGGGATCTTGTTGTGAATAACAGTTTGTCTTTAGCTTATATTTTATGTATGGATTATATGACTAAAACACTTATGACGCCATGACTTCCTAATCAGATGATGCCGCGAGGATTGAATTGCTGCTATGGCATGCTGTGAAAGTCCATGAACCCGAACGGTTTAATTAAAAACAAAAGGCCCCTTCTTCCTCCTCACATGTCTTGAGTCACAACAATTTAGGTCTTATTGGTATGAGCAAAGGATGACAAGACGGAATATCAGGAAATAAAAGCATGCAGGTCACATGGTGCATCTGAAGCTGTAGCTCAAATTGCATATTAGTCACAGGAATAAAACGTCGGACAAAGCAAGCCCGGAGAACAATGATTTTTGTTTATAGCAGCCCATTCTCAAAATTGTCAGTCCAAAAACATTCTAGATGCTAAGGAAGGCCCAACTGTATTTATATATGTAGTTAAGCACTTTATAAATATTAATAAACACCAAGTTACGCCAGGGAATCAAAAACCTAATATTACACTGTCCATCTATCAGAATCTGGTTTTGTTCCTTAAGAGCTGAGTGGCATTCACATTTGACAAGAAATAACTTTATGCACCTTTTATTTACTGGTAACTTTCAAAGCAAACTCCTGTCTAATGGCTAAACATAACTACAGTATGCAGATATTTGAAGATTATACTCAGGGTAATGTACATTTTTCTGTTGTATTCCATACATAATTCAGAGGAAAATAGGTGTGTCTTTGGAAAGCAAAGCCAATTAAGTATGTATTTGAGGAAAAAAATCACTGTGACATAAACCTGTATTTCATGAAGGCATCTCTGAATAACACGAATTTTATAATCCACACCTAAACCCCATCTCCTTACAGCTTTGGCCTGGTTGTTTGATTAGGATTTAGCCCACTGCTGACATATTATCCTTGGACAGGCCTCTAGCTGTGCCAAAAGAATAAGTTAAGCAAAGGATTAACCACTACACTCCTCCTAATGCAGTCAAACTGTCACGAAGATCAAAGGACTTCTCAAGAGATTGAGTGCAATTTAGACAGGTGTCTGCACGTAAACTGATGCCCAGTCAAAATGCAGGACATTTACCTGGCTACAAGAACAATACTGCTTTCTAAGTGTGGTTAATGATAAATTATATGTATTCATCCACATGCTTAATGATTTTCCCTTCAATGTCTTCAGCATATTCTATGGTACATTTTAAAGGATTTGCTTTCTTTTGTTTTTTACTTATAAATTAGTGTCTTCTGTATAGGGATTAGTCTCTGAATATATCACTAAAAATACATAATTACATTCCTTGTGTGTGTCTTAACTGTGAAACAGCTATACAGAGTAGTTGTATTCCACAGTAAGTACATTTCATTATATTGGAATGTTTATTACAGTTTTATAATTCAATGATTGCATGATTAAATTACAATATTACATTAAGTTTGTTAGGAATGGAATTAATATTAATGCCTTGTAATATAAATGCACTTAAAAAAAGTAAAAATGCAATAAAACATTTTAATCATAGCTAACTCTGCCCATACATTTTCCATAACCGTTTCACAATGAACCTGGGGTCTATGCCAGGAAGCCAGGGAACAAAGCACAGGACACTTTGTACAGGATGACTGTCCTGACATAAACTTACAAGCACATGCTACAGATAGCTTAGCAATACTACCATAATAAGGACGCACATATATTACAGTCATTAACGTTTTTTTTTTTATTGTAATGTTGATGTACTAAACCAATCAAGTCAAAAAAGTAGCCCTAATGCACACTGCTTGGTGGTACATACTATATTCTCATGGGTCACTACTCCTCTTTATGGAAGAAAAAAAATTCTCAGGGGTCACTACTTCTTTTTAAGGAAAATAAAATTCATCACATATGAGGAAAGCGTCACCAGCTAAGAAAATTCACCCTGAGGATAAACACTAACGCAGCACTTGTCCTCATGCCTCAAGATCCATGTGCCTTCACAGCAGTGCAATCATATGCGATGGTACAATATTTAAACCATGAGGATGAAGTGGACAGATGTGTAGAGATGGGGGGGATGCACCTTCTGTTAGTCACACAATTATTAACGTACATGAATGGTTCTCGTTAAGGCATCTGAACTCCAGCTGGTCAGATATACTGCAGGTCAGCTGTAGTTCAACTGAAGGTCTTGTGATCAGGGGCTTGGCTTAAAACGGGAATGAATGATGACCACAGGGCAAATGCCAGAACCATAAATTGTATCAGGACTGACCCCACAGCTCCTGTAAAGTCTATTTACATTTTCACATAGCGTCCACCTCTAAACGTCTATGTTTAGACATTCAAAGCAGTATAAAATGTGATCTATCACCTGTCTTCTCTGACACACATTGCTGGGAAGGCTTTTTCCCCTTTGGCCTGACTGCTGTCCACTGCTATGAAATATGTTTGTTGAATTAATTTTAATTTGCCTATCGGTGCAAAAACATTTAACTTTATATGCACGATTCTGCAGCAGCCCTTGCAGACTTACCTGTCCATATGTGTATTTGTATCTGTTCAGGATGTTTGACGTCTTCCACCTACCCAACACTTCCTTTCGTGTTCATTTATCCCTTTGTTTCATTTAATTACTCAAGATATCTCGCAAATAATGCAATCCAGGGTGTGCAGCTGCATGTAATCGAAGGCGCATCATCACATATCAGAGGACTGCGACTCTCACCGCTCTCCTTGGCAGAAAAAAATATCACTTCGAAATTTAAAATGGAACTCCCTCTTTTAACAATTATAGTCTATTATGTCATTGTGTCATGGCAAACACTGTGAATAATTTATCACTGTATTATACAATAAACAGATGTTTCTGGAAATATCCGTGATGGTGGAAAAGAGGGCCGCTTGCGTTTCATATGGAGAAATTCGAGGAAACAAATAAACAAATAAATAAATAGCAATCAACGCCCTGTGGATTCACTTTCCAGTGGTCTTTCCGCAGATCTTTTGATGTTGGTGCCTGAAGTGAAACCATGTTTGGACAGCTATAGGGTGGAGCTGCCAAGCTTTTAACTATGCCAGAGAACACAGACCACCACCGAGAAGCACACAGGGGTCCTTATATACAAGGTAGAGGAGATTCTATCACCTAGGCGAATGAAAGGGGGAGCTCAATATTATTACACCCCATCAAGGAATTTCCGGGCCAACAATAAAACCATGAATGCACTCATATAGCTCTGGGCAATATGACTGAGTAATGCGCCAAGACTCAGAGCTCACAAACCCCTGATAGTGTCATTCAATTAGGCCAGAAGGAGAACAATGCTAAACCATGGGTCCCAGATCCAACAGGAAAACATAAAAGCCCGCAAGTAGTAAACACTTCATACACACTTACAATCAAATCCATATGATGCATGAACTTTTAATAATGCCGCTTAGTGAGAGCCTCCCATTCATAAACAAAGACACACTCGCACACTGTGCCAGTTCTCCCGCCACTTTAGTGCTGAATAAAATCGCTTAAAGGCACACCAGTGAGCAGCAAGAACAGTCCATAAAATAAAACCACCATTGCACCGACCTGTCTTTACATGAATATGTGTGTACATATATTCCCCCCCTTAATATTTGTACCTCATTTTTCATCATTCCTCTCATTTTGTGGAGTGGGAGAGAAGTATGGCTTCTAAGAGGGAACATGCCTAACTTATTACCGCAGGAAGGCAATCTGTCAAAGTCGGGCTGTTTTGGCATGGTAAATACCACTGGTGAGATCAGAGAGTCAGATCCTGCTGGCAATTACTGCTAAAGGACCTTGGATGCAGGCAGGCTGTTATCAATTATTTCTCTGGCCTCAGACACTTCGACCTGTCAGATGCTTACTGTCCTCTGTATTGTAACAGCAAGGAACATACCCCTCTGCTGCCGGCTCTTAGATGTCCAAATAATTTATACCATTACCCACGTAATTAAAACAGCACAGTTCATTTCTTTTTCCACTCACTCCCCGCAGCAGGTTTAAATATTGCTTCCTTCTCTGCTCCCATTTCTATTATGACTTCATAATAGCGAGAGGAGCAGAGGGTAACGTTTCAGGCTTACAGACTTGTGGGAATGTGGCAATTCTTCCAAGACTGCCAACGAATAGCGGCCCATATACAAATCCGTGCAGGACAAAGACCTGCAATGACCTCACGGATGTCATGACAAGCCAGGCCAAGTTGCAAATCTCGATTTTTGTTTATTTTTTATGGAAAAACAAAGTTTTCAAAATTGATTTTTTTTCTGGGATAAAAGGATTTGTTCATATTCTATATTAAGTATAATATTGATACTACTCTGGCATGGCAAAATAAATAAACAAACTATCCGTAACTCAGCCACTGTCTTACAGGAGATCTTACAGGAGAATCAAATGGACCGGACCATGGACATTTTTATTTTTGTTCACCAGCAAAATTCAATAGTCCATGTTCAACCAGATCAATTTTCCATCAACAAAGATCAAAATGATTAAAGAGAACCATGTTAATGATCACCACAGGTAACTGTACATAATTTTATTGATGATGTACTAGGGTTATGATATGAACTCTATACTGATATACTGGAAACAATAATATTGGAAAACATTTACCATATTGTTAATATCACTTTGCAACGGGGGGGCGCACAGAGGGAATTCATTACCATTCCACTGCATGACAGCATTTTGGCTTGATCTGCTGAACCTAACCCCTCAGGCGGACCCCTGAATCGTCCTACGGTTGTTACTCGCCAAGTAACTACAGATTTCTTCTTTAAAAGGCCTTGATTCTTTACAACCCAAGATTGCAGTCTTACGTTAAGCAAATGTGTACTTAAGCAGCACAGAGGTCACATGAAGCTGGCAAAATAAGATAAAGGAAATGCGTGCCACACGACCGTCACAAACGGGCTACGTCCCTCACGTCAGGTGCCACGGCTTCTTTTCTGTCCTAGGATGGGCAAAAAATGGCTATTACATGTTCATAGACATGGCAGCATTCCACCCAATCACGACCAATGATGAGACATTACCACCCCCCACCCCCCCCCACTACTTCAGATGTAGAGACAATGAATCTGTTCCCATGTCCAACACAATGGAAGCTACCTTAACAGGGAGACAAGACTTTCTGACATGCTGCACCACAGCACAGAAGGAAGGAAAAGGCGCAGATCAGTGGCGGGCTGGCCAATCCACAGCTTCACATCTTGGCTCATCCTCTTCCTGGCACTCATCTTAAAGGGGAAAAACAACATTATTTGAGGTAGAGGCATCCATTTTTGTGCTTTACTTTTGTGACAAACTGTCGTTTACAAAGGATTTTCGAAAGGATGTTGCCCCAACTCTTAAGATAAACATATGTCCTGCTAGCTCTTTCATAATTTATCACAAACACACTTAATTTTAGATATATAAATAAATACTAAAAAATTTATGTATTCCTGTGGAGTTATGCCTCAGCATTTTCATGTTCAAGAACGATTTTCCATAACTAGTAATGTAATGTTGGAACCATTTTCTTAAAGAATAAACAGTGAAAATTGATCGTACAGCTAGTATGACTTTAAATAAATACATGCATAGTTATGACTCCTACATATGGCATAACGAAATATGGACAGTTTTACAGTATGAGTTTCAAAGGTATATAAATGAATCAAACTCACCCTTTTGTTCCCTCTGCAGAGAAAACTTAGAAGCACTTTGATCAGGTGACTTAAGGGTTTTTGTGCTAATGCATTTTATTCCTTCTTTATGGATTTCAGGCATTTGTTTTTAACAGAACATTTAAGTTTCATCTTAAGCCGTGAGATTCTTTCTCTCTCAATTCCTCAATAGGTTTAGTCATGCACACAGAATGTGCTTAGAACTTTCCAAAGACTTTGTTTAAAGCACAGGGAAATGTAGACTGTCAGAACTCTTTGTGAGGGGTTTACTGCTTAAACCCATTGCCCTGTATATTTGTGACCTTTTTCAGTAATTCAAAAGTTTCTTTCGACATCAAGCTCAGGATTATCTTTGATTTCCTCTTAGGTGAAAAGAGTTTAAATGAAAGGAGTTTAAACCCAGCTGTTGGTCTGACAGACAAAAGCAGTGGAAATGTTTAGTCACCATATTTATTAAGACTGGGTTACTTCTTGTCAAAAGTATTTGTTCAGCATGCAAATGAGTACCTTTTGCACCCCCCTCCCCCCCTTCAATATCAAAAATAGGAATTGACAATTCAAGGAAAAAAACAAATACATGCAAATACAAATAAACCACCCTCTGGCTTGTACTTGTTATTCTTTTATTGCAAACGTGATCCTTGTACAGCACATATGATTTTTAAAACATATGGGTCCATTGAAGATCTTAATGGATCTCCCATAGTAGGCCATACAAAGCAGAGCTATTAGGGAAAAAAACATACAAATATTTTCTGAAAAAGGCAGGAATTTGCAATATATCTTAGGCAATAAACAAGAGGGTCAGTCCTGATACAATAAACACCCCTTGTGATTGATACACAATTGCAATATACATAACATTACTAAAAAAAAAAAACCCTGGGGAGTATATAGTGTCTACACAGTAATTATTTGTCCTTTTTAATCCTTGATTTGCGTAATATTAAAATTCACATAGCACTAAAATTATTTTAAACATATGTTCTATCTCATTGTGTAACACGCATGCTGAAAATAAATCATCCAGAATTGTGAAAATATTACCCAAAGTGACAACTTGATAATTTCACAATTTTTGTTAACCATTACAAAAAAATATGTGTACTGATATTATTAATGATTAATGTGTATACACTATAATCTTGATTTCATTGTAAAATGCTTTTTAACGATTTGCATATTATTTCTAGTAGTGCTATTGTACAATAAAATAAATAAAATAGTTTGAATGCAAGAGCAAGGAATTAACTTGAGAAAACTCCAACCGTGTCCCCAGGAATAACTAGCTAGGCTCACATATGCAGATGATCACAGTACATGACCACCACAGATCGCCTGTTACCATCAATCACTGAGGGAATAGCTTTCTGACACTCTGTCTTTTCATTTTCCTGGGTGCCTTACGTGACTGCCACCATCTTGAAAACAACAAGCAGAAGGCTGGTAGGCTCAGTGGCGGGAGGGGGTGGTGGTGTTGGGGGAATCGCTGCCAAATGTGCTTCTTTTAACAATGGGGAAAACTACACATTCATCCACTGGGGAACTTTCAACTGACTCCTGGCGGATTAGAGTCCTGAATAAGTTCTCTTGATATCGCTCTTTTGAAATCTTAATGTCCGCTGAACTTCTCGCTGCCCCTGCACAGAGCTAAATCAGATTTACAACAACTGTCAAAGTCAGGGATGACAGATAAATTAATCTCTCCTTCATGAGTTTACATCCCAGGCATCTGGCCTGCTGATCCAGCTCTAACAAGCATTGGGTCTCTACAAGCTGTCTTTTAAAGCTGCTGTTTTCACGGCCTGAGAGATGAATTACCCTGTCATAAGAATCTATTTATACAGCAGTTAGAGGGTGGGGTTCTCTATCCAGGACAGCATTATTTCATAGGTCCCCCTTCGCAACGTTTGTTAAAAAGCCTAGTGCTGTCAACTGTGCGTTGGCCAGTCTATTTTATTTGTTTTAGGCTGTTGTTTTAGGTCAAATGAACAGTTTTTGACAGGTATCCACAAAAAAGAAAATTAAAACACAACCCATCAGAGCAACTGTGCTTGATTGTGATCGGTGGAAACTGCACCCCACTTCTGTCTTCACCAGCATGAAAGCAACTTTACTTTTATCCTGTCTGATGGGTTTATTGTGCTTGGCAGCCATTTTTTTTTCAAGTGGCCGAAAGTATTGGACCGAAATAGAGCAAAGCCAAATACCCATCTCAGAAAAAGGGTCAATGCAGAATAAAGCAGAGGGATCATAGAATAAACGCGCAATAGAGAAGCAGCTTGACACATTTCAGGGTGCAAGTAGCAAGAGAAAGAGAGGGCAACAGGGAGAGACACAGCCAGCAGGGCCTGTAGCAGCAGAGTCCGGCCCTGACTGACTTGGCCCCACCCCGTCCCACGAGTCACTGTATCCGCTCCCCCCCACCCTGACTCGTTTTCCCAAGAACAGCTGCTCTGACGGGGTCCTCCCATTTGTGCTGCTCCAGCAAAGGAAGCCGTCTTTCGTAAAGCAGCCAGTGATTACTCATTAGTCACGGGCCTAGGAAACACATCTTTAAGGAGCCTCACAAAGTGGCTGCTTAAAAATATCCCAGCATAACCACTGAAGCATATGTGAACTTGTATAGTAAGCAGGCATGGTGTTGTATGACTGAACAAATATGCCAGGAAACTGATGACTTTGCCCATGAGTGGGGACCATTAACTGGAATGTAACTGGAATACAGGCATGTATTTCATAGGGACTGAAACCCTAACAGACTTTTTTTTACAAAATTTAGAAAAATTAAAAGAAATCCCAGTTTTCACTTGTATGAATGTATACTGTAATAACCGTAGAAACAAAACATTTTCCAAACTAACAACAATAATGACATTTCAATCAATGTACTGTAGCATAATGTGCTATCCACAAAAATACTTTAAAAATGCACAGGTTTTTCAAACTCACAGCACTGGAGCCAAGGTAGTTCACTACTTCACCACCAAATCTTCCTTTTGGCTTTGTTTTTCTTTTAACTTGTTCATACCTGTTTCTGGCCCTTACCCCATTCAAGCATGTCAATCCTTATGGGAAGTCCACTGTTTCTCAATTCATTATTTATTTTCAATTAACTCTACAGAGAAAACAAATACTACAAACTTAACAGGTAATTTCATTCATACAATTTCTCCAGCATTTTGATTGCTCCATTCACATTTCCATACACTCTGTACTAAATGTTTTCCATTGCTAATGTCTCTAGCTGTCTATACTACTTCAGTTTTTATGACCACATCAAGGAAAAATTAACCTTGTAGGATATTTAATATTTCTTGCCACTTAAGTAATGGTAGGTAGTAGCATAAAACATCCAATTTTGTAGTTTTTGTTCAGGTAGGACAGATACTGACATCAAATTGGAACAAATTAAGACTTTCACTGTCTCCTATTTTGGAAAAGGTGACTCAATCCGGCTGCCTGAAAATTATTGTTAGCTAACTATGCCTGAACACGTACATGTAATTTGTGCGTGAGCACAGACTTGTAGACACAAGGCATGGAAATTCAGGTTAAGCAGTCCTTACCTTTATATAAAGAACCATCTTAAGGATTCTTCACTATCACTGCTGCAAAGCAATTCAAATCGCAAGCAACAGACCTGCACGTACTGTAGTTACATAGGGCAGGGCAAGTGAAAGTCTTCATAACCTTAAGACCTTATGCTAATCGTCACGCAAGGTACAAATGTGCACCGTGCTAGGGGAATGTTTAAGATTCATGCATTTTAAATACATTATATGCATGTAAACGCGCATGAAGAAGCTTCACCTGCCACTGTCTAGCTGGTGCAAACAATGTCAGTTCTGAAAATGCTACATGTGGTGCTTCAAAATCACGAGGATGATGGATGCACTACTGTGTTAAGCAATGTTGAGGTTCAACCGAAATTCTGTCAAGGACACTGTTTAAAAATTACAGCAGCTCATGCTGAAAGTCTCAATGCCAAGGCGCCTTCAAAGTCCTGTCTCTGGTTACGTCTGCCATGTGATTACGCTGAGCACTTTTACACCTGGCTTGCATTCCAGAATGCTTATTCATGCCTTACTCACTGTAGCAGCACAGATCTATGATGGTAGATCCCAATCTGAGCGACTGAAAACATACAGATGAACAGACTATGATTACTTTTTTTTACATTTATTTGGGGGGGGGGTATTGAAGTACATTAGTGGTCAGGATGCATAGCAACAACCTTAAATACCACAAAGGCAGCACTTTCTTGTAAAAGGATTTAACTCAGGGTGTCAGCAGGCAGGAAAGTATCGACTCAATCGGTATGTCAGAATCCATAATGAACTCATTATGCACGCAACAAAGGCTGACTGACTCACCCACAGTTCATGGCTGATTTATATCTAATAACAGCAAATATAGGTAAGCGGCAAACGTTCAATCATGACCAGGAACTTTGTGTTATTTATGTATGGTATGTACAGTACAATAAGAAAATGTGTAACGTTTCATCAAGTATCCATAAACCTGCTTTAAGCTGCTTTACAAGTCTAATTTGATTTTATTGAGAGACTTTATAGAACTGTACACAATATTTCAGGCTTGATGGAACAGTGCAATGTTTTTTATTGTATTTAACACAAAACACCTGAGTAACATTACGATAAATTAAAGTTTTTGGAAAGTGCAAAACATTTTTTAAAAAGATTTTCAGTTTCAGTCATCTCTGACAGTGAAAGGTATTCCAGTCTTGTACTGAGCAATTTGTATTGTTCTCCAGTGTTGTATTGAGCAATATTTAGAAATGATTGTGTTTTAGAAATTAGGGGAGTTGTTGCATAGGGAAAAGCCATTATACTACCAATCTAGTTTTATTCTTCTTTCTTATATATTTTTAGAATTCTTTTTCTTTTTTTTTGCTTTAATTCCCAACTTTGTAGTTAAGCAGCTTAACATTTAACGTATCTAACAATGCCTTAGTACTGTTGGCATTAAAAAAGCATTCTTTCGAACAGAAAAAGAACCAGTGTGGGCAATAACATATGTTGTTGTGATTACGATTTTGTGTATTTTGTCCAATCTACATATTTTTAGAGGGATATAAAAAAAATGTCAACAGTACGATTATCAAAATTAAAACACTGTCAGTCAGGCATAAATTTGGAATTGTTCGGCCCATTTTAAACAACTATTTAAGTAAATTAGTTTTCTGGTAAAATACATAAACTAAATGTATATAAGAAATAAATATAAAGTATATATATTACTTTTATTTAATTGATAAAGTTGATTTGTCTCATATCCTTTTTATATATGTCCTTT
>JABFDZ020000045.1:7906763-7926220 GCA_019775955.2 Pollimyrus isidori | reverse complement strand
ATATATATGTTACATCTGTAACTTCCTAGCGTTGCTAAGAAACACTGCCTAAGTTGGGATAAGTGCATAACATAGAAATAGAAACATAGAAATTAAGAGTTGCTTAGAGACGTAAGAGTGACGTCTCCAGAATGTAAAAACGGGAATAAAGATACTGCAGACCACTGTGGAGCATCTGCCTCATATCTTAGCTAGAAAAGAGGGCTGTCTTCTATGAGATTTGGCAGGCATGTAGCTACCTCCCCTCCAGACAGCCCTTCAACAGCCCCAGCTCAGTCTCTGGGCCTGTGACGGCTAGTCATTAGATTTTGCTGTGGAATTTCCAGCTGTTAAGCATTTTGCACTTTGTCATGAAAATACATAAATAATAGTATACATTCCTCCCTGGTACATATATTTAAGGTCTTCAAATGACCCATGCAGGTGAGTTGTTAGTGTAAAAACACAGGAGAGCGGTGGAATCATGTTGTGTAACGAGCAACGATAAACTGGAAATGGCTTGAGAAACGTTCCCAAGGCTACAAGACCTTTCGTTTAGTGTCCCGTTTTGCTTTAAAACGTAATCACTGCTCATTCAATCACACTGTTGACCTTGAAATATAAGGCACAAGGTCTATAGGTAAAGCTTGTATACAACAAAAAGGAGAGAATGACGTTCAAACACATCCACGGAATTCCCTCAGAATCTTTTTTTCTGACTAATAGCTTGTTTATCGATAACTAGTTCACATTAGCTAGCCCTATTAAAAAGAGTTTGCTATTTGTCATGAAGAATTACCTGCTCTGGCAACAGGACATTCAATTAAATAAACAAATAATGTCAGTAATAAGGTTTGAATCCCACCTGTGGTCTTCCATGTTGCATGGGTTTCTGTCTTTCAAGTCCTGAAAATGTGCAATTATTTGTTAGGCAAATTGGTGTCTCTAAATTGTCAGTGGTACTTGATGCGTGTGTGTGTGTGTTTGTGCACGTGCCTGCCTTGGATGGGGCTTGCACAGCATACGTTTGTACCCCAGCCCTTGTTCCCTGTGCTGCCCAAAAAAGTCTTTTGGCCCCCCACCACTAATTATAATTAGGCTGAACATTCTGAGCATGGCCTCCATTACATGCAAACAAAGATTATACAGCTTCCTACCAAACAAGCAGTTTTTAATAGGCGGAATTTCACACACTAGGCTGGAAAAGGTAAATAGGCAAAAAGATTTTACTTAGTGAGCAAACACACCCATTTGCTCATTTTATTTTGCTTATTCTCCTTTTCTCTAGGATACACAAGCTTATACATACACAGGCACACGCACGCACACACGCGCGCACACACACACACACACACACTACTGTAAGAATTCAATTTGGAAGCCATCATCTATAGCATAGAGGAGGACAGGAAAGTTATATTGCTATAATGCTCAGATTATCAATCATCTTGACATTTTATTGGCTTTATCACTCTACATACCATTAAAATGATGTCTGGCCCTGGAAGTCAGGAGGCAAACATTAAACAGACCAGGATTAAAAAGCAAATGCCAAACAGGTTTCCCTTTTCGTTTGGAAATTAGAGCGTACCAAGCGCACGGGTCCAGACTTTAACGAAATACACAGCCTCTAAGGCAGAGTCAACAAAGCTGACAAGCTAGATAGATAATGTCATGTTACAGAAACTCAGAAGCGGCTAACATTGATTTATTGCACTGTGTGTATAAAAGAATGATAGCTAATGGGGAGTGTTGTAAAAAAACAATTTCCCTCTTCTTCAAATATGTACTTGCATCAAAAGCAGTGGGTGAATTCATTGAAGCTAGACTGATATGGTAATAACACTGCTCTTCATAAGCAAACATATTAATATTACCACTTGTACTATTAAAGTAATTTTGGTGGTTCTGGTAGCACACAGGAAAGTAAACATCCATAATTCAATAGTTCCTGACAGTTAAAAGGTTGTAAAGGAGCATTTAAAATTCTAAAGCAGTTTTCAGGCTGGAAAGCAAACCATAAAACTGAGTAATGCTCATTCAAATCCCTTCGTCCTGGATATGGGAGCTAAACACAGGATTTGACTATTAGCTTTTGCTAAAAATTTAAATATATTTAAGTGAGAAACAGTCATTACCATATTTTGTACATAGGTCAATGCAAGTTGAAGGGAGAGGGGGGAAAATGGATTCTTTGCAGAAATATGAACGTGTGTGCATGGCAAAACAGAGGGAAGAGAAAGAAAAGTAATGGAAACTAAATGGAGACTTGTACAAGGCAGAGTAACGATAAAAAATATTTTACGAAAAAAAAAAGTATATACACACACACACTTTGGAACAAAACTTCTACAAGATGTAGTAAAGCCAAATCAGTGATAGATACAGTGCCGCTGATCAACATTGACACTTTCCTTTCCCATCTGTAACATTTGTGTTCTTAAAATGCTAGTGACAAAACAGTTCTGATCTTGCGCCAAAAACCCAGGCTGAGATGATTTCTACACAATGTCAAGTTTTCAGAATCAATAAAGGGGTCTGTGTGGCACCAGTATGACCATACATTTCAGCTGCACTTCACCCAGCAGCTTGGGTAAGTGTTGCACTGTCTTCTCTGTAACGGGCGATTAAAGAATAATCAACTGTTGGAGCCTCAACTACAGTAATCAAATGCAGAGCAGCCTCTTGAACTTGGCAGTACTTGGCAAGTCTAGTGGGGAGCTTGAGGCAACCAATCATAATAATGAGGAAAGGACACAGAAGCACACATTCAGTGAAATCCATGCAAAGCATTTCTTTGTTGGAAACCATTACAGCAAACTCCATGGCATGTTAGAGCTATAAATGAAATTGTGAATTACTCTAATAATAATAAGCAGCACTGTCATATTTAGCATGGAGAAAAGCCCTGAGGCATTCGTCATAGTCTGTCAATGAGCCCCGTTCACTAAACATTTGAGTCCTGCAGCTTTTGAGAATGCTTAAATAATTATGATATCATCCTTCTCCCAACAATTTATGACACATTAGGACAAGTACAGTTTTGCTCCTTTTGAAATACACTGCCCAATTGTGGAAATAAAATCGCAGCTGAGTAAACGAAAGATATAAGGTTAGTTCAAAAGCTTTTACATGGGGAGTGAAATATAAAAGTATCTATGGTCCTTGGTTATATGAAGCGGGTACTTCACCAAGCTGGACATTTCATCAGTCTAATTCTGCCTTGTTCTGAAGACACGCTCATCACTCGTTTTCAGAAATTGAAATGGAGTGTTGAGTGCACAGTACTAACAACAAATCTTTGTTCTTTACTTACAAGCTAGACATAGCAAGATCTTAGAGAATATACATTCACTTTCAAATATGAATTTAAGGAACAGCAGCAAAACTCTACTGCAAGGAAGAATGCAGTCAATACATAAAATTGCAAAACGGCATGCTTACTGAGCAACTAGCCATTTTTAGGCAGGCTATTTGGTAATAGCTTACAAGCTTTTATGCCAAGTAAAAAGGGAACAAAATTCAATCATATTGATTTTTACCAAGAGATGAAAGCAAGCTGAAGCAATAATATGAAAAATATGGATTTTATTTTAAAGTCAATCATATACTGCATGACATCGTTTGTTAAAACCTGTTTATTTAAAAATATATTTCAACGGAAAAAACAGAAACATATTCACTGCACAATGAATCTACATAAAGTATTTTCAGTAAGACTTTCCATAAATGCCATGTCTATAAGAATCTATGAATGCATTCATAACACAATATAATGCACTCACAAAGCATTATAAACACGGATAAAATGTTTCTAAAAAAATTAGATAATACTCCTCTCCTGGAGCCGACACCTCATCGTGGTGGAGGGGTTTGCATGTTCCAATGATCCCAGAAGCTAAGTTGCCCGGGGCTTTATGCCCCTGGTAGGGTCACCCAAGGCAAACAGGTCCTGGGTGAGGAACAAGACAAAGTGCGGCTCGTCAGACCCTTATGATGAACACAAACAAAGATTCAAGTTTTCCCTTGCCCGGACGTGGGTCACCGGAACCCTCCCTGACCTGGGGGTGGTGGCCAGGCCTACACCCATGGGGCCGGGTTAGGCACAGCCCAATCAAGGCACATGATTCCCCCCTCCAATGGGCTCACCACCTGTAGGAGGGGCCATAGAGGTCGGGTGCAGTGTGAGTTGGGCAGTGGCCAAAGGTGGGGACCTTGCCTACAGAAGCTAGCTCTAGGGACATGGAATGTCACGTCTCTGGTGAGGAAGGAGCCTGAGCTGGTACGTGAAGCTGTGAAGTTCCGACTAGATGTGGTCGGGCTCACCTCGACGTATGGCCTGGGCTCTGGAACCAGTCTCCTTGAAGGGGGTTTGACCCTCTTCTACTCTGGAGTTACTCATGGGGAGAGGCGCCGAGCTGGGGTGGCCATACTTATTGCTCCCTGGCTGGGAACCTGTACATTGGGGTTTACCATGGTGGACAAGAGGGTAGCCTCCATTCGCCTTGGGTGGGCGGATGGGTCCTGACTGTTGTTTGTTCTTATGCACCAAACGGCAGTTCAGAATACCCACCATTTTTGGGGTCCTTGGAAGGGGTGTTGGAGAGCACTCCTCCCGGGGACTCTATTGTTCTGCTGGGGGACTACATTGCTCACGTGGGCTATGACCATGAGACCTGGAGAGGCGTGATTGGGAGGAACAGCCCCCCCAATCAGAACCCGAGTGGTGTTTTGTTATTGGACTTCTGTGCTCGTCATGGATTGTCCATAATGAACACCATGTTGAAGCACAAGGGTGTCCATATGTGCACTTAGCACCAGGACACCCTACCCCGCAGTTCGATGATCAACAATGTAGTCGTGTCATCGGACTTGCGGCCGCATGTATTGGACACTCGGGTGAGGAGAGGGGCAGAGCTGTCAATAAATCATCCCCTGGTGGTGGGTTGGCTCCGCTGGTCGGGGAGTAAGCTGGTCAGACCACGTACAGTAGACCCAAGCTTATAGTACGGGTCTGCTGGGAACATCTGTCGGAATCCCCTGTCCGGGGGAGTTTCAACTCCTACCTCCGGCAGAACTTCACCCATGCCCCGGGGGGGGGGGGGGGGGCCATTGAGGGTGATTGGGCCATTTTCCGAGCCTAGATTGGCGAGGGGGCTGCCCCGAGCTGTGGCCCTAAGGTGGCCGGTGCTTGTCGCAGCGGCAATCCCCAAACACCAGACACCGGCGATGAGGGATCCCATCAAGATGAATAAGGAGTCCTATCAGGCCTTTTTGGCCTGTGGGACTCCAGAAGCAGCTGATGAGTACTGGCGGGCTAAGCGGAACGCGGCTTCAGCAGTCACTGAGGCAAAAACTCGGGTATAGGAAGAGTTTGGCGAGGCCATGGAGAACAACTTCCGGATGGCTTCGAGGAGATTGTGGTCCACCATCCGGCATCGTAGGGTGGGAAAGCGGTCCAGCATCAACACTGTTTATGGTGGGGATGGTGCACTGCTGACCTCAGCTTGGGATGTTGTGGGTCGGTGGAAGGAATACTCCAAGGACCTCCTCAATCCCACCGGCATGCCGTCCAATGAGGAAGCAGAGTCTGGGGACTTGGGTGTGGACCTGCCTATCTCTGGGACAGAGGTTGCTGAGGTGATTGAAAAGCTCCTCAGTGGCCGGGCCCCGGGGGTGGGTGAGATCCACCTCGGAGTTCCTCAGAGCTCTGGATGTTTCAGGGCTGTCTTGGTTGACACGCATCTGCGCCATCGCGTGGACATCTTGGGCAGTGCCTCTGGATCGGTAGACCGGGGTGGTGGTCCCCCGCTTCAAGAAGAGGGACTGGAGAGTGTGTTCCAACTATAGTGGGATCACACTCCTCAGCCTCCCTGGTAAGGTCTATTCCGGGGTGCTGGAGAGGAGGGTCCATCGGATAGTCGAACCTCGGATTCAGGAGGAGCAATTTGGTTTTTGCCCTGGCTGTGGAACAGTGGACCAGCTCTATACTCTCAGAAGGGTCCTGGAGGTTGTGTGGAAGTTTTCCCAACCAGTCTACATGTGCTTTGTGGATTTGGAGAAGGCATTCGACCACGTCCCTCGGGGAATCCTGTAGGGAGTGCTCCGGGAGTGTGGGGTGCCAGGCTGCCTTATAAGGGCTGTTCGGTCCCTGTACAACTGGTGTCAGAGCTTAGTCCGCATTGCCAGCAGTAAGTCGGACTCATTCCCGTGAAGGTTGGACTCTGCCAGGGCTGCCCTTTATCACCGATTCTGTTTATAACCTTTATGGAGAGAATTTCTAGGCACAGCCAGGGCATTGAGGGTGTCTGGTTTGGTAACCTCAGGATTAGGTCTCTGCTTTTTGCAGATGATGTGGTTCTGTTGGCCCCATCAGACCGGGACCTTCGGCTCTCCCTGAAGCAATTTGTAGCCGAGTGTGAAGTGGCTGGAATGAAAATCAGCACCTCCAAATCCGAGACCATGGTCCTTTGCCAGAAAAGGGTGGAGTGCTCTCTCTGGGTCAGGGAGGAGGTCCTTCCCCAAGTGGAGGAGTTTAAGTATCTTGGGGTCTTCTTCACAAGTGAGGGAAGATGGAGCGGGAGATCGAAAGGTGGATCGGTGTGGCGTCAGCAGTGATGTGGGCGCTGTATTGGTCTGTCGTGGTGAAGAAGGAGCTGAGCCAAAAGGCCAAGCTATTGATTTACCAGTCGATCTATGTTCCTACCCTCACTAGTGGTCACGAGTTGTGGGTAGTGACCGAAAGAACGAGATCGCCAGTGCAAGCGGCCGAAATGAGTTTTCTCCGCAGGGTGGCTGGGTTCTCCCTTTGAGATATGGTGAGGAGCTCGGTCATTCGGGAGAGACTCAGAGTAGAGCCGCTGCTCCTCCACATTAAGAGGAGCCAGACGAGGTGGCTCGGGAATCTGCTTAGGATGCCTCCTGGTCGCCTCCCTAGTGAGGTGTTCCGAGCATGTCCCACTGGGGGTTGGTCCTGGGGAAGACCCAGGACATGCTGGAGGGACTATGTCTATTGGCTGGCCTGGGAACGCCTCCAGATTCCCCCAGAGGAGCTGGAGGAAGTGGCCGGGGAGACGGAAGTCTGGGTTTCCCTGCTGAGACTGCTGCCCCCGCGACCCGACCTCAGATAAGTGAAAGTTAAATGGACGGATGGATGGATAGATAATTCTTTACATTAACTGCAACTTCATGATGCATTCATAGAACATTCAGTAATGGATTTATTATGCATTCATAGAACATTTATTAGGAGCATATAAGTATGACCTAACATCCCAATATACCTTAACAGCTTTCATACACATCACACTGGTGGCAGAGGCTGCCATGCAAGGCACTAACATGCACACCAGGAGCAATTTGAGGTTCAGTGTCTTGCTCAAGGACATTTTGAAGGGGTCAGGATAAACCAGGGCTCAAACCGGCAACCGTACAAATAACAGCACTACCTCCTACGCCACCATCTTCCCCCCATGCTGGTTATGAATGTCCTATGAATGCATTATGAAGGTGCATTGAATGTTCTATGACTGCGTTATGAAAGTCCAGTTAATGCAAAGCATTGCCACATATTAAAACTATGTTTATTATGCATTATGAATGCTTTATGAAGCTCTCATCGATAATGCCTATAGATAATTTCGTAATGCAATACAAAGCATCCTTAATTCTTGTACCTACCATTATAATGTATTATGTGGGCATCTACAGTTGAAGATGAGAGTTTCATTGGAGCTTATGAAGTATTATAATCAACACTATAATGCCTTATGACTGTCAATAGGAAATGCTATAATGCTTTATTAATTCTTATACTCACCATTATAATGCATTAAAAAGGTATCTATAGTGCATTATAGATTACTTCTTTAAGTGGTCCTGTATTTTGTTTCATAATTACAAAAAAAATTAAATTTAATAGAAATTTAACTCTATGACCTTCTTGTATACATGTCAGCAGTCACTAATGATATCAACAACACCTTCTATTTTTCTCAGCAATGAAGTCAGTTCAATGTTATTATCTTTAATAATGTGGCACAATTACCCCATCTCATCCTGAACTTTCCATATTCTGCAGAATCGCCTATACCAGCTGGTGAATAACATACTCAGGGAGTGAGTCTATGTATGATTGAGCACTGTCTGGTTTTCGGAGGAACCCTGCCCCTCTCTTTTCGCTTATACTTAAAAACAAAGACTCTGCTGCAGGCCGCGCTCCAGGCACAATCACAGGGCAATGAAGGGGAGTGCAGAGGGACCTTGAGAGTGATAACCACACTGTATACAGCAGGCACTCACAACATCACCATAGTGACTCAACCACTTGGAGACGTGGAAATGCAACACTACAGCAGAGTCGATGGCAATAACATTTAACAATTGTGTGCTGTGTGCATTTATGATAAAACGGACTGCATGGCCTAAAGATTGCGACATGTACATTACAAAAAATAAAATAAAGGAGCTGAAATTTCCCTCAGTGAAAATGGTGGGTTTTCACAACATCGGTCCATGAAGATAAACAAAGAGAACGAGTTTAATACTGTAATGCAAGATTCTCCTTGTTGTTTCCTAATTAAATAACCCCCCTGGCATTATTGAGGCAGATTGCACTCACATGTCAAATTATCCCTCATTAAACTTTTACCAGGGGGGTCAGTTGCCATTAATGACGAGTTGGAGGCTGTGAAGTAATACACAACTGAGAGGTTTTTTTTTAAGGATTGGACCTGTCAGGCAGTAACCACGCCCCTTCCCCCCTCCCCTGTCAGCCCAGGTAGCATTTTGTCAAAATTCCCCCAACTTAATAAAGTGAGGAGCCACTTCTGCCTTCTCACAAAAGCAGCTGTGAATACATTTAAATTAAACATAATGTCTTTCAATTCACTTATTTTTGTTTTAATCTCAGCAAGTAGACTATTAATTAGTATTAGTCTGAAACAAATATGGGTTTAATGGATAGATGCGATGGATTTTAGCATTAAGGTAAACATGTATATGTGTGTGTTTTAATGTGCGATTGTTTCTGTTTTGTTCTCTTTTAAAAAAAAATAATAATAATTGCAAAAACTTGCATCAGTTCTCATGAGAAATTTTTGTGATCCTTTCATAGCTCCAAGGTATCCTTTCTTCCATCACCCTAAGAATCCTCCATTGGTTTTATAACTTCAAAACGTACCTCATGAAAAAATCAGGAGATGTCTGACATGTGTCCCCCACCCTGATGGCACGAAACACCAAAGGCCAGAATTGATTTTCTGTAGAGCAGGACCGGATTAACCTCCTTTAGGGATTACCTACTCCAGTAAGGCCTCGGGGTTTGCTATAAAACTAATAATTAATTTAAGCAGTCCAGGCCATGGAAGAATACAGATACACAACAGAACCTGATTAGCACAACGCGATTATCACCTCGTGATAAAAGGGAGGAGCTCTTTATGATGTTCTCTGTACAAAATCAGAGCTCTATCAACAGGGACTAGGTGGGTTCTTTTTGGTAGGCAGTGCATGACTTGTCATATAAACATATAGATCTACATTCCATGATCATGTATAGCCTACAAAAGACATGATTATTTAAATATAAACAGTACAATATTATGTTGTATATATGGTATATATTATAGACAGACTTTGACATGTACTATCAAAATAAATAGAAGAAGTATATTTCTAAAGTGCAGAAAAACGAAAAAGCCGGATTCATATCTATTCTTCAACAAGAAGAACTGAATATGAATGTCTACAATGTTTGACATGACTATAATCAGAAATTACACATCAGATGGTCAGCTGGTATAGTGCAAATATAAACTCACGAGGAATTGTCAATCTGAGGTGGAAACATTATAAAACTTTAAACTGGTATTATCTCCTTTTACAGTTGGCCCCTTCATGATGATTAAAACAGGGGCTTGGCAGGTGGTTGTATCAATCTTAGGTTTGCACAATTCATGCCCCCAATTTCTAGCCCAGAACTTAACCAAACTGTTAAATAATTATTACACTGAAATGAATATGTTGTTCAGACCCGGTTTGCACAGCTAATAATTTAAGTGACTAGATCCTGTTTGGTTAAAAACACATTCACCATGGTCTATGGATCGCAGAGTGTAGTATAAACACATCATAGTGTGTTGCATATACCCACCTCAGTGTAGGTAAGTGCTGTCTCCTGTCACACCACACCAAGGAATTCAGTTTCTTGTCAAGTTGTCCTGTGTCCACTGGATCCCTGCGAGGCAGGAATCAGCAGAAAACCTGGTGAGTAAGGAAATAAAGAATAACCTTCTCAGCACAAAGATCAAGAAAACCACCAGCAAAATATGTGTACTAAAGTTTACAAATGAAATGAAGCCTGAGGAATACTGGACTAACAGGATTTGTCCTGACCCGTCAAAATGCACTTTGTGTGATTTTTTAAATTGATACCTGTATAATGTATATATTAAAACCAAGGAATGTTTTAATCCTTCTTGAAAGTCAGCCCTGTGAATTTTTTTCCCTTTTTGATGTGACATTTCACCATTCTAAAAGGTATCCACATCTGCCATTCAGGCCCTTCATCATCCGGACATTCCAAACCCCCATCACAACCTAAAACACCATGTTCAGTTCTGCTCCTCAGCTAGTGAGCTAAATGCTCAGGAGGATCTTCACTTTCCTTCCTTCTCCTGGTGTTTTGAAGCACATCTCCTTTCATAGAAAGGCCCTTGAGACCAAGGCAGCGTAGGAGCTAACCAGAGAAGCAAGACAGCTTCCTTCGTGTTTTATATCGATCCTTTAGCTAAGCCACAGTGAACCATTTAAAAAACATACCGAAAAGGCATAGAATGCACTATTAAAATACAGAAAAACAAAAGAAGCAACATGTATTTAGTTCAACTGCAGAGCACATCAGTCATGCGTCATCAAAAGTACACAGATCTTGCACAAGTGCTTCTCCGTAGGTTTCTGATGTTTGAAAACATTTGTAAAATCTCGACCGCTTAATACCAATGACAATTTTACCGGGTTTTGAAACAGAAATTCGGCTGGCACATGAAATACAGCTGCCAGGAAATTGAAGGAAAAGCCTATATCATATATATGCATCATTATTATTAAAATGTTAAGTCTAATATTATGTATTAATTTATTTGTTTCTTATAAGGATGGGTGTGTGCTGCTTCTAAGTGGACGAGACAGCTGCTAATGCTATTACTGTCACGTATTACTGTAAATAGGGGTGGGTTTTCAGTTCCGATCCGATACACATCTGTCAATACCAATACAGATTCCGATACAAGAGCACTTTTTGCTTTTTTAATATATATGTCTATATGATATATATTTATCTTTTATATAGCATTAGTTTTTTGACTAGTAAATATAGATAAAAGGGGGCAGCATGGTGGTGCAGTGGTAATGTATGCCAAAAAAGCTTTGATTAGGCTACAAGAAACATAAATACTGTACAGTTCAATGTGAATATCTTCCAAGTAAGGATAAGCGAGTGGTGAATGCTTAAAATGCCCCACATTTTTTCTCCCACTGGCAACATCCTCACTTTCACTTCGTTATGATAGCAACCCCTTGTGTATCACAAGCTGTAGCGAGTGTGCAAAACTATCCAACCCAGAGACCTCAAATCAGCCATTGCTTTTTTCATATTACTTGCGTTGTATGGCACAATTGCATGCACTTTGGTTAGTGGCATTTTCCACTACACAAATGTACAAATATTGCAAATCACTGTACTAGAAGTTGTGCTTAAGAGCGTAAAATACACCCAGATGGTCACTTCCTTATCTGATGTTCTTACACCCCTCCTGCTGCAAAGCACACGCACATGACGTCACAGCAGGCAGATGTCACTGCGGCCATACCCACTGAGTGGCAAAAAACTGAGTGGCAGCATTAGGGTTCAGCTTGAATGCCATAAAAATCATATTCAAAATGGGAAAAAGCTGATGAGCGATTGACTGTACAAATTGATTTAATAAGAAATAGGAACTATCTTTCTACAAACCGCTGAAAACAAAACAAGTAAGTTTGGGACGTGGGTTGGTCACAAATGGTCAATACCTAATCTGTCTAATAGGTCTGAATAGGTGCCAATACTGATCTGAATATCAGATTGGTGCATCTCTAAATGTAAATGTAAACCTGCATTTCTTTTATACCTATAATTACATAGAATTTGTACTTTTCATTTACCCCATTTATTTCAGTAATATTAGTAATATAGAGCTTACTGCCAATTTTGTATATACAATGGTACCTTGGTTCTCGAACTCTCTAGAACTCATATTTCTTGAAAGTCGAACAAACCAGCTTGACCTACAACTCAATCTGAATATCAGAAGTCCAACCTTGAACGTTGACCTAAATTGTACGTGCTAGGAAATGAGTCGTACAATGCAATTCTTACTTGAATGTTTTCTTCACAGACTGGACAATTAACCAAATAAAGCAGCGCAACATTACAGTAACTAACCATAAATAAACCACTAACTTACGTGTACTATTAGAGCATTTATGTAATTTATTTAAACTTTATTTTACCAGGTAAATTAACTGCAAACCAGTTCTCACTGCTTTGTGTAATATTCGGGAGAAATAGCAGATTATGCATAGCAACTGTCTGGGATACAAACGTCATGCGTGTAGCTAAACTCTACAGCCAATAAGGACAAAGATGTGTCGTCACGGAGGCGGTATCAGTTTGTGCAGCTGAGTGAGAGGTCACAATGCATCTACTGTAACCATAATGAATTGCATCAGGATCACAATGTGTTGCTTTAAGCCAGCGCTGTAAGCAAGTCGAACGCACCCAATGACTAGCCTGGGTAAACAAACTGGAACGCAGACTTAATACAGAGGACTAATGACAACAACCAGAAACAGCTGATCACATGGGGATCCCACACGAGGTTAACGAGGGGAGTGGCACATAGAAAGTGCGGACAATCGGGCAGGACAGGGGAAATTTTGGGGTTATATTTTTATTGTTTTCATAGCCATTAAGGAAAAATGCTTATTTAGGTGTCATTTTGGGGGGCCGGGAACTGATTAATTTGTTTTCCATTATTTCTTATGGGAAAAATTCAATCAGAACTTGAACTTTTTAGGATTCAATCCGGAGTCCGGAATGGATTAAGTTTGAGAACCGAAGTACCACTGCATACCTGTATGCAATATACTGAAAGGTCTCACCTAGAGTCCCAAGAAGTAGACTGGCTCTGAATGAACATGGTAACCGACAGAGAGATCTCTGTAGATATTTCAGCCTGAACGTAATGTAATCAATCCCTGCCTTTATATTAAACATGCCTTTTAAATTGCAGCTTTTCCATCCACTGAAAATTATCCCAACTGTCATATGATAACAAAAGAGTCACTAAGTAGTTTTTCCCGATGCACACATAATGAATTTCCTCAGATCATTGCTGCCTTCCCGATTTTATCTTTTCAAAGAACGGCGGACAGATTCAACCATATGTCTTTTTTTAACTACCTCTCCAGGAGAGGACCATTGGAGACATAGCGTCATGAAACAACCAAACAGCTTGACTAATCTGAAAAGGGAGCCCTTTATTCCTTTAGCAGAAGCTGACCTCAATTCTCCAAAAACTTTTCAGGCAAAGTTAAAGCATGGCCGCAATTTTGTTTGAACGTGAAGTTCTTAATATGTTTCATGCCCATGAGTTGCTAACATCATAAATCAGAAAGATGGCTGCTGCATGATAGCGGACATAAACTGGAACGGAGCTATGGATTACCACTCACTGACCTTCACCCTCAATTTTACACACCCGCCTTCATCATACTGTTTAATCTTCACTGGAAAACTAAACAGCCACTGCAAGCCTTTACCATAGACAAACAACCAAATAAGTCTATACTAGCCATGTTTAAAATAAATAATGCATAAGACTTTTAATTTACATGCTCTTACAGCAAGACACATGTTCTTAAAGTATTAAATAAGTGTTTAATCATGTATGAGTACCAGATTTTTGTGTGAAAGCCTAAAAGCTAATGAAATATTAAAACGAGTCACCACAGCTATGGAAATAAGACATGTGCCTCATGCCCCTATATCTATATGTATCAGAATACAGAGGTATCCTGTATTACAGCTGCAGTCCATATAAATAAGTGTTTACATTGTTGAAGTGCCAAGAAATCAGGCTGCAGGCTTTTGAACCACTGATCCTGCATTTTTACTCAGAAACTAATTGGCTATTTTTTTCAGAAAATGAAGAAATGATATCTCTCTGGAAACTTTCAGAGCACACATGGCATCAGGTTACTGTATGTTCTACCAGACTCAAATCATGGCATAAACATAAAATATTAAAATAGCCTGATATCTGCATTAAAATCCAATGGCAGACTGGCTCATTAAGTCTGCAGACACCTAGAACTAAGCTAAATTTATTGGGTGATAATTAAAATCAGAGCTGCAGTCATTGCCACTGACATGTTTCTTAATTCTACCAAATAAACTTTTGTCTGTTTTAGGGTCGGCGTGACAGCTGGCAGTGCTGAATATAAAGCACAGAGACCATTACTTTGACACGTGTGACTGGGTTTCCCTTCCAAAAGCCAGTGAAATGTAAACCCCCCCCCCCCCCCCAAACCGCTGGCTCCGTGTCAATGCTTCTTTCTAATGCATTGCCACTAAAGCTAAAGGACTGTAAATCATTGTTTCTGAAACATGCCATTAGTCTTTGGATATACAATAGAAAAAAAAAATCTGTTACAAAGCAAATAATAAAGCTGACACTTTCCTGATGCTCTGCTATTTACTTTTAATAGTTCTTTAAAAAAGAAGCCATCAACACTGAGACTGTTCCATTGCATTATATTGAAAACGTATTGGGATCAACAAGCAAGCAAAGATGTGGTTAAGTGATGGCATTTCCGTATAACATTGAGGGCATTTGTACTGTGAAGCATCGCAGTTCTCATATGTCATTCAAAGGACATGAGTTCTTGAGGCCAGACTAGATGCATGCTGAATATCTGGTGGCATTATCATAATTCACAATTACTAAAACCCTACGGGAAAATAAAGAGCAGACTCAATCCGTCTGACAAACAGCCACCAAAGCTTGGGCGAGTGCAATCAATAAATTAAAGTATTAGTGTGTTTTAGCCCCCTCAGCGAAATAAATGTTATGCCTGTCATGTTGGAAACATGCAGCCAAGAATAAACTTAGGTGCGAAAACGAATGGGAAAATAATGATTGTATGTGACAGGAAGAAGGACGATGCTGCATATGCCTGGACGATGCTGACATTGCAGTTTTTGAAGGACATCATCTATGTGAGGCTTAGCAATACCACAAAACTTTTGGACATTCGATTACAAATAAATATATATGCGTAAATGACATGGCAAGTGTCATGCACAACACTGTATGTTTTGATTCACCCATTCATTCATGCCTCCAACCATTCTTCCATCCATCCACCCACCCATCCTGATGCGGGTTGGGGGAATATATATATATAGTCTATTAAACTGAAACAATTCTGCAATACCTACATGCCAATATAATTTATGTTAATGATTTTATTATTATTACAAGTCAGTTGGAAAGTAATTCAGCCTTGTGATAAAATGCAAATTTCACTATTCAATACCAAAGCATGCCTATTCACCATTTTAAGCCTCACTCCTTTTGTGTTTCATATTTATAGTTCTTACTCTAGAACTGTCAACAAGAGGACTGACAGTTCTTTTACATAGGTAACTAGGTGCCTGAAACAGCATAAATTTGTCTTCTTTAATCACCCGGGAGATGTCAGGAGAACGTCAGCTAACCAGAACATAAAACCTTGATTATTATGTAAATGGATTTTATACATTGAATACAGCTGGTAGTTAATGAACTGGGTATGGTGACTAAAAAATTACATATATGAGCGGGCTGGTGTTCATACCCTGAGCTGGTTACTTAAGCTGAACTCGAATCAATACAACCAATTTTTGACACAATCAAGGCTTTTTTTATTTCTCAGTGGAGATAATATAACAGGTAATCAAACATAGCTATTTCAATATTCAAGATTAATTCACAATTCAAATCAAAATATTTATAAATGTGAGGGGCATCAGTCTCAATTAAAATGGGTTAATTCTGATATGAATCTGGTCAAAAACTATGAGCCCTTGTTGAATCAAACTAGCATCAAACAGCAGCCAATTCCAGAATTTGTACCAAGGACAGACTTGATTGTCCTTTGTCAGAGCAATCCAACGGAATTTATCTGGAACTATAAGAAAAATGCTAAACATAGTTTTGTTGATTCTGTATTAAATAAACATTTACCATCTTCAGTTATTAAAGTGAGTCATGTTTGGGCAGCTATTCTACGAAAAAGCAATACTGTTTAGTCTAAATGGGCCTTTTAAACAGGTGCTCAGCTCATTATACAACCTTGAAATGCTAAAAACGAAAATGCCTCTCGTGTCAGCATTACAAACCGTTGAATCTACCATTTGAAATATTGCATCAAGGAAAACTATAATATTTGACCATGAGATTCTGTGTTACTGTCATGGGACTACACCAAATAAAAAACACCCTGCAGATTTAGTCGTCCATTACACTCCACACGCCATGCATTTTAAGAAAAGCAACTTGAGAGCACTTTTAAGATTCTGTTGTTGTCAGCTTAATAAAACACATTTTATTATTTCTCAGAGCAGTCCATGGGATATGAAAAGTATAACAAGCAGTAAATTGAAAGAAGCCATTCCCATATTCTGAGTAAATCCAAAATGTAAAGCGCTGCATACGTTTATTGAGTGGATTCAGTGGTATCGAATAAAAATATGCGTAATGAATAAGCTTATATGGCTCTGACAGTATTATCTCCGCTTTCTTATAAACCTAATTAAGCTTGAAGAATATTACATTTTCTTAAAGCATGATAAACAAATCTGGTTATTTTGAAATATTTCATCTAAATGAGCCTGATAGATCTAAACAGAAATTTTCATATTTCCAAGCAAGTGCCAATTCCCAGACCCACTTTCTAAGTAATTTAAGGACTTCCTTCAGATAGTCCTTCATATTCTGTTAACTGGCATTTTATCTTCATACCAGAATCTCTGCAGATTGAACATGCACCAAGACAATGACAGCCCTTCTTCTGTTGTCACTTCTCATTCTAGCAGAGTCTGATATCTTCTACTGCCTTATACCAATAATAGCCCCATCAAAAACAACAGAGACTACCTGGCTCTGATGTAAGGGCGGCAATTCATGTCTGTGACACTCATTTGTCAATTAATGGGATCCTTCCTTGCTGACACTTAAGGACTTAAAAGATACAACGCAGAACTTGATTAATTAAAAAAGACAGATGGGTTAGCTATGAGCTGCAGAGTAATGCTATAATGTGCTTAAGATATGAATATCAACTGACATCCTTGACAGGCCATACAAGGCTTTATTTCATTCCTCAATGTATCCCGGTTCCATACTTTGTCGTCTTTGTTCTCTTTTCATCAGAGTAGTAACATCTCACTTTGACAGCCAGAGACATTTAAGGCACTTTTGTTTAAAATGCAAGTTAGCGTACTTGATTTGTCATTAAAATGCAAAACGGTTGCCAGAGCAGATATATGCAGGTAGAAATTTTATGCAGAGTCTTTTGTGTGTGTGTGTGTGGGGGGGGGGGGCTGATTGCTTATGGATTACAGAAAGTATAACAATGTTTATATTAACAGCCATTTCATGTCTCATGTATTCCATGTATTTATGATTCTACAGCTTTCGCCTGCACATGCTATCCAAGCAGCTAACACACAATCAAAAACACACAAAGACGCGGCATTTTTATATGTATATATAAACTTTTGTTCAGTATAGTATGAATCTCTAGAATCCTGACTCTGCCGCAAACAAGGATATCCAGCTACTCACAGAAAGGTACCACTACAAAAGCACAACAGTAGCTCAGTGTCCACCAATGACAGCAACTTCAATATGCCGCTAAGCCTTGTTGGAAGCACCCCTCCCCTGTAGAAATCCGTAATCCAACGCCTATGAAATGTGGCAAGAACATTCTTTTGGACAACTTGAGAGCATTAAAGCCAAGGTTTATGCTGAGTAACCTGTCTGTCAAAGACATTTATCCCACTGAGGCACACCCCTTCTGTGGCAAAATACATTAACACCTTTATTTACTTCAGCCTGCATTCTACATTCAGCTTTTAGTGCCCCAAAAGCGATTCAGTAGAACTACTGCCACGCCTTGATAAAATGTAAACAAATGTTTTTTAAACATCATCTTCTAAGTTGTTATTCAATTAAATAGCTAAACAGAATAAAATACCAACCTACAACAAGGCAAGGCTTTTTTAAGGAATATTTCTTATATTATTAATTATCCTTGCCAAATATATTGACCAAATGAGTAAATTAAATGCATTTTTTCCCATTATCGTCTACTTTCTGAGAAACTTGAAAAACCTCAAGGTACTCTAAAAGCCAACTGCTCAAATCTGACATTAAGTGTTTTTACAGATTAATTAATCACTAAGGCAGCTTAATAATCCTCAACTTGAAGTCATCTTGAGCGAAGCATCTTTTTGCCTCCCTTTCCTTATCGCTTAAGACTGCCAGGACTATGATACCTCAAGGTCCTCAACTCAGAAGGTTCCATAGGCATAAGTATGACAGCTGTCAAATCTGAAGGCTCCCCAGTTGTAGGAGACATTGGTTCCACTGAGAACAGAGAGGGAGCACAGTGTCACCTCTGTTGCTAAGCACGACTATAAATGGCACTTTCCACATCCACCTGAAATGAAGTGGACGACAGCATAATCTTCAGGTTTCCCTCCAACATTAAAGGCTTCTTCAGCTTGCAGCTTTTACTAATTGATAAGACATCCCGAAAACAGCCATCACTGTAATCTTTTAGGGGGCACCTCAACTCATCAAGCTGAATTAATTTCCTGCCATCGGATCATGTTATACCTCTCATTTTGACATTTGGAGGGAGATGAAACATTATTTAAATATTTCATTAAAGTTTCAGATCAACTCTATCAGTGCAGACAGTATATTCAACATTGGGGGTGGGGGAGGGGTTATGAAAATGACATTCTGTTTTACATGCATATTACCCATAATGCTCTCTGACACTTTTATATCAGCCAAGTTTTGTTACTATGGTGTAGTTGAGATTCCCGTCATTTTTCTGAAAGGTATTTCTCAAGTCTGAGTTCAACATCTGTACTTAAAATAATTCATGTCTTCTCATAGTCAGAATTAGGGGTAACACTGGGACTATCACGAGTATTTGGACTATAAAAAGTTTCATATGAAGGCACACACTGAATATACTGAATGTTGCATAGAGTAAAGACTCATCACAAAGAGAGACTTCTCCACGACAGAAATATAATTTGTTTTTTTTTTGTAATCATCCCACTGTGTTGAGTGCCTTACAAGGTGTTTTATATACAT
>JABFDZ020000045.1:7888543-7906724 GCA_019775955.2 Pollimyrus isidori | reverse complement strand
AATAACAAGAAATAAAACCTTCAAGAAAGTCTTAATCTATCTTAGTATCGATTGCATTTTCGGTTTCTTCCTGTCTTCCTGTACATTTTGCTTGAACAAACGCTCCTATACACAAAAAAATCCATACTACATTTTTTATGGTCTTTATTGCATTAAAAATAATGTATGTAATCCTTTCACCCATATGACTCCCTAGAGGTCTTTTAAAAGTATTTAAGATTAATTTATAAAACCCAATGGTATTATTATATGATATATGGCTTTGCCAAGTTACTTCCCTAACATTTTCTTTCCAAGACTAAGCACCAAGACCAATTACTGATTAAAGAATGGACAGTAATGAACAATTACATACAGCGTGAACTTAGACAGCCTCCCCCAGTGCTTCTTGTTCTTGAGGCTCATTCAACTCAGGTTAAGTGGTACAAAACATACCATTGATTATTAAGCTTTTATTTGGATACACTTACAGTGTTGGCATTTATACACCCTGCTGTTTTCTTGAACAATCAAGCAAAGCATATATTACTAAGGGACACAACATCTTAAAACAGTAAACTTTGGATGCCAGACCACTTAAATCACCATGTTCCCTACATGGATTTTAGGTCAAACGTCACAATATAGTGTGACATTACTTGACTCTTTCAGTGATTAGCCTGGGTTGTCATAGCACAGTGTTGGGCTGATTGGTGTACCTACTGAGTGGACATGCATTCAACCCCAAGTATCATGTACATCCACATTTACTTACCTTGTTTACCCTGGCAGAAAAGAATGAAAAGATGTGGTATTGATTCAATAGAAAAAAGATCAATGACATACAAAACAACAGGCCACTGTTATTTTATCAAAATTACAAATGAAAAATTCCTAACTGGTTACCATGATTACCTTTCTTCAAAAATTCTTCAAAAATAAATCAAAATTTAGTGTATAATGCATGTTTGTGCTTTAGGAGTATATGGTAAACCATATTTTTTATTTTCCTAGATTTTACTGGTGCACTTGATAATTGTATATATCGGTAACATTTCATTCTTAGTAAATGCCATTAACCAGCTGTGCAATACCAGGTGGAATACATGGAAAAGAATTATGAAATAATATAATCCATATTATAATACAATGATATACTAAAGAAAATGTGATATTCCCTTCAATAGTCAAAATATGTTTTTTAATAACATGTGATGCTTCACCGAAAATAAGCAAAGTCCTCAAAAGGGTATAATTAAGTGGCTTTTATTTTTAATGATGTACAGTATAATTTAGGCCTCAGTTATGTCAATTCAATAATTTATTGAGCTTAAAAATGCACTTAGAAATGTGTAAGCTATTCCCAACAAGACAAACAGCAATACATAATATATTAACAGTGAACATCATTGTCTACAAATTAAACTGACATTTATCCCTAAAATGTGTAATGAAAGATAATGCCCAGTTTCTAAAATACCTGTGTAGTTCATTTTAACCTCTGTCAATGTACTCGTGATGTCAAATGTTAATATCTGACATCTACTGGAAGATGGTACCATAACATTATTAATAATTCATAGCATGTAATAGATATACATCATGGTGGAGATTGATTTTGAAATGAGCTGAGGACTCCATTACATGATTTTTTTTCTTCTAAGATGCAAAGCACTTCTTGTTAGAAACATGGCAGTAAGGGGGCAATTTAAAAAAAAAAAAAAAATCTTGTAGCATTTTTATCCAGGCTTTTTGGTAGTATACAGTAAATATTATATGAATGGATCAATACTTATATATGATTTCCAAGTGAAAAAGATTTTTTTCTTCATCAGGTGCCAAAATGAAACTGCACAGCATGATCATCAAACAGACAAGTCTCCCTTTGTTTAAGGCTGCGCTTGTATGACAGAGACATTAGTTTTCTGATTTAGTGAAAAGTCAATTACATGTTACATTTTCTAATCTTGGTATTGAAACTAGATGCATATTAATTTCCTGCTTCATATGTCATTGTGTTCAGCTTATCAGAATTAGTTTTGCTAGTGTGATATTTAAATTAATTATAAAGGATGACCAGGATAACATTTCCGTTGTTTTCCGTGACTCCTTGGTGCTATGTAATGGTCATGAGTACCATGGCGGAATATTCACTGGATGAGGTATGAAACTTCTACTACTACTGTACCACCGTTGATCCATATTCCAGCTACCCAACCAAGAAGAGATGGCAGCCAAATTTATTTTTGTGTTTTTGTTTTTTTTTTTTTTAAAAAAAAGGAGAACACAAGCATTCCTTGTCATCAGGTTTCCAGAGCCTGCAGTCAACATGTCTCCCGTGGAGACAGCCGCGATCCTCAACAAAGCATGTGTCACCCTCCCAGGACGGCCCAACCTTGCACAGCTACCATACTTTATGGTATTATCAAAATGTCACCTTCATCATTCTGCCCTGCCCTGAGTCGCTGACCGCCAAGAGCTATTTAGCAATGAGTTTGCTTAAACTGGTTCAGTACAGGGTTTTTTTTTCCAGGTTTTCACTTCCAGACATATAACCAGTATGCACATATAAGTGTAAACAATGCCAGACAATGCGTATATACAAAATAAACTCAACTTTTTAAGTTGTTTGAATAATATAAACTTATGTATCGTATTACTATTTTTGTCTTGTATCAAACTCCCTTTTTACAAGTACACCTAGTAAAAAAAAAATTACATTATGCAAAGCTAAAGTGCATCACTCGTGTTTACTACATGATGAGTTTATAATTGTTTTCCACACAAAAAAACATATGGTCAGCTCACAGCAATCACATTTTGGAAGACTAATGGCTTGTGTTCAGTAACCAACAAACTATCAAAAAGCGTGATATACAGGGTTTCATGCTAAAAATACAAAATAAGTTTCTACAAGCTTCTTTGCCCTTGCAGAGTATAGTTACATTTTTCGTTACTTTACAATAGCTGGTAGCAATTTGTAAAATTTGCCAAAGAATCATAAAAATGTACAGTTTACACACAGACATATGTGAGGTATCCATTAGCAAAGATGGGGAAAAGATTCCTTGTAGGTGATACTGTTGACAACCGCCCCGTGGATTATTTAGGTAGATTTATTGTTCTGATTATAATTCTGATCAATTCAACAGTCAAAAGGAGGAAAGCCTGTCCATTACAGTGATAGCCTGCCTAGAGGTTTGTCGTGGTCTTATTGCTCTGAATAATAACACTAATAATTTCACTTTGTGTTGAACAAAGCCACAGAAGTAGATCTGGACTGGCTCAGCAGTAAAATCTATCCGCACAGAAAGGCACACCTCTATGGTTATACTAAGCTCCAACATTCAGCAAACGACAGTGGAGGTTTTGCTAAAGCAGAGTAACATAACTGGCATCATTCTGCCTGAGAAGGAGCTATTTAACTACTACATCTCGGCCAGACACTCACTATCATGGTACATCTAAGGCTACAAGGCAGAGATTTATTAAGCCTGATTTCTTGAGCAGTTTTTTATTGAACAAAAAGCACCAATGTATTTTCTTTACATTTTCCTTAATACAAAGAAAACAATGTGCTTCAAATAGCAATTTTGAGTCAGATGCAAAGACAAATCAGGCCTCTTCTTCACACACCATATGCAAAACTGAATCAAAATAAAATAGCTGGATGCAACTCTGCTCGAAACCTTGTTTATAAAGACAGCAAATAAATAGGGAGGATTTTTAACAAAATGTTTACTTGAATAGCACTAGTTTATCAAAGATGTAAATTTCTCGATAAGCACACATTTGTCCGTGACACACCAAACTTGTACAGGACTCAGCAATTATTAATGTGACAGACCTGAGTGCAAAGCGAATCAATTAAACAGGGGAATTCACAATCTGAGCAGAGATAACCGCCTCAGACGACAATTTTCACATGACAAAAAGAGGCCATTCAAACTCCTTCAGCACCTGACAGGTCAAGAAAGAAGTATGAAACAAAAGAACCTTATAACCATCATCTCTCCTTTTTAGGTGTCAGATCAACTTTCCTAGCCTTGCTGTTGAAATGGCATCCCAAAACCAGCTGCCACAAGGTGATTTTTCATGTCTTGTCAAAGGCATCCTTTATTCTATTTGCTCTGCATTAACATGTCACATTTATTGATCAAGCCCTTCATAAAGTCACAGCAGGATTCTGTGCTCCTGTGTGCAGAGGTCTTTGATGTCTTGATGACATCCCAGGCCAAATAATGCATATATTAAAATGCACTTAATGCAGCAATGTGTTTGCGACAAGACAGGTACATTAATTTCAGCACAGGCTGATAAATTAGCAACCCCTATCACTACGATACCTCTGCATTATTAAGAAAGTGAGCTTTACAGGAAGGCATTAAGAAAAAAAATGTAAGAAACACATTTTTAAGAGGCCAGGATAACAGGCCGAGGCAACTGAGAAAAAAACAGTTTATGTCACATTCTCAGTTATTGCAACATCGGTTTTACCACTTATCGCACAGCCTAATATTTGTTTCCGCTTCTGAGAGTTTTTTAATTTACTGCCAAAGGCTGATCAGCCATATGCAGTACATTATCATTGCCGCCACCCACGGTACCCAGTTAATGTTTTTAGAATTCATTATGCAGGAAATGAACAACGGTGACAAAACTATGCAATACATAAAAACCAAATGTAAGTACATTGTTTATAACTTGAGGTGAGGCTTGCTGACGGCATATGGAGCACAAAAACAGCACTCATGTAAAAACTATTATGGAGACAAACCATTTTTTAATTTAAACAGTTCCTGATCAGACTGTTGACACCTGGAGCTACGTTTTTGATAACAAGAACAAATGGATGTTTAATGTGTAAAATGGATAAGACGTATGCTTTGCCAAACACACCTTGTTGAATAATACATAATAAAACGTTTAATTTTTAGTGCTTTCTCTGGGATTATTTGCCAACAAACATTCACTTGAATATAGAACAAACAGAATTGGTGGCATTGTGTGTGACCCCAAACTTCACATCTGCATATAAATGACTGATACGGCTTGAACAATCAAATATTTTGGTAAATAAGAGCTCAGAGACTTTTGTTATGTTACAGTTACTGTCCACAGACAGGCTTCATATTTCTGCAAATCTAACCCCTGTATGTAAAATATCTACTAAATTAATAAAGAGACACTGCTTAGATGGTAGTTACTTAGTTGTCTTTTTAGCATTCACTAACCTGTCAATACATTTTCTTTGTAAAGTACTTTTCTAAAAGAAAATTAAAAATTTCATGTTGCCTTGAAAACAGCAGCCCAGAACAGTAAATATAAATGCCAGCAATTCCCCAAGCATTTCTTGCACTTTGATCCTCAAAAAAAGTTGGTTCTGGCATCAGCAGAAGACATTTCAGTTTTAATTTTTATCCACTGACAACATATTTGTGTTCATTCAAATAATGTTTTCAAATTATATTATACAACACAATATGATTGGACAAGAGCTATTCTATGAGTGCTTTTATCGGAGTATAACCGCACTCTGACATTTCACATCAGATGTGTCACTCCACATTACAGGTGTATCTAAAAACTATTACTTAAACTTAAACCTCTGAAAAATTTTTTTGTTGTTGTCTTAACTCTTTGGAGTCTGTGATGCCCCCGCTGGATAAAACTGAAATCTTGCCAAACCGTCAAAAACACTCCGTGTGTTTTTGTCATAGAAACATTAAAGCATTTCTGAGATTATTATTTGTAAGTATAAAACTACAAAGCAATACTTTTACTTGTGTTTCTCAAAATATATGCCGTAAAATAGCTTAGAATAATATGGATTGTATTTGCTAAAAATACAATATTTTACATAAATACTAACTTTTACACCAAAAACACTCATAAAATTCACATAAATGATGAAACTTACCTGTTCTCTGCTTGTTCAAAAACAGAAGATGCCAAGTTCAGACAATATAAAAGCAGAGACGAGGTATGTTTCCCCAAAGCGTAGTTGCTCATCACGTTTGCAGCTTACGCATTTGTAATCATGCAATTGAATGGTTTCAGCTATGTTGCTAAAAGGAACTTTTAGTAAATGTACCCCAGTTCAGCAGTAAAATATGACTATATTTTGTGAACTATTACATGATGATGAAGCACTTGGGAGCGAGTGTTTGTGTTGCTGGGCTGATGGGAGCAATTTTTTTGTGGAAGCCCGTAAATATTTAAATAATCAAGCAAAGTATTATCTGTTATGGCATATTAGTGGTAACTTATAAATGCTACTTGAAGTGTTGTACAAAAGCAATAATATCCTCCGGTTGTACTCCTGTGGCCTTGCATCTACTACCGAATCACATTGATATACTGCAATACAACCACACTCCTTCTCTTATGTTATTGCCTAATTAACACTGTGTGTAATCATAATGACATGTGACGTTGTGTTGTACTTAACAATATTCCAAAATTACTATTGCAAAAACAGTAACTCACACTTTTTACAAATTATACTATATCGGTTTCTGTATATGAATTCTTCACAACAAAGAAATTCTTGCTGACAATGAAGGCATGGAGGTCATTGCTGCTATTGGATGATCCCTGATTCAGTGTTCATTTTCTTAACAGCTTTCACTCTTACCACAGTAAACATGAGGAAATCAAAATTTCGATCGCCTCTCCACTGCCCCCATGGATACTATGGTACTGTCTCACAGCATACTCCCTTCCCCATAAAGTCCCTCATTTCAATTTCAGACAGAAATAGCACATAGCATTCTTACAAGGAAGTCATATCAGATATGAATTTTAAGTGGTGATCAGCATCTCTAAATTGCCCACTGGTAGCATTTTTTGTCACCTGTCCTGCACCCCTACCTTAGGACCTACTCTGCCTGATACAGACTCCAGACCATCACCTGCAGTGTAAGCAGTTGTAAAATAGATGGGTGCATATGTTCATATTGCATGCACTAAATTCTATTTGAAAATACTCCAATATATTGGCTGCATATAGTCTTCATAAGTCTTTAGAGATTATTAAAAACCACAACCAACGCAACAGTTTGACTAATCGGAAAGCGGCTGTATAAAAAACAAGTCAATACATACTGCTGGTGAATGTAAAAACAATGTTTAATTGATGTTTTTAAGTTGCACTGCTGGTCCTTGAGTAGTCTATTCGGACCTTGCTTTGTTAGGAGATATTGCGTAACTTCTGCTCTAATACTGCATACACTCCTACTTGGGTTTTCATTGGAAGTTCACTTTTGTGTTATTATTCAGAGCAATAAGACCACAACAAACCTCTAGGCAGGCTATCACTATAATGGACAAGCTTTCCTCCTTTTGACTGTTGATTTGATCAGAATTATAATCAGAACAATAAATCTACCTAAATAATCCATGGGGCGGTTGTCAACAGTATCACCTACAAGGAATCTTTTCACCATCTAAACCTCACATATGTCTGCGTGTAAACTGTACATTTTTATGATTCTTTGGCAAATTTTAAAGCCACACTTATGCCTAGCTGGCTCCTAAACAGCTTACATTGCAATATGCCATTTACCTCACTTGTACGTTGCTTTGTACAAAAACGTCCACTAATTATGCAATTACTATCTCTGCTACAACAAAAGATATTCCTTATTGGTTTATCTACTTCACATAGCTTCTTGGACAAGAGCTGATCAAACTGAGTTGTTAGAACCATGAAATATGCTTTTATTGGCATCGTGTTGTGTAGAGCACCACTGGGAAAACTATACTATGTATTGCTGGTCCTTTTTTATTACCAGTTTTTCAGGATGTAACATTGGAGCAGCAAAAAGAACAAGCAGCAATAAACCAAAGCCATTAAAATCAACTGTAATCGATAAATCAATGTGCGTATAACCAACAACCAAGAAAAAAAAACCATTCACTTAGAGTTGTACATAACATCAGGGGATACAGATACTACAAATGAACTGAAATGTTAAGTTCTGCTGAAAAATTGGCTAAAAAACAGATTTTATGCTGGTAGCTGGTTTTAGTTGGTCTAATATGCTCTTAGATGGTCATGTCCCAGCTCTTGGTGCTCTTTAATGGTTTAGATGGGTGGGTCATACTGCAAAAACATACCTAAAGCCGCTCAACTATTACTGTATATGCCTAAGCAGGTCAAGCGGGTTTTTTTAGCAGGATAATTATCTGGAATGCACTACCATGGAAGATGGTGCCCAAAATATTTGGGAGACAAACAACAAAAGCCCCACTTCAGCACAATTAGCTTGATACTCTAAAGCAGTATTTTCCAATCCGGTCCTTGGGGACCCACAGTCAGTCCATGTTTTGGGGACCCACAGTCAGTCCATGACCGGATTGGGAAAAACGGAATACTTCACCTCACAGTCTAGACATCGGGGTTAAAGTAAACAATGTTTGCAAGCATGATCGCAGTGACAGTAGCATGTTTGGCCAGAACATTTTTTAGGCTCATAAGCTGTGACCTGCCTTTTTGGCCTGATATCTAAACCAAATAAGTTCTACTCTAGTGATCGAGAATAATTACTGAAACATCTCCGACATCGTTAGCAATGTGAAAATGTCACTGCATGGCTGTACATTTCAGTGAGTACAGCTTGCATCAGTTTCAGAGTTTACATTTCATTTTCAGAATGACGACCGTTGAAAATACACCAAATATTCAAAAGGACAGTTTTCTACAGTGCAGGTTGAGGATTTTCATATTTCATTAAGAAACAAACATGGCAACAAACCCTACTATCTGAAACCTGAGCCAAGGAAGCTAATTGAATTTTATCCAGATGTCGGTTTTATAGAGTGAGTATTCAGAAAATGAGCATCCTGTAAGTGTTTTCAGATGCCTTTTATAATTAAATGATATGGTTGAAGTAGACAAGGTATATCATACCTTAAGAATTTTCTAAGTTTATGTGCCACTAATACCACAACATGTACTGCACTAGGTTTTTGCAAGCAATATATTGCTAAAATATCTTACTGCAATTAAATTCCATAAAAACTTTAATATGTTGCTCATCAAGTTTACTATAGCAACAAAATTATCATTTTTGTTTAATTTCCTGGCAATGGATCAAGGGCGTAAATGGTAGCTTCACACCATTTTCTGGTCATGATTCACCTTTCCATCTCTTTATCTTGTAGTACTACTAAAAAAAAGTGAAGATTTGATGAAAGGAATGAAAGGAACAGGTTGGATCCCCATTAATACAATCATCACTATAAATTCATTTTGTTTTGAAATGCTGACCCCATTAACTAATAAAAGTAAGAACATGTGCTGTGTGAGAAAAAAAAATACTGACAACCGCAGAACATAAGCATTGACATAACTGGTATGCAAGTACGCATTCAGCTTTAGAACGTACAGCAATCAATTTACAAGAAATTATCGCGCATTTTAACCTTTATATGCTGATTTGTAATTCATTCGCAGTATAGAGGTTAAAATGCATGATGATTTCATGTCATAATGGCGCAAATGCACATGAAATACGTACGCATTCATGCTGTTACAACAATCTATATTATATCGCTTTAAAAGTGAATGCGTACCAGTTATGTCAATCCCTTAACATAAGTTCAAACCAAAATCTGATAATATGAGAAACACTTTTCTTTCTTGCTGACATCAATCTTCCATACCCTATTGTCCAAGGCAGGGTCACCGAAGTCCGGAAAGTATCCCACATGCTACAAGGAATAACCCAGGATAGGGCACCAACCCACTGCAGAGCATTCAAAACGTTCATAAACACAAAGACATATTAGCAAGCCCAATTCACTTCAGCATGCTTTTAGACTGTGGGGGGGAACCCCAAGGAAAAGCCCCACAATGACACAGGGAGAACACGAAGATGCCACTCGAACCCTGGTCCCAGGTGTGTGAGACGATTGTGCCCTGCTGCCCTCAAAATGGTTGAATACTTTGGAAGTTTCCCCTTTATGCAAAATATTTGTGAAACATCAGCTGGGTTTTATCGATAAAAGGGTACACCTAAGAATTATGAAAAACTGAAACAAAGATTTGACTTAACACGCGCTGAAAACTAAAAGAATTACACGCATATCCAAACCATAATAATAAAAACATGAAGTACATACATATGAATATGAAAAAGTGAAGTATGAACTAATGGAATTAGTCATCATGATAGAGGAAAAGATGTCGTACGCATTCCCAGATCATAATGTACCTTGATGTCAGTGTGTTAAGTGACTGTAATTTGCACATGCACATTGAAATGTCTACACCCCTACTGCTTGACACGTAGGGTGCAGGCAAATCAATGTGTGTAACCCAACCGACTTTAGCTAGCAAGAAGATCTATGTCTGAGGTGGCTGTCCTGACACCATACATACTAGACAGATTTTGGAAAACGAGAACAGTTTAAACCATATGCCGCTGAAAATGGGAAATCATTAATATGTAATGCATGTTAGGTAGAACAAGAATGTAATTAGGTTGAAGGGAAACACATACATTGGCAGATGAGAAAATATTGAATAATCAAAAATATTGAAATAAAAAGCAAAACAGATGTTTCTAGGCTTATACATATGATAGGAAAATTGCCAGTCAGTCACAGAAAAATTATTTACATCATAACATCTCCATCAACATCCTGTTGAATCATATTTTATAAAGGAGTTAAAGTATGTTTGCACATGTTAAATGTACACATAGTATTACATTCTGCATTCATTCAGGCTTACAGTACCAAAGAGTTGTACAGTATGGTGTTCAACCTAATTTGAGTTTATCACTTTAAATATAACATTATTCAAGGACTATGAAGTACTGTCTAATGCAACTACTGATTATGCTATTAAAATAGAGTTCTGATTATACTGTAACTAATTCAATCAACAATTACCCTTCATGACTTGATAAGAAGTTAGCCGGAACCAAACCCATCCGGACTGTTAAAGCTTGCTGTTAATAACAGGTAGCGTGGTCACATGTAATCAATGAAATAATTGACAACGTGGTTTCAATGAAACAGTGCAATACCATAAACACTGCTGAAACCATATGCCACAGTGTTACAGTCTGAAATAAATATATGCATATGCCATTGACAGTTTTAAAGTTGCTCTTAAATCTTACCTGCTAGTCAGTGGCTACTTAACAGGTTTTTTTAAAAAATAAAAAAAAGACCTAGATAGCTACCAAAATAAGTAAACACTAACTAGCAGAGATCAAAGTTATAATATATAGCGTAGAAACTGTGGTCTGTCTGTTGACAGCTTAACTGTGCTGAGTTTATCTGGCCAATCCACTTCAATGTGGTGCACTTTAAATCAGAAGTCTATATGGACTACAGGTGCAGCTGTGTGTGAAACTAATTTAACGAATGGTAACATAACATTGATAACCAATAGTCCACTTCTAATGCACCTGCAAGGATATCTAAACTTCAGAATCATACAGTATCAAAATAAAGGTGACTTCACAATGAAGCGTCTCGACGGTGTCGAATCGACATCAGGCTAAAACACCTTCAATGACACGAACACAATTTTTCAGCAAGAAAATAAATGTTAAAAACAATGATAACTCAACGTTTTATAAATGGTTGTAGAAGATGTTCTCAAGGAACATCCAAACATCTAACTTAATAATATAGTAATATGCGCTAATAACCCTAAAGAGATGTGAGCAGTTGAGCTTAGAGCAGGGCTCGGCCATGACTATGGGCATGATCGTGCCAGAGATATACCCCTTCACAACAGAACCCTTCAGTGTCACTTTCATTCGCCAAGCACAGTGACAGGAGAGTGCAAAGAATTTTTCCTGGTGATAGTGCTACACGTAGATATTTATACAAGTTCACATAAACATGGTGATTAGGGAGTGTATAAATAAACTAAATGAATAAATAAATCATGGGAAACAAGCACTCAAACCTCGCTTCTTTTAGAGTCTGCCACATGCATACTCATCCGTTTGGTGAGAACAGAATAAAGGATGATTAATTTGATCAGATGACATTTCCTTCTCCTGCTCAGTAGACCACTGCCGGCACACTCTGTAGCACTTCATTGCAAACGTGCATTTTTAGCGGCAATAAGGGGCTTGCACACTGCATTCAAAAACTGAACCCCCCACCCCAAGGCTTCTGACAGACTGTATTTAATACAAGTGCCTGCTTACTTCTTAGAAGGGTATTTGTAATCAACTGATTGTGAGTCAGTCATCTGTTTTGACATGCATCTCAACCAAAAGCTTAGACATCAATGTCAAGGAGCTTGTGCTTTCATCCACAGTTAGCCAGTAATTGAAGATGTCTTTACCTCTGATTTCCATGCCAGCCTAACCTTACCCGATGTTATGCGTGAAACATGATTGAGGTGACAGCAGGGGTGATCGCCCTTCTGCGTCACTTAGATATGTTTTTCAGCCTATGGTCTACATAATTACTAGAAACTGTGACTCCTCAACGATTAGAAATTGTAATAATAACCCTGAGCATGATTTGATGTTAAGTGCTTAATTGTCTGGGCCTATGTTCAATATGTCTTTCATTTAATTATATCGCTCCATTATTGTGGTGGTTCGTCACACATGAAATGTCACTGATACCATATATACCTTCATCCCACAATATCATAAAATGAACATAAGGAGGACCACAAAGTAGCTGAGTCCTTCGATTAATACCATGAAAACTGTTATTTGTGACGCAATCTATGTAAAATACTATTATTGCAACAATTCTTGTTCTATGCGTAATCAGATGTACATATAAAAGTACAATTTATAAAAGAATGCAATCACGATTGCAGAAGTACTCAACCCTAAAATTTGGGTGGGCCAAATTACCAACTTCATATGTTTAGCGGTCATTATATGTGTAGAATGAGCATTTCTCAGGACTGCAGAAAAACACATGCCATACAATTTACCATTTATGCAACCTAATTAGGCAACAGATTAAGGAAGATAGTGAACCTGAAAACAAAGCAGTTCAACATTTTAAACCTAAATTTCAATTTAACTAGGAGAAAAGAAGAGAACTGAGTCAAAAAGAAGAAAAAAGAGAGGTTAAATCTGCTCTCTGAACAAGGTCTACTCAATTAATAAGGAAATCAGAGGTCCATCTTAATGCCTAAATATGGCCATCACTGTACTTTAAGCAAAGACTGAACTAAAGCACTGCCACTAACAGTAACAGTGAAAGAAATGGACATCAATCCACCAGATATCCAAAATACAGTAGCCTGCATTGGGAGCTGTGACTAAAAACAACTGAAATTACAATAAAACTTACGTAAAGCAAAAGACAAACTTGTCAGTCACATTTAAACTGAAGACTTTCTTCTACCAAATCAATAGTCTGAGAATTAAAAACTTCAAAAAAAGTGTGATTTTTTTTTTACAGTTCATATTAGACTATACAGTACATATTAAACACTAGATTTAGCTTTCTATATTACCTGGGAACACCGTTATCTGTGATCAATGACAAATAACACGACTTCAATGTACAACAAATATTGCATTTTTTAATTTCTTTAACAAAAATGTGAAAGATGTGGGGTTAGCCATAATTTACTGGAGATTTTGTTTTTCTGGATTTAATCTGAAAGGTGTTCACAAAATGTTATGCTTAATTTACATTAATGCTACATTTAACTTACTAGCTTTTAACATTTTGTTACCTTTTCATGTAAGTAACATTAACGTTACACAAAAAAACTAGTTACTACAGTGTAGATGGTGAACAATTGATACTGGAGATGCTCTTCTGGCTCAGAAAAACAAGTGACCTTTAAAAGTGACCTTTGTTGCACTAAGTGTTATTTTATATTCATAACCTAGATTGAAGTTTGGAAATTATGCAACAAAGAGAAGCAGATTTACCTCAAATTGTAATGCCCTAAACATTAAACAAATGAGAAAACAAACAAACAAATACAAACATACATACATATCCACAATTAGCTATTTCACTGTCAGTTAGTAGTGAATTAAAGTCAGAAATGTAGCCATCACTGAAATACTGGAGTACTATACAGTCTTATATAACTGAGCAATACCTTTCAAACATATAGAACATTATACTAAACAAATAACACATAGAATACAAGTGGAACCCTCTTCCCAATGCTTACATCGGTACAGGTAAAACTTACTAATTAAAAGGACAAGCCTTTTACAGAGGTGTGCTGTGGTGCCACAGGCATCACATATATTACTCAGACTGGGATTCTAGGTCTGTAACAAAACGTCATTTGGGCACCTCCCATAGGCGGAAGTCTCGCCTCAGAGCTCCACGTCGTTTAAAGCGCTGTTTGCCTTATACTCTCAGTAAGCTTATGAAATAAGAATTTGTGTTCTTACACATCGATACCTTTGCATAAACTTTAAAAAAAAAAAAAAAGAAGCAATTAAAGGGATATACATACTGGGTTTTGCTTTTCTCATCTCTTGTTACGGAACACATAGCGTATTGTACCAGGTAATGTGGTTCGCTCGGTTTTACTATCTTACTTCATTCGCTTTTAAATGCATATTATGTTATATAACGTTTCATTATTTTAAGATGCAAAATACAATTCGTATGAATTGCGCGTTAATATCAATCGCAAAAATCTCTCGAGTTTTTACTCAAGATCCTAACGTCTTGTATCAAAATAGACTCTAGATATAGATATAGTTTTACATGGACGCCTTGAAATAGAATTCATGTTAACCGCAAGTTATTTTGCGATAATTAAATTGAGCCGTGAATTCTCCGTATTTATCCTGGTATAGAGAAGCTAGATTTGGGCTCTTTTTTCCTATTGCAGCGCATTGCAGCAATTTACATTGGCTTAATTTACGAGTCAAGCAAGCATATTATAGCAAGTTTTAAAACCAAATCATTATTTTAAAAATAACTATGAGTTTCATTTCTTGTCAGTGAATACTTCATATATTTTAATACATACTTTACAACAGCTTATTTTGATAAAATGCAGTGAATATTTTTTTCTTCCCACTTTCAGAGGCTCTTACTCACTGCGTTCACCAGCAGCCCATGCAAGCTTTATAAAAGTTGTTCAATATAAGCCGCTTCAATCAGTAAATCAGTTCATTAGACTTTAGCTTTTAGCAGACGGTTTCCTTACGGCCCCTCAAAAATGTTCAATGGAAAAAAGCTGGAAGCTAGAACATGTGGTATTTCTACGCTGTCAATAATTATATTTGTATGCAAGGGGTGATTCATAAACATGTCACGGTATGAAATATAGGTAAGCATTTTTTAAAACTTTCTATTTAAATATCATGAATTATGGCAACGAAAAATGTGTTCCCATTTAAGGGTAATACCGAGTATTTGGTGTCTGGTGCAGAAGGCCATCCATCATGCAGACAATAAAGAGAGTTTTTGCCTGACGATGGAAATTTATGGTTGCCCTTCTCTGCCCCAATAATTCACGAACAGTGTCAGCCCCTGACAGCCTTTGCAGAAAACAGCAAACCCTGTGATCAATCAAAAAATATGCATATTTTGAACTTTTTTTCCCTGATCAGCAAGGCTTTTAAATTATTTTGGACGCCGTTCTGGTTTATAACTCTTCTGAAAATATATCATAATACAATAAAGCTAGTGTTAGTATGACACAAAGTTGCCAGGTTTATACTTGTTAAAGATAATATATTATAAAGCAGGACGGATAACGCTAAAAATCGTGGAATTTCAGAAACGCTTCAAAATGTGTACTATGTAATCTACCACATAACATTTCATTCAAATTCTCTTCACGTACTTTTCTTAAATTGTACTTTATAATATATTATTTACTTCTGTACTGAAACACAAGAGAACGCAGAATAACGAAGACGATAATCTTCAATTTTTATTTCCATTGCTTAGTGAACAAAAACTGTTAAATCGAACTGTTCAAGAAATAACTCAATATATACAGAAGTATTAGGTGATTACATTTTTAACACTTGAAAAATCGATAAAGGCAATACGTTTCCCAAATTACAATTACGAAGCCAGAACGCTATAAATGAAACGTGTGCACACTGCTTTAGCTAAATGGCCAAACTTTAGATTTAGATTAGTAAATGTTACACATTGACATTCTTATGGCGCCAATATACAACCAGAAGTTTCAAAGTACTTTGTATGCTTTTTGCTTTGGGGAAAAAATACTTCTGCGAGTAATGTCCACTCCAGGTTTTTTTACTCTCCAAGATGACCTGTCAAGTGGATTACCGTAGAAAAGAGATTAATAGGGGAGGCGGGTTGCAATAATAATCGTTTTGTTTGATGTGACAACTTTGATAGGCGTTGATTTACTTACAAACTGATAGGCTTTTAATTGAGCGCCTCCATCCAGCTTGAGATGAAAGGACAACGCATTGTAAAGCTGCCCGATTTCCATGGAGCCTCAGTACTGATTAGCCATCTCAACGGTGAATAGTTCAGGGCATTTTTAACCTCCTTTTCTCAAAGATGTTTTTTTCCTTCCCTTTCTTCTTGCCCTTTAAATAAAATAATTTCTACTGTGAGTAAATAAAATCAACTTGACATCCTGGTCAATAGATGTGTGACACAAAGCAGTATCTTATCCCAGGCTAATTAGGTCAGTAATTCTATTTCTTTAAAAGATAAAAAAAGACTATACAGGACCACAAAACGTGATTGCTTTTTTTATTTTAAAAAAAAGAATTTTAATATGAATGACACGGGATTATGTTGCATGCGGGTTTTAATATAACCGTTGATTATTAGAGTGGTTCATTTGCTTTTAACTGCGCTTTGCGGTCTTCGCGTTTCTCCCACGCAAGCAGCGATGAACATGAAACCTACAGTGGCCGTGCAGTTTACCTAAATATATTTGGTTTCAGCATGAGCTTACATTGATCAACATTTAAAGTTTCCTTCTCGGATAGATAGTCTCAAAAAAGTTCATAGTATTACAAACAACGGCAAATTTAGAGTTCATACCCTCTAAAAGCAGTTAATTCATTAATATCTTAATTCATGCTATTACGTATTTCAAGGTGCATGGGCAAAAGGTAGACTGCCAGCCTTATTAGCGATCTATGAGCTCTTACCCACTTGTATTGGAATTGCACATTTTCTGTGGACAGCCATACATTTTCAAACGGTTAAGAGAAATCCTTGTTTTGGGAAGTCTACGTCGGAAATTATCTCCAACCCCTCAGCACCTTCCATGTTCCTCACTTGTCAAACCTGTTTGTATTCAAGTGACCTTTTGTTGCTGTAGAAGATTGTACGGGCCACCAAGTCAGGCAAGGAACAAAAGTAAAGAGGCTTCTGCATACATTAGAGCAAATTATGAGATTATAAAGTCTTATGTTGAGGACATGATCCAGTTCATTTTTTTTTTACAATCATGAAATTAAATGATTTTCCCAACATATTATCCAATCCCCTATGCAAACTTTATATAAAAGCTTAAACCAGCATTAGGCCTTGATTTAACTCATCGCAATTATTTTCCCGAGATATATGTTAAAGTCGAAAAGCCTGTTAAATTTGAAGGTCGGTCGCTATATTGCAGGATATTACGTTACTTTGGTCCTCATTTATATACATACACACTGCGAAAAAGGAAACAGTCCGTTGCCCCGCCTGTACTAAGTCTGCATACAGTTTGAAGTTGAATACAGGCAGAATTTACAACAGAAAATGAATTATTTGCCCAGAGTGAATAGCGTTTCTGAGAAGTGACCTCTTTTCTCTTTCTTTTTTTTCTTCCCGGTCACACCAGGCTTGTAATCAGCAACAAAAGCTGACATAAATCAAGTGCAGATTGACAGCGACTGACAAATAACTGATTGATTGCGGTCGAGTAGAATTGACAGTTGACTGAGGGGTCGAGATGGAAATAGAAGGATGGTGTATATTAATACTGAAAACATGTGACATTCACATCCCTCTATCTCTGCATTGGTCCTCTCTTGTCAACGCATGTCTGATTGGGGAATTTAAACCCAGCACGTAAAGTTGATCCTCTGTTTGCTGTGCTAAGAAAATATGTAGCCTGTATCCGTAACTCCAAATGTACGCAGCCTTTAAAACGACTGCATTTTTTACAAGAAATTCAATACATGTCAGTGACTTCCTTTAGAGAATGATTTGGTAACTCTGCGACAATTAAGGTTTAACTGAAAAAAGAAAAGTGTGTGTGTGTGTGTGTGTGTGT
>JABFDZ020000045.1:7854784-7885126 GCA_019775955.2 Pollimyrus isidori | reverse complement strand
TGCCCCCAGTTTTTTTTTATTAATTTGGAAAAACACGAAATTCAAACTTTTTGCCACTTTGCTTAATGGAGAGTTAACGGGGTAGATGCACTGGAACTAATTGCATCCGTCGTCCGCTAAATTGTCAACTGTCCTATCTCTTAACGAAATGTTGCTATTTTTTCTGAATACTTGAGATATTGGTTGTGTGTTTAAAATGTGAGTCATTTTCTGAGCACGGAACTTCTCTAAATGCCTTTTTTTCTGGAAACATTTTGTTTTCAAATTGGCATCGATGCACATTGTCCGTACGGGAAAAAAACTCATTTGTATGAAAATAATAAACTATCCAGTTAAATTCTTCGAAAAAACTGAATTGAATACAATTTGTCAGTACGCGGAAAAATGTAACAACTCCACCCGAAAACAAATTTCAATGGTCAGAAAATAACCTGTTATTCTGTTAACTGGGCCTTACAGGACATGTTTGCTGTTTATTAACGTGGTGAAACTTTTTATATTTTTATCCTTAATAGCCTAGTCATCATCGCGTGGTATTTCACTTGTTAAATTGACATCCAGATTAATAATGTGCATTCGTTTATGGCAACAAATTTCGACGTATTAAACTACAAAGTTAGGGTAGAACTTTAAGTTATCATGAAACTGACTCACGGTTTGAACATTTTTTTTCCATCTCTTCACTGCATCATTTTGACGTGAAGCGTTAAGTTTCACAGTACGTACGGAAAACAACCTTTTAAGCTTTACTTTAGAACTACTCATACTTCCCGTAGTGATACGCAATCTAATATTTAAGTTCAATATTTAAGTATTTCTTAAAATAGGCCTAATTCTAACAGCAAACCACTCATTCCAAATTAGTCAAACAAAAAGCACACTATCCTAAACGCATTTTAAAAATGTAAAATATTGATAGCTTATACGTAACCTGCTGCACTGTAAAATTTCCGGCTCGCATTAAATACCTACAGGAATATATATAAATCCGAATCTATTTCTAAGATTAGATGCAATTAGGTGTTAAATGTCATAAAATGGTTTGGAAGCTTTATTTGACTCTAGGGAAAAAAATGTTAGCATACTTTTAGTTGGATTTTTTTGTTTGTTTTTGAGAATCTCGATAAAATGGTAGCGTACTTTATCTGGCAAGGCGCAGGAATTTTGGATAGTGCCGCCATCCGTCTTCAGCATCACATTAGGAGATGCGCAGCGTGACAAAGACCGGGCTACACAAAGCGAAGTACGTGAAATGTTGACACACACACACCCAATCCCAGCTGTTTATCGATTGTCCAAGCGAGCCTTAATCTGATGCAAAGTTATTTTTGAAATTACAGAATTTTAATAATGGCGTCTGTGAACGTTATTTATATTTTAACCTCTAAAATCTGACGTGGAGACATTAATGAATTTCTGCGGATACATAGGTATAGACCTGATGAATCTGCATTACTAGCTCATTTGTTTAATTTTTCGGTGATGCGTTCACACACGGTGATGCGTTCACACACGTTGTTCTCTGCTGTTGTATCCCGAAGTGAAATCTCCTTTAAAACACTTAAGCGAGCAAATACTTGGCTATAAGAACTTATGACAGTAATGCCGGATTCAGGCGTATTATGCCGCAATATTAAAAGGGCGAAACATTAGGCCTACTTTGTGAAAACGACAAACCAAGCAGGCGGCAATACAACCAAATAACGCTATAGTGAACAGCTAAAAAACGTCATTATTCATTATACAGTTCTTTTCAGGTTCAGAATTTCTGTATCATTTCAGGCAAGTAAAACCCCTAATACGTTTCGAATCATTGACCCGACAAGACCTCGGGCTGGTTATTAAACGCCGGTCATGCTATTTAAAAAATATGTAACAGTCACATAGGCCTACTTATTTAATTTTAGATTCAATTTCTAATGTGCCTCTAAATAACCGCTGCATTATTTCTTAAACGCATCCTGACACAGACTTCTCTCCTGAATATGTGTAGATTAAAAAAAAAACTCTACAGCTCGGCGTGTTTTAAGGAGCAACGTACAGAACATTGGTTAATCGGTACGGGGTCTAACATTTCCTATCTTGTCATATTGGTCACTTTTGGTTCTAATGTTCATTTTCACAGAAGTGCCTTTAGATTGCCTCGGCCTGACCTCTAGGGCAATAATTTGGATGATTTGGCGGTCACACCTCTGATCTATTTTAGATCCAGTGTTGCTGCAATCATTTTAAATTAATTCCGTTTGATTTAATTAAAAGATACATAAATGATACGTTTGAAATTACGTACACATCTGCTTTCCGTATAAAAATGTACTATTTTTCATTTAATGGTTATGCTATGTTATCGCGCTTTCTCTTCTGTGAGAACGGCAATGACAGCTCCGTTTTCGTTACACACGATCCAGGCCTCTGGCTGGGCGTGTTCGATGTGTGTTTTTATAATTTCACACATTAACACAATACATTCACGTGTTCATATTTCACGACAGGTTACGTTTTGTTTGGGTTTAAAGCTGAATTACTATTTTACAACACTTGATTTGTGATATTTATGAAGTTCCTAATAAAATTCACCATGTTCACTCAGCTTACCCAGACAGCCCTAAATATATGCACAATTTAAAATATGAAACGTAACGCAGGCCAATATTTACATTAATTTTATAGTACATTTTTAAATCACAAATTCTGCAAAAAGTAAATATCAAATATTTATATGAAATAATTCATATGAAAACCTTCATATTATCACTAAAACTCTCAGCATAATAATCAAATCTTGATGAAGACATGTCAGGTGACCTTGCACAAAAAATATTGCACAACATTTAAAATGCATTATGGTTTAACTATCTTGTCATAATGTCATAGCCAAAGTTTGCCTTAAACGAGTTGTAGTGACAAAAGTTTTTGCTGACAATTTCAGCAAAGCCCTGAATCAGGACACAGCAAACTGGTGAGTGTGGGATGTAATCTTTGTCCTGTCATTAGCCAGCAACACAGACGGAAAGGGAACACTAAGGATTTTGCTGACTGTTAGTTTATATTTTTAAAATAATTACAGAACAAAAATTCCCTCATAAGACACACTTGGGCTGCTAAGTTTAAGTTGCAAGACCCATTAAAGGCTTCTGTGGCTTTTCGTAAAAAATGTCCATGTGAACCTATTTTAAAAATTGTTGGGGTGTATCATACACAATATCATTTGCAACTCTATATGCTCCCCTTTTCTGTGCTCTCCTCAGCAAGGGGGCCGGGGGGTAAAAGATGACCCAAGAAGTTCCAGGACCTTCTAAGGAACCCTCCTTATTTATGGCTGGCCTAAAGGGCTTTAGGAGTGTTCGTAGGTGCTACCATCAGACTCACAGCTGATTACTCATTAGTATGGCCCCTGCCATTGTTCAGAGTTGTGCAATACAGGCAGGAACAAAAGAAAGGCCCCACTGATTTAGCTTCTGTCGCACTCATGCTAACACCTGGTATGGAGCCCCACCCCCCCATGTTTACGACATACTAAGTAACTCCCCTATACATCCTTAATTACCGGGTGCTTTAAAAGTTAAAAGGCACACTGTGAGCGGGCGGGGAGAGGCGAGCTTACTGTAAAATGATGGACACGCATTACCCTGACGTCACTGCACCGTCTGCTGCTACGGGAGGAAGCACAGCAAGTGTTATTTAGGGTAGAAGAGTCCAATACAGAACCATGAATAATAATTAATAATTAGCTAATAGACATGTTGGTAAACACAAAAGGAACATGCAGGAAATGCATTGAAATATTCAATATGATATATAGTTTTAAATCATATGGTGGGTTTTACAGTTTTATGGAATTTTTTCATATCTTGTATGTTGTACATATCTTGCAAGTAACGTCAAATTCATATACATATATTCACATGTGTGTGCGCGTATAATATACAGTCACAGACATGGAAAAAATTCAGAGACCACTCTATTTTTTAATAAATCTGAAATTTAAATGCTGGTTTAATTTTAGCAAAATATCTAAGGAAGTACACAAGCAGTACACAAGAACAAGGTGAAGCAGGAGACACCGGGAACGGCCAGAAACCAGCCAGGTAAAGGGCAGAAGCGACTTTCTAATGCCAGAGATGAATGTTAACTTATCCGACAGTTTCTCATGAGTCGGAGGATGACATCAAGTGACCTTCAAAGGGAATGGGAAACATTAAGTGCAGGTGTGAGGTGCACTGCTAGGACGGTTCATATCAGGCTCCTAGAAGCAGGACTGAAGTCCCATAACGCAAGAAGACGACCTTCATTAATAAGAAACAGAAAAACCTGGCTGCAGTTTGCAAAAAACAATATCACAGATGCATACTCATAAATTGAGAAATGAGTGAAAAAAAAATTGTGCTGTGGACTCTTAATTTTTTCCCTTGTATATATGTACATATGGCTCAGCGGGCTAAGCCTCTGTTTCTGTGATCAGATGGCCCATGGATCCTTGAGCAAGGCCCTTATTGGCTCAGGGCGGAGCCTGTGCTGTGACCCCTAAGCATACTGTCCATGCATACCTGATTGTATCTCACAGAGAGCAGGAAGGGGTAGCTGAAGAGAGACTTTCCACATGGGGATAAATAAAGTAGTACCATTCTATTTAAGATTACCATGCAATCATTTAGGCTTCTTGGCCTTATCCAGGCACTGTCAACCCGATCTAAGTCATAATACTTGCAAGTGAACGATGCAGTGCATCGCTGCACAAAAAAACAGTGAAATTGGTTTTTGAAAATCAGGAAGTCATCTCTCTAAACGTCCTCAATTATAAGACAATCTGTTATACCTAATTACTCAAATGTCTTTTTAAATTTCAATTATAATATGCAGATTTGCTCTACCTGCTCTTATTCCAGTGGTTTTCAAGGGTTATGTTATTCCTTGCTTTGTACATTCTTTGCTTTGCACGTAATGCCAGGCCACTCCACTGAAAGTGGTATGAGAAAATGCATAGCGGCAATCTAAAACAATGATTTATTGTGACACTGGGATGTGGGACATTTCCACAGCTTTTGTGATTGCAGTAATGAAGCTGTAAACCAAATAGCATGAAATGAAGCAAGGCCTTACCATTTAATCAGCTCGTAAACAGATCTACCGCATCAAGCAAATGACGTTATTATCCATCCAAAGTAAATCATGCTAATCTCAGGAGATAAAATCAACATCATTAATGGTCACATGTTATATTCATCAACACTAAACCATCCCCTTTGACAGATTAATCCTAACTGCAGCTCCCACGATATATGGTAATGCAGCTTGTAGCCAACAATTCACCATGTAACAAGGCAGCCCTGAACCCTGTTCAGGTTTTACATGTAATTTTCTTCATTGAATTACAAATTTTAAGTGCTCATCAAGATGATATACAAAAAAAGAAAATGGCATTCACAAATCTGTGTCATTCAAGATGACAATTCCTATGACCATTTTTTTGTGCTGTAAAAGCCTAATTGTGGCTCATTTGGGGATGGTTTAGGTATAGCGTTTTACCTTCTGATACATCTGGGTTTAGCTCAGTTTTTTTGCATCTTGATTCTCCATAATGAAGACTACATTATGGAAATACGTCAGCGTCGCTGAAACCCAAACAATTCTAAGATACCAAGCAAAATGTGCTGAAGAGCACTTTCGGAAATTACAGATGCAAAAACACGCAAGTACAAAAAAAAAGATTGAATACATTTCACAGAATAAGCTATAGGACCAGTGCAACTTGCATATCAGTCAGAATGTATCTGAAAATACAGTGTGAGAATTCTGGTATTATAAATTTCTCTGGGTCCACAGCAGTTATATGCAAACAGTGACCACTGTCAGATGTCCTTGCAAGCAGTATAAATATGTCACATAACGGCCGGGTAATTTTAAGAACCACAGCAGATATGCATCTTTGTTTCAAGGTTTTTCAAAACACCGGCTAAAAACATTTGACCTTTGGATTGTAGCACCGGTCATCTTGGGAGATGCATCTCCCCGAAAGGGTTGGGGGTGGGCGGGGTGCTGGAATGCTTTGGGTTTTGCAATGGTGAATGTCTCCAAGCCGCACGAGTGGGCCAAGGTCAGCCTACACAAATGTGACTGTTTGGAAGCAGGGATACCCACTTGGGCTGCTGTTACCCCTCAACCCCACCACGGTAATTGTGATTAATACAGCCCTGCAATGGTGAGGATGTCAGTGTTTCCCAACCCAGTCCTTGGAGACCCCCAGACACTCCACGTTTTTGCTCCCTCCTAACTCCCAGTTGGTATCATAAACGTGGACCGTCTGGCAGGGAGCTGTGAGGGAGCAAAAGCATGGACCGTTCCCACAGGATTGGGTTAGGAAACACTGAAATACAGGATTTCTTTTCTCTATAACTAGATGTCCATATCCCATACAGAACTATAAACAATTTAATCTTTGTTACCTTCTTGTTTAGAGTCAGACCATACAAATACATGTGTGTAAAGGGTGTGTAAGGATGTGTATTTCCACCCAATCTTGCTCATCCAGGTTGCGATCTTTTCCCCTCTCTCATAGGCTGACATGGTCAGAGCTGGGTAATTCGGGTCCAGAGAGTAAAATTCACGACCAGGATTTTGTTTTAACCAACCAGTTGAGTACTCTGTGACTGACTCCTTATGCTCCACTGGTTGGCTGAAACAAAATCTTGGTCCGGACTTTTACTCTCTGGACCTGAATTACTCAACTCCGGACATGATCATTGATAATCACTGATGTCACTGGTCTCAATATCTTTCAATGAAACAAGCACCTAATGCTGACTAAGAATTGGGACTTTAAAAATGGGGAGGGGGGATTAAAATGGTACTGCAGTCTCGTCCCAGAGGCTTACCTTACCAGATACGAAACAGGGTCTGCTTAAATATACATAGCTGCTGGGAAAAGATGTGTCATATATGTCAGACATCCACATATTTTGCATACGTGTTGTATAGCCCTTGTTTCCACCCAAGACAAGCCTTTTCAACTTAATATACTACACATTGTCTAAATGATCAATTGCCTGTGTCAAAGGTGTTTTTTAATCCGGTCTTCTAAAAATAAATACAGAGAGCCTTCGACCATATGATCGGTGTTTCTTTGGTTTAGCTAGAAACAGCGAAATTGTGAGATATTTAAAGTACATTTTTGACTTATTTGATAACCTCCCAGGCCATTTCTCACGTATTAACATAATTGAACCACTAATATAGTTGTAGTCTGTTCCCCATCATTGCATCTGTATTGAGAATCAAAATAGCAGAAACATACAATTACTCAAGGCACAATAATTGTTAGGTGGTGAAATCATTGAAACAATAATGACACTGACATCCTCTCACTTAAATTACTAGCTGTCACAACAACTGCAGAAACAATGGAACTAAGTGAAACAGTGCTCATCTTTTTTTTTTTAGCACTCCGACACCAAACGGTGGATCCGAACACAGATTTGACACCCTGTTACAGAAATTCCTTCAAAAGCAGAAAAGTCCTATCGCCAACCCAGAAAACTTAAATAATCCAGTCTTAGGTTCACCAATACCTCCATCCACCCAAAAGAAACTCAATAGCAAGTTATTTTCAAGCAAGCATATATCGTTATGTTGACAGGCAGATTAATGAATCCTGCCAACTGACAAGGATGCACTATTTACACATACAGGACCAGCCACTTACTGGACACAAACATGTTTTTGACTTTTTGTGGATTTCCAAACTGGTGCTTAACCAGGAAGAGATATTACATTCCTACCATTTATGAGACTGTATTAAGCATGTTCATTATAGTGTCTGTTTAATTTATAAATACTCAGTCATAGTCATCTCAGGTTTTGCCTTCAACCAAACCAAACTATTACAAAGACCAATACCGTTCACTATGAAGTGTCAGAACCTTCACCTTTCCAGCTTCACAGGGGAAAAAATGTAGATGAACTGTTTGCAGTGAAGGGACACTGTAAGCATTTTCGTACATAAAAGTAGGTACCATTAACAGAACAGATGCTGCTGATGTGTACTGAAAAGCTTTTGATGAAAGAGGACATGTTAAGCATTACACATTGAAACTAATGGCTCTGACCAAGAGATGAATGGGTCTAGATACACAGCAACGGGCCTTTAGGGCAACTGTAGCGTCAGATCATTTTTATTCTTTAATGGACTTTCATTTTAAAGGTGCTCACTTATCTTGCATTTGTTTTATCCCCCCATCCTTTCTCCTTGATAAAACTACACAGAAAATATTTTTTTGAAAATAATGATACAAAAATAAACAATATGCTAAATAACTAGCCAAGCATTTAAAAATATAATTATTCTGAACAGGTGAAATCCGGACTGGAAACGGCCTCATTCTTTAAGATATCATGGAAGAATGCTGACACTCTTTACATCAGTAAACGTCTTTTACGTCAGTAAATGGCTTTGGGCAGGAGCTCATATTTATGAGGGCGAACATATTTGAATACAGGAGTCGGAGAAACATTTTATTTTTAAGCAAACATGTATGTATTACACACAATGTGGTATTTCAATGTCTATAAATGGGACCATATAATAAGCTATGTGACATCACAGTGCTGATGATGACGAAACAATAAAAAGGATCTCCCTATCCAGATAATATAGACTGCATATAGTATTCTTTGTGCTTGAAGGTGTTGATATAACAAAAATAGAATCTTTTAGCCTCAAAGGGAAAAAAATGTATCGTAGGGGGAGATTTGCATGTTACCCCGCCAAAGAATGAGGCTTGTTTTCTTCACCTTGAAACTTTTGGTGTGTAAGAATGACGTACAAAATATTTCATGTGAATACATTGAAGAAGGAGCTTACAAAGGAGTGTGTTCAGCTAAGATGAATCAGCGACCCAAGTGAGCCCCAAAGTTTCCTTTGTTTGTTAGATGACCGTGTCTACAAGGTTTGTTCATTTCGATTTTCGCTGAGTGAACACCTGTGCTCCTCATTCTAAAACAGAGCCTGGTGGGTGATGTCACCGAATTCCCCTTTGGTGCTCAGGAGTGTGGCGAAAGCTCCGCCGCCTCACAATGCCTCCACAAATGGATCACGCCTGTTGCCCTGAAGCTATTCCTGCACACGCAGCAAGAGTGGCAACAAGATGGAACGGTTCACTCCCTCGTCATTGTATTAAGTGCAGGAGGACTTGAGAACGACTGGCAATCGCATGTATGAGATCCAAGCCGTGGAATACTCTCCACACGACTCATTTGGGTCTCCAAGTCATCCAAGAACACCTCAAAAAGCTACTTCTTTATTGTCACACCCTGTGAATCAGATGCTAACGTCCAAAAAAAAATTGCCCCATCTACATCTGATATCAGTCGGCCTGGTGCTTAAGGTTAAACAGCTATGGCTGGTGTTGGTTTTGTCCTGACTGCAAAGGCCTTTACACCATCTGGCTGTTGGCTTCCAAGAAAACGCCCGGAGAATGTGACCGCTTCACAGATAGTCACTGATATTAAGCACAGCATTCAGCACTGCATTTATAGCCTTTCACAGTAGTCAGTTATGTGCAGCTGCACGCCATGTGTTACTCCGTCTGGGAAGTGTTATTGTCAATAGTGCCGGACGTCATAAACACTGCATCGACTTAAGTCAGTACAGATGACTGGCTCGAAACCTTCGGCAAATTGGAACCATTAATAACACTGTCATTTATCTCCATTGTATTTCTGATGCTTAGCCTTCACATTTTTCAGAATGCTAAAGCATATATTCACTAATGAAAATTGTTATGACATTTGAAAAATTAGCCAACAATAACTGAGAGCAGCACCCCCTACAGGGGAAATATACAAATATATGGATAAGATGATTTAATCCAACATAGGAAAAGATTGTGAGATCACAAGAAAGGAATGCATGAAGTCCAAAAGCTCAGAGCCATATGTGATAGCATAACACATACCCATCTGAGTACTATTTACTGAAAAGTGCAAACGCAAACAGCACTGTCCCTGAGGCTTCATAAATGCTGAAATACTTTAAATATGACTCTGATGTGCCTTATTATTGACATTTTTTTCATTGCAAACATGTAATTTATGGTTGTGACCACTTAGTTCAAGGGAAGGGTATAGAGTGTTTAACGGCAGCTAAAATCTAGTTAAGGAAATAAAACGCCAGTGCATGGAATAAAGATGCTAAGGTGCCAAACACAGAATTATGAAAGGGTTTCGACGTGGAGACATGTGATTTCACCAAAGCATTTGTGAAAGGAAATTATGGCAAATCCCCTTTACTTGCCATAGTCTTCAGATTCCAGTGCTGCCGGCAAACAAGAGAAACCGCTAAAGCTCTTCTGCACAACACATTGTGAGAACTATGAACAGTGCTCAAAGGAAATCTACGTCAAACAGGGCAACTATCAAAGAAATCATGCTCAAATACTTACCTTAACAAGGGAAATATAAACTGATAAAAGCACCCAGGGCTGCATGCAAAGGTGGCACCAACTTCTACAAAATAACATAGCCATATGTAAACTTTTTTTTTTACTTAGCTGTCCTACACACATAAACAAAATTACTATGTGTGCAGCTAAATGAAACCCTTTTCAGACTATATTCAATTTGTATTAACAGTCAAAATCAATAATAACAAATAAGTGAATTAACTACATAGTTTCCACAGTTGTTTTATGTACAAAATAAAAAAAAGATTAAATTGTCTGATTATATACAATTAAACTGGAAAATGACACAGAAAATTAAACAAGTAGTACCACCTATAAAATCCTATCCAAGATTTGAATCCAGGCCTGGTTATGCAAGGACCATAAGCCTTGGCACACTCAGCCTTGTTCAGACATATCTGAGAACTTTTCACTAGAGAGTATCAATGTCATTTATTCAGCCACACGGAAACCGCAAGCTTCAGAGTGTTTACGATATAAACAGCATGCTGAATACTATTTAAAACTATGGTTATTAAAAACACAAGTCTGGATTGCTTTAATATAGAGCTTCAATCAAAAAACAAATGAGACTGAAATGGCATGTACACAGTAACTACTTCGTTTTTTTGATGCAGTGTTAGGTAATCATGTGAGCTTCATCATTAAGTGTGAATAACCGTTTAACTGGAAATATTTGCTTTTGTCAGTCCATACATTGGGTATCTCACTGTCCAGACTCAAGGTACTTTCTTTTGTGTGGAAAAATGCCCTAAATGATTCAATGAGTCCTTTATTTTTTAATAATTCAGTGTCACACCAATCAAAGATGCTCATTATCATACAAGATCTGTGGCAACATTTACACGGACTAGTGTGTTTTCAGAGAAACAGGCAGATACACAAAATGGTTTAGTGCTATACAAATATTAATGTGTCTACCTTCCAGGGCACCTTTTGCTTGGTAACTGCGTATCATATATAATGTAGTTGCTTATCTAGCTCAGTTCTCTATGAAATTCTGTCTCAGTTCATGCAAAGCAGAAGTAAAAGTAGAAATAAAACAGTGTGCTATTTTGGAAAGATATATACAGTAATGACACAAGGAGATGGCAGCACAGGCTTCTATTCAAATTACTCAAAAGGATGAAAGTTTCATTTTCCACGTGTGGCAAAAGAACACCAGCAGCTATAATAAATTAAAAAATGATACATAATGTGACAAACATAAAACTGAAGTAAGGTAGGAATTGCCAGAACAAACCAAATACAAATTGGTATAAATGGCTTCTTATCAGAATTACTTCTGTACATAAAGTACATAAAGGTCTATTTTATTACGCAAACCAATTTCCTCAATTTTCTAAGAAGACTTATGGCTAACACAAAATGTTGAAATTATTATTTTTAATAAATCTGTATACACAGGTGCCACCACAATATGACATCATTGCTCATACTAACACCATTTCTAAGTTCAGATGGATGTAACACAATCCAAACCAAAATTTAACATGCATTTTACAACTAGATGTCTAACAAACCCTGAAAGCCATAATCAGAGAATGATAAATTGTGCTCAAGCAATTATTTGAACCTATGCACATATAATTATCTTGGTTTGCCATTAAAATTCACAGCAACAATTGAGTATATATACATCCTGTTTTGCCTTAGTTAAGATTTAGTTCAGTATTATCAAATTCCATTATTAACTCATTTTTAATCAGAATAACCTTTAGAGTAATAAAAAAAACTTTTGGCTTGCATCCACGATAAATTAATGTTTGAGATTACCTACCAAAGCAAAATGAGCATTAAATACCTTTTCATAAAAGTCCAGAAAAAGTGAAAAAGCAAGCCGATCTGTAAAAGAGCACCTTTCACACTGAAACACAGTTGACAAATAGTTAACTTACAAAAACACGGCACATCTCCAGAACAGAACCTGCTCCAGACAGCGCAGCATTTCATGAAGTCCACTGATATTTCTTCCAGCTTATTCAGCTAATTAGATGTGATTGATTACGTAGCCATTGCTAATCCCTAAATACATGAAAACAACATTTATTACTAGCATTATTCATAAATTTGCCAGAAATAATCTCTGAATAAAAACTATTTTTGTAGCAATGATATAAACCTCCACAGATCTTACCAGACAGCCACCAATTTCTCCAATTGAAAATATACCCTACCCACATGCACACATTGATATATTACATGGCTATAGTGCCATACATGTGCAAAATATTTAGGTGAAAGAAGATTAAATATTATAGTGGACCAAGGCTGGTTTGTTTCCCAAAAAGGAACCAGTTTATTGAACAGATTTCACTCATCTTTTGGTGTTCAGCATGGAATCCTGCAGACCGTTGCCAAATATGGCTGTACAATGGAGGTTATACAGGATTACGAATTAGATATGGTCATATGCCAAATGAATTAACTTCCACAGCTCCCATGAGATGACAAACTAGGCCTATATCACAGATGGTCCTCTGCCATAACTTGAGGGGCAGAGTGCAAACATGAATTTTGGAGAATAGTGGAAGGGAGCCATTTTCAGCTGGCACAGAACTATAACAAAGTATGTAAAACATTAGCTGACAGAGACACAGAAGAAAGTCATGGTTTAGCCATCATATCCTGCTTGCGTAAGGTCACGTTAAATTGAGCAAAGGATGTAAAAACATTGCCTGCAAGGATGTAATGGACTTCACGTTTTTTGGCTTGTCTTCAAATGAAGCGGCTCACTACTTTGGAAATCTTTTTTTTTGCCCATCATATGATGAGAAACCATATTGTAGGAATCTTGTGTTAGAGAAAAATAAATAAAATCTAGGGGCAAGAGGTCAGGCAACTGGTAGTGTCCATATGCAAAATGCTTCACTTAAAGGTCATCAAGTGTTTTGGATACGGTATTTGTGTTTGTACCCTGCAAATTCTTCGAAACTCCTCTAGAGCGGTAAATTTCATTTATATGTTTTAGTATTGGGGCTGCTCTTGGCAAGGATTTTTATTTATCTGGTTTCCACCTCACTGTTGTGATAATTTATAATCGGTGCTTGAAATTTAAAAAGCCTGTCCATTGTGTCTTCCAGAAATTTATGTGGTAATTTATTCAACACTTTTGAAAAGATGATAACATTAACCATTATCCGTCTGGTTCCATTAAGCAGAATGTAATACTGTTTTATAGTGCTGTGTGGAAAACTGCCCAGTCTAACTGGTGAAAAACTGATTTGTCAGAAAATTGTCCAATCTGACTAATCCCACTATTTACCTCAACAAATAAGGTCATGAATAAAACTTCAGCATCTAGTAAACACTATACTTGCAGCTTTATAAAAACTCTTCCACAAATTATGGTGTCAGATTGCGTAATCAATTCATAATTCAACCTGTTTCCCCAAAAACTGGAACATTTCATGTTACTCCTCAGAATCGGCAGCTGAAATGAAAACTCACTTTTATTTGAATGGTGTTCTAAAGTTTTCACATTCCTCTAAAAATTACATCCTTGAAAAAAATAGGTTAATTTTAACTTTAATTGTGTCTATACAACACTACTTACTTGAATTGTGCTTATACCACACTAGGGCTCCACAATGTATTGAAAAAGGTGTGACTTCACTGTTGTGAGACGCAGGGTTTCAACACCCAAGAAACATGGCAGCCAAATTTCAAGACTGTCAAAGTTTAGGTTACAGTAAAACAGGTGATAAGTCTGATAAGTTTAAAAAAAAAAACAGATGATTTGTTAATTCTAACTTTAAGTTGGCATCAAATCCAAAAATTATATCATTCTGGAGAAGATTACTAATAAATCACTCTTACAGAAGTTAAAACCTTTCAAAAATATCATTTTAACTGAAATAGCATTTAAAACGGCCAATAGATTTGGGTTGAAAAGGGAGCCACAAAAATGGCCTGACACCTTCTGCCACTTCATGCCTGAATTGCATTTTATTGCAAGTTTCAAGAAGACCACCAAGCTCCCTTGCAAAACTCAGCTATGCTGATGCTGTGAAGCTGGCTTCTAATAAGGGCATTTGTTCTATGGAGATTTGTACAGGAGTGGCCATGCCTAGTAATCTTCAAGTGAAACAAACCGAATGCAAATATAGCTACAATGTGCTGCTAATACAATTTCATTATAAAATATGTCAGCTCAGCTCAATGTGAAAGACTATAAAAATACACTCACGGCCCTCAAAAGACAAAAATGTCTTAAAAGTGACTGCACCTTATGATGTAATTGCACTCCATTTAATGAAAAGGGATTTATTGAAAATCAGATACCTGGTTATGGTTTGCAAAAGAATAATTTTAAATCTACTTTTATAGCTGGAGTTCTGAAATAATTGTTGCAGGAAGTGATGGTAAGTTTCCCTTTATTAAACTGTCTCCCATATAAATCAAGAAATCCACGCGGTTATATAAATTAATTGTTATTTTTTTCAATCTGCTTAAATGCATAAACTCTCAATATATACCACGTAGCTTTTTGAAAATAGATTGACTTTGCTGTTTATATTTGTCTTTAAAAAAAATAGACTTTTTGTACGCTCAGTCAACTCTGAAATGTACGCTTAATCATCTAGAGAAACATTTCAGTTTATTTTGGTTGTAGCAACAATTTGCATCTGCAAACATTACTTCATTGACTTGTCTCCTGGTCAAGCAGAATGAATGTTAATATAGCAAGTTAAGTGCATGACTTTGATGGGAACAAGGGAAGTTTAAAGTTCCTGCATCTGTCGTCACTCACTATGAAAAATTACAGGCATGGATCAATTGTTTTGCTCTATGACCAGATGTACATCACAAACAAATTAGGAAGAGCAAATTAACTGACTATTTATAGTTAAACTATAAAATTTGATAAACAAGTATTTGTCTAAAAAGAGCTTGTCAAAACAAGCTCTTTTTTAAAATAAACAAATGCTTTAGCCACGATGCAACTGTGTGTGATATAAAAGAACATTCCAAATATTCCGTAGTGTTTCCCTAAATTAGCTTGTACACTAAAAACTTGTGGCCTGCAGATGCAGCTTCTTCTGTCTGTGTAATTTATATCTGTTTTTTTTTTTTTTTTAAATCAATATTCAAAAAGGAACCACAACATGTTACAATTAATCTCATTATTGGTTATGCAATATTCATTCCCGATTTTGCAGGGATTTAAAAAATGATATTTTTGAAATGTGAACCTATCTTAATGAAATAAGCCTTTTCTCAAAACAAGCTTTCTGTTGCTATCACACTTTAACAGTCATTATGCAAAGAAGAGTGCTTTTACATGAACAATAAATCCTTCATAAAAGTATAAAGAATGCGTTTATCATCCTGGATGAGAAACATGTTCAGTTTGCTACTTTGAACAAGATTAACAGTCATTCATGCATTTACATTCTCATACATTTTTATGACTGTGCTTTGAAGTGAATTTGATATATCAGTACAAGATGAATGGTGAATATAAACCTCTGGCATATGCTCTTCTGAATTCAAAGCATCTTTCTGTAGATGCGCTTTTTCGCTTCTTGACAATACTGCAAGCACTTCCATTTAAAGATAACTGTCCACAAAATGACCAATTCCATGACCAAAGTCCTACAGCCATTTTGTAAAATTAAGATTAAAGTAGTAAAGTCATCAAGACAACTTGACAACCCCAAACCATAAGGAGCCATACTTGGTTCTGATTCTTGTTCATCCCTTTCTAACTTATAGAATTTAGAATTTTATTCAGCTGCTGCTTCACCAGCCTATCAAGCCTGCTCTAGACTGTATTTCAATTGAGATCTTTCATAATTTTCTGTCCCCTTGTCCATTTAATGTAATGAAATCCCGTTGCAAATGCTGGTGTGTATCAATAACAGTCACTTAATGGTTATACTTAACAGTAATTCTTGGTCTTTCAAGCGAGTAACACATAACATTGTGGAGTGCTATAGTTAAGGGAAATGGATTCACAGTCACTGCCTGCAGGTGGTCAGAATACAAAAATGAAGATGTCAGAAAGTTTTGGAACGATAAGGTAGACATCATGCCTCCCTCCTAAAAATGTGGCAGGTCATGGAGGGTATAATCAGGGAAGCGTTTTAGGAGATAAATTCATCTATGCACACAGTCAGGTTGACACTTTTGTCCAGGTTGACTCAATATTAAAATGGATCATCGATGGATTATTTAGGGGTGCCGCCATTTTGGCCATAGTTCAGAATGACCATGAACGTTAGTCATGCGGTTGCAAAGCGGTTCTGCCGCAGCATTGATGGATTGCTCGGAGTCCATGTTCAGAACAGAATAAATTACAATTCATATTAAATACATCAATTAGGCCTTCAGATTTGTTGTTTTCGCAGACACTTTCAAAAAGGATATTTGGTACTGAAAGTGTTTCAAGAATGACCCCAAGGCATGAAACCAACTCATTTTTAACTTAATATGGATTGTAGTTATGGTGCTTAACCTTAATTGTGAACTAAACTGTGTGTTATATCTGCTTTTTTGTGTGTGAGCAAGTGAGAGAAAATTTAACTTAAAAAATGGTTAGGAGGAGGAAAAAAAATCTGTTGTCAGCTAAGTCTTTGCAAAGACCAACAGGAACAGTGGGGCCTTGTCTGTTGGAGCTCAACAGAGCCTGTAATTTACACACTACTGGCCATAAGAGGTTATGCTGGCCTGTTTCAACTCCATCGTGGAAGAAAAACTTTTGTCCTGAAACGTCTTGCTTGCATGGAGTTGACTGCTTGTGGCTCATATGATTAATGACTTATGGCCTCATTGTGTAGAAGCTGCTAATTAGCTGCAGACTGATTAAAGACATGGCATGCAAACTTCTGCAGATAACCTGAACTTTTTCCCCAGCTCAGACTTGGCATGTGGAAGTTTTTGCTGCCAAACGTGTAAGAAACAGGCCAACTGTGAGTAAGATTAATGTAGTCTCAAACAGCAGTATACAGGATCAAATTTAATACTCTTTAGCGTATGACATACTGCCGTGGCTCCTCCGTTCACATTTTTTATTTCATAGCAACATCCAAATTCCCTTGTACTTCTATAAAATTACACTTGGCATATACATGTAACCCATTCAGAGTATTGGCGAGCACATTTCCCGTAATCCTTTGTTTAATTGTTATTGATTTAACACATTCCTACTTTAAATATATTAACAGAGGCCAGTAGCAATTAGCTTGCAAAATACATCAAGTGGTATAACGCCACATTTAAACATTTTTGATTTATCAAAGTGGTTGATTTCACAGAACTCAAAATATAAATCCATCTGCAAGGCCCAAAGAGGCATTAAATGACAAATCATGCCAGCATGCTGACTAGATGAATCACTGGATTCAAAAGACAGTCACTGTGTTTTTCCTGGAATAAATCATTTTAATAACTCAAACTGATGGAGCAAATAATGAATGACTAGCAAAGTCAGTCCCAGGACATCAGACTTTTCACAAAGCCATGAAAGGTACATTAACTGAGTTAGAGTGCTCTACTACTTAATTATTAACACACTGAATAATTTGCCATTTAAGTATATCAATAATAAAAATAATAAGGACCTGCACGGTCATATTAATGCCAATCCAACTACCACCACTAATGAACAAAAGTAAACTGAATGAGTCAAAACTTCAGTACTTAAGAAATTAATCTGATAATACATCGTCATCATTATTATGGCACTTCATTACTCCGTCATTCGGAAATTCTCTTTTCACCTATCCCATCTTCCTCTACATGGGAGTGGTTAGCACCCAAAGTCAACCTATTTACAACTGGTTAATCACCTGACAATTTCAAATTCAAATATGTTTATGAAGCCAAATAAGCTTCATAAGGAATGTAATTACTGTATTTAATCTCATACCTTTTATATAAGGGGGGCATAGGTGTTTTGTTTCAAAAAATATCTAAATCGAATAAGAGATGAAGTGTGAGATACGTGAGGTGGACAACATGTCATGTAAAATTGTTTTAAGGACATTTCTCAGTCTTTATTAAAGACTAAATACAGGCACACATACTATGCTACTGATGGTATAACCACACCGTAAGGTACACTAAAGTGGTTATTTAACCTGATGTGTTAATCAAAAGAAATTCATTTTAGTGCAGGAAGCATGCAGATCTAATACATTTAATGACAAAATAAGGTAAGATCATTTACCTAGAGTCTGCACTGGCTAACACCCATAAACAGTGCAGCTAATATATAAAGACATTCAGTCTGGGAGGTACACTGACTGTTGGTTTACTCTTGCCCTGTGATTTGGTGTGAGCTGTCTTGGACAGCGGGTCTTAACAGCAACCTCATAGATCAGAACTCTTTAACAATTTATGTATGAACAAAACAATCCTGACACTTTTACTCAGTTTCAAATTATTTATCACGGTTTGTAGCGTGTTTTTCATTGTGCAATATTCATGCACTTCTGCAGAGAAGGCAGTTCACTGGCAGTGAGGACATCAGTTGTTGAGCAGTACTGGGCACAAGGCCATCACTTGGGACCTCTTCAACTGAGAGCTACATGTTGGACATGGCCAAACACAGAGATATGAAACACCACTAATTTCTTTGCGTTCAGAAACCGATCCCAACTGGTGAACTTAGACCAAAGGCTCAGAGTCCTATCAAATCGAGGTTTCAGTGTGGAAGCTAAAGGCAACAGTATCGTTCATCATAAGGTTCAAGCCGCAGAGCATTCCTCTTCGCAGAACACCACACTTCCTTAGCCCTTCAACACACAGGTGAAAAAACTGCCTGGCTGGGCTGATGGATCGTCATCAACCATCGGAAAGACATGGCTGCAGTAGTTAAAGTCCAAGCTCCTTGAGAATTTATATTGAAAAATGGTTTCACCTGTTGTGTGGCCATCCCCTATGCAATTACAAATCTCCTGAAAAGTACAACCTCCATCAAGACAACCACAGGTCACAGCATCTCACTGACGTCACTAGTGTTGCATGAGGTATGGTTTCTAAGACACTTTAATGCTGTGCATTGTAGTTGAGGTTTTTCCTATGTACTTACTCTCAAATAGCTATTAAAGTGGTTCTAGGCATGGAATACCTTTATTCCAGGAATACATTTGTTAAACATCAAACACATTGGCTTTCCATTACAGCTATGAAGCCATTTTCAGAGCTTTAGCATGTCACTAAATGTGGGCTTTCTACACAAGAAACTTTCAAAGACGACGAAGTTTTAAGTATTTGAAATAAATTGTTCAACCACATAATAACACCCTTCTGTTTTCAATATCTGCTTAGCCAATCTTGGCTGTAGTGATTTGGAACCAATTCCAGAAACATATTGATTACATTGTTTCGATAGATTGACATTTGTCAAATAATCAACTGAACCACTGGCATTTACTGCCGCATATTTGGATTGATTCAGCAGTTAGCAACAGAATGATGATTATTTAAAATCAACAACACCAACCCACGGATAAACAGAGGTGAAAGGGTATTACAGTACAATTGTATATGCATTCATGCATGGGGTGGAGCGATGTATGATTGCCAAAGGGCCAATAGGGCCGGATGGACCAAACAAACCAAACAAAATTCGAGACGTTTGGCATTTTTAGTTTTTTGATTACATTTGGTCCCCACCATGTAATAAAAACATAATCCACACACACACACAAGCACACCCTACGGAGTCAAAACATTATGACCACCCACACATGAAGTGAATAACGCTGACTATCTTGTAAAAACAATGCGTGTCAAGCTCTGAAAAGGGCTGTATACCCATGGATTTGACTACTTAGTCTGAAATATCCCACAAATACTTGACATATATCTGGCCATCCACATGATGCAACAGAAAATAGCATTCATCAGACCAGGCAACCTTTTTCTATTGCCCTAAGGTCCAGTTATGACACTCACATGCCCATTTCAGGCACTTTTGACAGTAGACAGGGTTAGCATGAGCACAGTCCTATACACAGCAGGACTTTATGTCCTGTATGTTGACACAGTACTTCCATACCCATCATTAAAATTAACTGGTATTTGTGCCATCATAGCCCTTCCTGACTATACCAGTTGGAATAGTCTGTTGGCTGTTTGTGGTTGTTCCCTCCTCAGACCCCTCTCAGCAGGTCCTCACCGCAGCTGGCCATGAAACACACAAGCCTTGCCATTTTGGAGATGCTCTGATGCAATCTTCTGGCCAAAATGACTTGGCCCTTGTCAAAGTTACTCAAATGTCTGTCCCTGCCCACTTCATCTGCATTCAACTTGTCGAATATGAGTACAGAATGTTATATTCTAATATATGCCAAAACTTGACATGCACTGTTTTTATGAGATAGTTTACGTTACTCATGTCAGGGTTGTCATGTTTTGGCTCTCCCTCACTCATGCACATGCACACACACACACACACACACACACACACACACACACACACACACACACAGTACCAATCAAAACTCTGGACATACCTAGCCATTGAAAGGTTTATTTCTACTATTCTCTAAATTTTAGAATACAGTGGAATCCGCTTATAGTGATCACGTCTGTCTCTGATCGCTATAAGCAGGTGACCATTATAACCATTTTTTTTTCTTTCTTTATGTCTCAGGCAGATTACCATGTAATTCAAATCTGTATTTTTATTGTATGAATATAAGATCTTAGAACAGATAGCGTCGCTATTTACAGAATTTTCAAAATACAGTTATTTCAAAAGCTTTTCAAATTACAGTATTGTACAAATTAAATTACTGAATTGTGTATAATTCAAATACGCTATAATACTGTAGCATCGACAGCACCTGCATGTCCCAGCATGCCTCGTGAGCACAAGCATATATGTATTGTATATATACTTGTATGTAGTTTGTATTTTTTAGTGTAGGTACTTATGCTGTGTATCCGGTTGCCGCGTGTGTCTTTAACTGTGTTTGTACTCTGTTCTTGCCTGATCCTCGTATGTCTTAGCCATTGCGTAATTACCCTTGTCATCCTTAACGTAACTTTCGCATGTTTCCCTTTTATTCATGGCCTTTGTGTTATTATTGTGTGCTATGGGTTCCCTTTGCAAAGTAACATAAAGAACAACAACATGTCAGTCCGCCTCTCGTCATTTTCATTCGTAGCCACTGTGATTCCTCGGTATGCTCTGATTTGTCATTGAGCGAAAAGGACTTTTTTCCCATTATTCTTTCTGCGCACGCAGCATTTGCCGCATATAGCTAGCAGAAGCAGATGGGTTAGACGAGGCAAATTTGGCTAATCAAAGTAAGAAGAAAAAAAAAAGCATATCTTCAATTTTTTTTTTTTTCATTTTTAGTGTAGTTTTACATTTTTTCCGTATGTTGTTATGTAAAAACCCCCCGCGACCCAGTGAGGATAAGCGGTTTGGAAAATGGATGGATGGATGGGTTATGTAAAAAAACACCCAAAATTAACACTGTAAGTAGATTATTTGATTACTATAAGGGAATTATTTCAACAGTCTTTGTATAGAAATGTCTCTGTCCCATGTGAGTGGCTGGTGTGTGGGTGTGCCCTGCGATGGGCTGGCCCCCCATCCAGGGTTGTTCCCTGCCTCGTGCCTGTTGCTTCCGGGATGGACTCCGGACCCCCCGCGACCCTGTAGGGATAAGCGGTTTGGAAAATGGATCGATGGATGTCTCTGTCCCAGGCTTTTTGGTCCATATAAGCGGTTGATCACTATAACTCATTGATCACTATAACTTATAAGTGGGTTCCACTGCAATTATAAAAACATCCAACCATCCATCCATCCATCTATTATCTATACCGCTTTATCCATCTGGGTCACGGGGAAGCTGGAGCCAATCCCAGCATCATCGGGCAGGAAGCAGAGTACACCCTGGGCAGGCTGCCAGTCCATCACAGGGCATTATAAAAACATCAAAACTATAAAACAGCATATATGGAATTATGCGCAGTCCAATAAAGTTTTAAATAAAAACAATAAATTTGTTCCCGAGGGCAGGAATATCAGTGGGTTAGGACTCAGAAGGTTGCTGCTTCAAATCCCTGGATTAGCAGAGTGGTCCCACCACTGGGCACTTAAGCAGGTTCCTTAACCCCAGTTGCTCCAAGGACTGGCTACTTTGTCCTCTATGCCAGTTTCATGAGGTGGCCTCCTGGGATGCTTTTCCAGCTGTACTGAAGGAGCTCCCATGTATAAAGCTGCTTTACCTTCACTCTCTGGCCAAACGGCTCCAAAACCATTTCTGCTATGTTTAAATCAGATGGCCAGGTCATGTGATGCAACACATACCCTCCTTTGTAGTTGGCTCGGCATATCCATACTTTTGACTGGCACTGTGTATGTGTGCATGTCGATATAAAACTTTGTTTACTTTTCTTGATATTCATCTAACATGGTTTATAAACAGAGTTTTCACAGCGAAATGCTCCACAGTGCCATTACCATCTCAGTAACGTATTATGGGTCATATATTTTAATAATACCGATACTGCAATATTAATGAATCTTGAAAGCCCTTAACTGCGACCTCTGCATCATAAGTTAAACAACAGTTCAAGTTAATCACACCAATCACAGTGTCCATAAGTCAGCAAAAATGACCTATCGTGAAGGTGGCAGATTAGCTCTCCATCTATAAACTGTGCTGAGGCACAAATCAGCAGGGTGGATGAAATCCACGCTAGGTGGTTGAAAAATAAAAGCTTGGAAAGTTCGTAACCTAATTTCTCTTGAATGAAAAATGGGACACTGTTCCCGAGTGTTTGTGTGGTGCAGCCAGAGAGGCCAGAGCAGGTTGTTAGTTATTTGGGTGAGAAGGAGAGGGGGGCGAGACACTGGCCCTCGGAGGTGTCCAGTGGTGACGCAGATGTCCTCCCGGCCCTGGGGAGGGCCTTTGTTGTAGCGGACATGTGACCCGGCGAGATGCGTCTCCGCCGCTGCCGTCTTCTCGCGTGCTTCATCACCAGCCCCCTATAATTAGGTTTGTTAACATACTACCGTGTTCGCGGCCGTGCTGACTGGGAACTTAATCACGTTACTATCGAGTTCCTGTGTGCCTTGCCCGAGGTGACGGTTTTAGTTGTAGAGTTATAGCTATGACCTATGTGAGGGGAAATTAGCAGTGGACACAAGTTTGTACTTTTTCTTCCGTGTGAAAATATTTAGCAAAACAGTGACAATGATGGAAAATAGTAGGAAACAAAATGTTCCACATTGGTATAAAACATGAAAAATGCAGCAGGAACCGTGTGCAGTACAACATGCTTTATGCTGGCTGGCAGTCCATTAAGCATGATGGACATTTCACTTACCTAAGTCAAATATAACAGTCTAGTATTCATTAATATAAGGAGGGGGTTGCAGAATCAAACCTACCATCTGGTTAAAATGACAGAATAATCTACAACTCATGATTAGGTCTAAGGAGTGGAATTTCTCTTTAATCTTTTTCAGTGCTCGAAATTTCCATCTGCACAGTACGGCACGTCGTTTTTCTTCAAGACAAATGTGCTGTTTTTCATGTTCCAAAATTAGATCAGAAGAAAACGATTAATCATGTCATCGCTTGGGAAAGGAAACAAAGATCATATTTTTTTCCCCCTCTCTCTTTCTCCGCCTCGCCCTCTCTCTCATTCGCTTTTCCTCCCTGTCTTTTTCTCCTCTGGCCTGCCTGTGCGGTTGTTCCATCTTTGTCTCCCTGTTTCTCGTTTCAGTCCGACTTCAAAAGATAGGGATACGTGAGCCACGGCGATAAATATGAGATGAAGACGTGTCTTCAATTAGCATAGCCGTTATTCTTCAGCACTCTTCCCCCAGCACCCAGCAGCAGATGGTGACCTGTTTGTGTGTGGGTGTGATGCCACGACCAAAATCTAAACTTGGGGGGAAACTCGAGTCACTAGTCTGCAAATAAGTGAGACCCCACAACTGTCAGGTGCCAGCCTCCTTTGACAGTTGTAGCCCATTACAAGAACATTGATGTGTTCGCTGTGTGACAAAAAGGAAGCAGGTCCGTTTCTACAGAGGGCCTGTCTGTCAGCTGGCTCACGAGTCATAACAAATCACTGGCACTCAGCTGAGGCTGAACATTCGGAGCGTCAGGAGGAAGATAAATGACCTGCAGGCCTTTGAAGTGCTTTGGCAGTTCAGATGGGTCTGCAGTGCTGACAGAGAAATATACACAACAGCGTAACCAATAATGAGAACATTAAACATTCCAGCCCTCTGACAGGCTGACAAAAAAGCCTAGCCTGACATCAATCATTTTCAGAGACATAACCTTGACAATTAGTCCCCTCTCTGATACTCCGAGTAACCTCTATGCTTTGACAATCCATTGGGATCCCATTTCGAGACTTAGGGAGAAACAGCTGGCCAAAAAAATATTTGACTTTTCCTATTTGCATGCTTAACTGAGAAAGAAAAACCAGAACCAAAGCCAGCACCAACTGTGATATCATGCGTCTCATTAATAATGTGGGCTAGACCCAGGAATATTTAATGGCAGAGTAGTCATGGGTGTGCTTTAAATCTCTAAATGCTTCCCATCACATTTCCACAGTCATTTACTCATATTTGTCTTGAAATCTTTTTACGGCGGAAAACCCGTCTTCAGGATGAAAAACGAGACAAACGCACAGCCTCTCGTTCATAGGGGAACACGTGGATGTCTGAGCTCAGGATCCAGGACCATACTTTGCATATGTCTTTCAGCTTGGCTGCCTCGAATTTGTGCATTAATGATGCCCTTCAGGCATGTTGGAACTGTATAAATATTTCCATTTGAGCCGCACCTTATGTTTCAGCACAAATCACTTAACCCTACGAGACCCACCTTAACGCCACGTAACGGTTTACCGTGTCTGCGGGACTCGAGACTCGCATGAAAGCTTCATCTCGTCTGAATTTTATTTGGGTTTTTTTTTGTGAAATTTACGTTTATCTTACGCATTATAGTGGTTTATAACTGCAGGCTCCTTTTTTCAGTTTTGTTTCAATCAGCAAAACTAAGTTAGCTTGTCTAATTCATCTGTTTTGACATCAGTAGGTTATAGACAGTGCATCCAACCCATAACAGTCTAGTGTAATCAATGCTAAAAATCAACAGTTTCAAAAAAAGATGCCGAACCTGACCTTTGTGTGAAAGTATATAAATCATATGTATGTTTTGACTTGCAATAGAACGCATTTTTTGGTCTAAACCTGGTTAAGCAAGCAAAGTAGCCAAAGAAAACGTGTCATGGATTCTACTTCTGATATTTAACAAGCTAGAATGAATGGTAACATCTGGATGATAATTTTTTGATTTTACATAAAATCCAGTTTCTGCGATTGAAAAGTAAGCTAAGAAAACTTGTGTTTTTATTGAATACATGTGTTCTCTCTAAACCTTAATTCAAATATAAACATGTAAGTCTTCGCACTACATTTCAGTAACCGATGATAAAAAGGCTTTATATTCTTCTTGAGATGTTTAAGCCTCCTGGAATCATCCGGTCAGAATTAAGCCACTTGGCTTAGTTTTCTTTGCCTCTCTTTAGGAGAATAGTCAGAAAATCAGTGAATTTGACAATGTAGTTACATATACAAAACACACACAAGAACAAATGTTTAGCGGAAGTATTATTCTCATAGGTTTGTCATGTTTGTTTTGAAATATGGATCCTTCATCGCGCCATGTCACGGCATCATGCCAGCCCCAGCTTTCATTGGTTAGAAGAAACACAAACAAGGAATAATCGGAATCTTAAACAAATAAATGCTAGAGAAAGCATTTCAACATGCTAGAAGCCACAACGGAATATACAGCACAGTCAAGGTTCAGGTCCTTAAGTATACTACCATTAAAAATAACAACGTACCTAGTTCCATAAGTTCACCAACAATGATGTAAAGCGTGAGAATTTCTTACAATATACCACAAAGTTAAAGACAAAAAATCCTGTTTTTAATTAGGGTAAACACTTGCACACTATAAAAACCTTCAGCGTTCAACCTTGCACTATAATGAAGATGACTTCTTTTCCTGACAATACACATTCTGCTGTGCATTCTTCAAGAACCAGCAGACAAAAGCCCTTCACCCTGACCAGGCACTTTCCAGAGGACTCCTCCCGTACTCTAAGCATTAACTAACCTAAAGTAAATCAGTAGAGACAGGCTGACCTCCAGAATGTATGTGCTCTCATGTTTCCAGCACTTGCTCTGTGTTCCTGCTGAACGTTTAGTTACAGCATGAAAAATGACTTATGAGGAATGAAGATATTTCCCCTCTGACTTGCACATTCACAAGAGGTATGTCAAAGATTTGTGACAAGGGCTCTGGGCAACCTTTCAAGCCTGTGTCTATATATATATATATTTATATATGCACACACACATACACACATATCTTTACTTGCTTGTTGGAATGTATATTTATACACATATATAGTATACACACGCAGACACTCAGTTTTGCACGCCGCTTATAGGAAGAGCAATAAATTTCAAGCCGACAGGACCTTCTCACAGTTACAATGCCTACCTGCAATTGAGCTGGATAATTAGCAGCCTTGAAGATGATATATGACTTTCATTACCCTTTGGGACTGTGGACTAAATGAGGACAGAGCTAATTGCCGTGCAAAGCAGTTTGGCATGAATTAAAAAAATGCAGGCACAAGTCTGCAGCCAAAAAGGGTCCTGTTGCTGCTCTGATCTCCTGGTTGGCTTTTGCCGCAGGAGTTCACTTGGTGTCCATAAATCATTGGCTGCTTACAGCTAAAACTGCCCTGAGTCATCAACATGCAATAAGCAGAGTGACAGATTCCATCCTGGCTACATTAGGCCTCCAGTTCAGACATAGCTTTTCTTTTTTTTGTCCACCCCCCAACCACATCTTGCACTTAGCTGAAAATTAAAGCCAGACACTGCAAACTCAAATCACAATATAAGGAAAAAGCTGAACTCTCACAGTGCTGAGAAGGCTGCCAAGTGGGCAAGACCAAAGGGGGGAGCTGGGAAGTGTGGTAGTGATGTGCCAGGGGTGGAGATAAATTTGCGGGACTCGCCTTCTCGTCAACGCAGACGTGGTAATGCTCAAAGATGCGAGGTTAAACCTGTTAGCATCCGGAACGGCGACAAAGCACTCGTCTCCCGCTGACATGTCAATTTAAAGGAGTCGCACTTTTAAATCATGAGAGGAGTCGGTGATGCTCTGCATTTATTCGACTTTGCATTTTTCTGCCTTAGTGACAGAGCATAAAAATACCAAGCTACACTTGGTGCACTGTGTTTGAAGTATGCATTGGACGTCCTGTTCCACATTTGGATTTACTAACGCAGAGCGAAGCTGCTGACCTTGTATTTACCATTTAAATCTGCACGGTACTTCACACTACAACACACATTAACTATGTACACAAATACTGTCTGTGGCCTCCTTGCTTGGGAAACACTAACATCTGCCAGATCTCCTTTCTCAAAGTGGCTTCTCAAAACATGCGGCTCCCTGGGCTTAGCTGGCAAGCTAACAGGACCAAATGGTGACCGCAAGAACAAGCTCTCTTCGAATCCTACCTGGTGTAATAAAGTGTGTGTATGTGTGACACTGACAATTGCAATCACCGTCAGTTTAAACTTCCCAGAGCAGATTTAATACAGTAGACTGGGCAATGCATTATATACTGTGCAAAAGTCTTGGGGGTTAAAGGAAATGTTTAAAGCCATATATCTTGATAATAAAGTAAAATTTACTGATATCTTGTTGGATGGCTGGAAGAAAACGCTGCTTCCTCGCAGGCACCCCAGCCATTCCATGTATTAGTTTAATTTCACCACCAGCTCTCTTAATTAATTAGCCTAATTACTTAAATAACTTGATGATATATTGATTATCCAAACACGGCATGCTAGTGGTTGAGTCAAATGCATGAGAATACTGGATTTTTATATGCTGGTTTTAGGACAGATTTTTTGAAACACCGAAGCTGACAAACATCGACAGACATTATATAATAGGTTTGCACAAACATGAAGATCATTTAAGCCTAAGACTTCTGCACAGTACTGTGTGCATATATAAAAGTATATATATATATATATATATATACACACACAGTATACACTCACACATACAGTAAATACATACATACACACACTTGTAGCTGGTAGCTTAGACTCCAGGTACCTCCATGGTCCTGATTGGAAGATGGAGAGATGGATGACATACATATCTACATAAATGAATACATTTCTATATTTGTATATGCATATACAAGTCCCAAGCAGTGCAGTGTTTGGAGTACTCTTCTATATCATCTCCTGCAGAGGCTAGCTTTTGAGTAAGAAAGACCTTAGGGAAGGAGGATGAATATGGAGCAGCTACAGGCAGACTGAGCAAGATCCCTCAAGAGGAAGGCACTCGAGGCTGATCCGTCTAGGCCACGTTGCTTTTACGTGCATCTGAGACTCGTTAAACTGGAATGAGTCTGAGCCATTTGTATTTCACACATGGACCTACTTCAGTGTAACAGTAATGTTTTCAGACACTAAACGTATGAAATTCAGTTAGTGTGTAGTGGAATTGTTTAATTTGCATTTCATCCAAAGCCAATCGAAATCAGATGAACCTAGTGAGTCATATTTTAGGGGAGTCTTACCACAGCAGTGGATTTCAAATAACATTGACATGTTTTCAATTTGTACCAGTATTGTTTGAGATTCACATTATTGTATATTTCATTAAATGTATCTTAGGTCTAAATAGGACAAGGACTATTATTACTATGACTTTAAAGCAAGAAACCAAAGAAAGACAGTAAAAATGTTACTGTGAGTGGCTGCAGAATTGCAACTATACATTTCTTCTGTTTTGAGTATGTGAGATTGATAAAATTCACACATTTGATATAATGCTCATATTCCTCCCAAAATGTTTAGTTTTCCAATTTTAACATGTAAAAACAGCAACACTTCACTTGAAGGGATACAAATACTTAGTAACTCAGTTAGTTCTTGAAATAAAAATCATGAATAAATATAGTCGCTACTTAAGATTAAAGGATTAAATTCATTAATGATGAAAAAGTATTGCACCTATTGTTCCTTCAATAGTTCCTTAGTACTTCAAGATTTACAGAACAAACGGATATCGTAACAAATACAGTAACTGCTTGGGATAAATAATGTGTCACAATTCATTAACAATGAACAAATATGAGACCAATATTTTGCATGTGGTATTCAATATTTGTTCCTATAGTACATCCTTCAATGGTTCCTTCAATAATTCATAAAGGTTTACATAATTAACAGATATATTACTTGCTTGAGATGTGTGACAATTCATTAATGATGAAGAAACTTGATATCAGTTTGCAACTAACAATTTGTGGTTAACTAATACATAACAGCATAATATGCATTATTTCCGTCCCCTCAAGTGAAGTGTTACCGTAAAAACAATCTTTGCCATAAAGGCATTCAACTGCGAACCTGAATGTCACATGAAACTGCTCACAGAGAGCTGTATATCCTCAGTTCTACACATCTATTCATTTATATGCAACTCCTAACAAGACATACACTCACCTAAAGAATTATTAGGAACACCATATTAATATGGTGTTTTACCCCATTTCGCATTCAGAACTGCCTTAATTCTACGTGGCAATGATTCAACAAGGTGCTGAAAGCATTCTTTAGAAATGTTGGGCCATATTGATAGGATAGCATCTTGCAGTTGCTGGAGATTTGTGGGATGCACATCCAGGGCACGAAGCTCCCGTTCCACCATATCCCAAAGATGCTCTATTGGGTGGAGATCTGGTGACTGTGGGGGCCATTTTAGTACAGTGAACTCATTGTCATGTTCAAGAAATCAATTTGAAATGATTCGAGCTTTGTGACATG
>JABFDZ020000045.1:7833506-7847519 GCA_019775955.2 Pollimyrus isidori | reverse complement strand
AGTTTAACGAGTACCGATCGAGTCATAAAATGTTTTTATCGGCCGATACCGATCTTCGGCCGATCGATCGGAGCATCTCTAATTTTAACATGAGAACACACTTTTACCATGAAAGGAAGTTTCATCATGTACATTATGTAATTCAACTTGTGTCTGCCTAGGAGTACATAAACCATTGTATGCCTATAATTACGTTGTATTGTTAATTGGGGGGTAAAAGCTAGGTATGCTACCCATGTGACATTGGACATGTAGCAGTCACTCTGCTAAAGCAGCAACACAGTAGGAGTAATATCACGGTCAGGTAAAGAAACCCCCTAATAGTCAGGATGGCTTCTTGGTCTTGAGGAGCCGTCAGGACTAACTGCATCCCACAGCTCCTTCATGAAGAACCAGGAGAAGAGTCAGTTCAAATGGCTCTTCCTCAGTCTCTATATAAGGTTATACATAATATGGTCAATATACATTGCAGGGATTACTCACTGACTTTGGAAAAATCATACATTTATTGATCTTAAAAAAACCTTTTTAACACGGGATTTTCTTTAACTCTAAATATAATTCAACTGAGAAACGATAAGGTTCTGGAAAGGGGGACACTGGATTTATAACTAGACAAAATGTTTCACCAATGCAAAACCAAAGGCAGCACATAACCATTTTATCTTGATTATTTTGTTTTGTTAATCACTGGAAGCCAAAATAGTAATTGAAATAAAAATTTGATTAATTGCCCAGCCCTAGCAGGGACAGCCTAAAACTAGTGATGCACTGAAAAAGAAATTTTGGAGCCATCCATCCATCATCCATCTTCTCCCGCTTATCTGAGGTCGGGTCGCGGGGGCAGCAGTCTCAGCAGGGAAATCCAGACTTCCCTCTTTCAGACTTCATCCAGCTCCTCTGGGGGAATCCCGAGGCTTTCCCAGGCCAGCCAGGAGACATAGTCCCTCCAGGGTGTCCTGGGTCTTCCCCAGGGCGTCCTCCCAGTGGGACATGCCCGGAACACCTCACCAGGGAGGCGTCCAGGAGGCATCATAAGCAGATGCCCGAGCCACCTCATCTGGCTCTTCTCGATGCGGAGAAGCGGCTCTACTCTGGGTCCCTCCCAAATGACTGAGCTCCTCACCTTATCTCTAAGGGAGAGCCCAGCCAGCCTATGGAGGAAACGGTCCAATGAAGCCAACAGAACCACGTCATCTGTGAACAGCAGAGACCTAATCCTGAGGTCACCAAACCGGACACCCTCAATGCCCTGGCTGCCCCTAGAATTTCTGTCCATAAAAACTATGAAAGGAATCGGTGACAAAGGGCACCCCTGACGGAGTTCCCAAGAGCTAGCTCCTGCGGCCAAGGATCAGACTGCCAGGCTCTCTACTTTCGGCCACTGCCCAGCTCACTTGGCACTCGACCCCTATGCCCCTCCTATGGGTGGTGAGCCCATTGGAGGGGGGACCCAAGTGCCTTGTTCGGGCTGTGCCCGTCCAGGCCCCATGGGTATAGGCCTGGCCACCAAGCACTCGCCATCAAGCCCCATCCCCATGCCTGGCTCCAGTGGGGGGCCCAGTGACCTGTGTCCAGGCAAGGCAAAACGTGCTCGCATTATGTATTCTACCGACAGCCAATTATTTCGAAAACTGACACGATACCAATTGTTCTGGAGGTTCTGCTTAAATTAAGCATTAAAATAAGTCCACACAGCAGGCATTATCAAACTGTTTAGTATGTGAGTGTGCAAAGCAATATGGGTTGCTGTTTTTATTGGTGGGAAAATATCGGCTCAATTTCAAGAATGGGCCGATACCGAGAGTTAGCCAATACAATTGGTGCATCTCTAGCTGAAACCCTAATTAAAGTAATCCTATGTAAAGAAGGAGAAAAGCGGAATCTTGAAAAACCAAGACAAAGGAAATTGTTACTTTAATATCATTAAGCACTTATTATAGTGAAGTCCACACAATACTGAGCCCACAGGAGGGTCTTGGGGGGGATTTATAAACGTCATTTACACCCCAGCTGCCCTTCACATCTCACATTTACTGTCATCACATCTCAGGACAAAGAAAGATGCCCCCAGTCATCCTTGATCAGACCATGCCTTTGATGGCCTATCAAAGAAAACTATACTGTCAAAAATGTGGAGTGCTTTTAACTCAAAATGACAGCAAATTCTCTAGAGGAGGATTTAAAGACTTTGACATGAGATGACTATATAATATTCAGCCATTTGGCAGAATCTGTAAATACTGGATTTTTTTTCACAGTACATATTTGTTGTTAGAGAGTAGTATGAGGAAATTACAGGAAAGAAACATTTCTATTTCCCACCCATCCCATTATGTATATCCATTAATCAAAATATTTCTAAGGTACTAGGTTGATTGTAAAATAATATTTTTCTCCTACATGATCAAAGTACATAGTGACTCAGCTACAAAATGCCTGGAAATTAATTTAGTTGTCACTTTTGTTAAAGTTGTTTCTGCCTGGATATTTCCAAGTTAAAGTTTCCCTCGCTACTGAAAGAGTATTAAATAAGCGATCTGATTTAAACTCAAAACTGAACAGCATATAGTTATTCCTTGTAACATTGCCCAGTGATCTTTGGATAAACTTCCATTATCGACAAGGGTAGATTTGGAACTTCGGCTAAAGGTATCTGAAGTACATAGAAAGGAGACTGCACACCTGTTGGCTGGGTTTAAGCTGAAGTGCCAAATTTTTGGGTACCTTATGTCACCCAAGAATGAACCACCAAGAAAACCAAAGGGAAAATGAAGCCAACTGAATTCACCGAGATGAACACAAAGGACATTTGCCACTATACTTATCTTTAAACTTGAATTTTGGATTCCATATCAGATCCCTCCTAAACCAAATGTCTGTCATAGTAAGTAGCACAGTACACCATTTATTTTTTTAAATCTCACATGAACTATGATTTTGTAAATTCTGTGAAACTTACTCAGTGTATTACTTTTCTCTGCTAGTATTATATTCATTACTAAAAGTATTTAATGAACTTGAACACACCCAAGTTCACGTTGCCTTTTCTGAAGACTACCCCCCTCTGTTTCTATCATTAGCCAGATCCTACTAGTGATACTACTTCCCAACCAGTCAGAAAACTTGTGATGGGACTGAGACAGGTTTACTGTTTTGCAGCAAATCCTTATTCCCCATGCAGGATAGTTAAATGCCATTTGGAGGACTACTGCAATTCATACTACTGAGTACTCAAAGGCTCCCAGCCACCAAACCCATCAACAAAGCCTACTTTTTAGCCAGCTGGGAACCCCTGACCGATTTAAACCACCTTCCTCTGCTCAACAACATTTTGTTTCCTTGCTATGGGCTCCGGGATCCAACTGGCTAATGACAATGCTCACCTGTTTTATGATCCCATATATCCTGATTTTCTTAAACCCTCAAATTTAGTGTGCAAACATAGTCATTTCTAAATATACAGAGGCAGTGAAGGGATTGTTGCCTTCATCTGAACAGTAGTCTGAAGCTGCACAATTAGGCCATTTCTCCATTGACCTGCTAAATTAGTTTTTGCTGTATAGTAAAATTTCTCTGTGTGTGCGGGTGATGTTGTTTAATTGGCCAGTTGGGGTGGCGGGGGAGAGGATGGGCCGTTCCATTTTGCTACCTCACATGGCGAAATCTGCTTTGGCACTACAATCGGCTAAATGAGAACTACCTAGGCCCCCATCCAATGTTACCTCCAGCAGTTGATGGAGGCATTCATTATTGTCACTTTCTGGTGGCTTGAAGTTTCCGTTTGATGCCATCGCAGCATATCGGCATTGTGACTATGACTATGTTTGCACACTAGCAAAGGAAATGTATTACACAGAGTGAAAATAGCAAAATCCTATGATGTACATTCGCCCCAAGCTCAGGGTCTTACTGATACCCCATGGAGACAGCTAGGATTTGACAGGGGCTTTAAGCTGTGGGATAAGCTCTGGAACTACGAATGGAAACAAGAACTCACAAGTTTGAGTTCAAGGATTAGTTTTAGCCTTAAGGTAGGGGCTGAAAGAGACTACACAATTCATAGCTCCAGGTTACAGTGAAGAGACGCTTAAGGCAAAGTGGGCCAAAATCGCAGGTTTATTTTTCTTTTTACTTTTAAACTGTCACTCCCTATTGTTAACATCCAGGTCCAGTGGTAGTGAATACAAGTTTCTGGCAATTCCGTATATATCTATTGTTATTGTTTAAAAACAAGCCACACAGCACGCTAATGGTAATACAAGTACTTGTAACCTTAGTAAGCATTTTGCTTACCTTTAAGAATAGCAGTTGTAATCATTAAACCAAGAAAGAGAGTACAGTCATATCGAAATTTTTCCTTCCTTCCGTTATGACATTGTTCTCATGCTGTCACTGATACACTACAGTGACACTAACACCCTTTAGAAATTATTCATCAGGCGGCATAGTCAAACACAAACGTGTTAACTGATACGCTTTGGTTCGTAAGTGTGGCCTCCTGCCACGCCTGTGTGTGAGAATGAGACGCCCAATTTCTATACATGCACAACAGAAATCCCAACGTACGATTACAAGCTAAATTTTCCAATAAGGTTCCAAAACATTAGCCACCAAATAAGTTTTTGGCAGTACATGCAGCAATGCAAAAAGCAGCACTAAACTGAAAGACTGTCTACAAAAGACAAGCGACAGGTAAGTTAGAAAATGTAATACCAAATATTAATTCTATTTACTATGAAACAGTAATGACACAAATAAAATTAAAAAGTGGAAAGCTACACTCTGGAATGCTTCCTTAAAGGGAGGATATTCCAGTGTCCACACAAATTCTAAAAAACCCTAAAAAAGAGAGAGAGAGAGACAGCCAACTATTTTTGAGTGAGTCATTTTTATTTGCGTCTGGCTCTGTAGTAAAAGTCATTAGACAATGTACTCGGTGAGTTGACCTGCCGTGGGCATAGCTTGTCACCATCACTTACCATCAATTATTTACAGCATCCACTCGTGACGCCGGGCCCACGGTTGCTGACAGAGCCACCTCTACAGTCCGTCACTGTCCCTCCCTCCCACAACAAACAGATTAACGGATCTGGAAAAACGTGTCACTGTCATGAGAACACCTTCGGCCAGAACAGGGCGCTAATCCAGGGCCTGGGTGTCTGTGCGTAGTTCGCAGAACGCTTGTCAACTCCGAGGAGTGTAGACGCTTTGCTGTCAGAACTACTTCTACGGGATGGATGGAAGTCTGCGCTCAGCAGGCTTACGTGTGATCCCTCCTCATATTACGCTGGTTACCCTAATCGTTTCACATCTTTTTATGTCCTTCGTTTCTGGATGATCAATTTCAAAAGCTTGGCCGACAACCAAATATCTTTCAGGCAATTGTATTAAGGGGCTGGCATGGATAGTACATATTGTGCTACAGTCATTCATCTGAGACAGGCTGGACTTAGACTCCAGCACAGTTGGTTCTTAAGCAATCTGGAAAAAGATACTACATCTTTCAGGTGAACCGCAGTACTGCTTTTGAAATAACGTTTAATAAACCTTTACTACATTTGAGAACTCAAAAGATGCAGAAGTCCTCACTTAAGCCTCCTACGCTGATAATAGGCATAACATCATTCTGGCGAAACCTCCATAGCGTATCAAAAGGGAATGTCACAGACAAACACTTCATAGATGTGCCAGCAGTTTTCCTGTGTAGAAGTGCTCTCTCGCCACTGCATGTTTAAGTGATTTTTAGTCACAGACTTAATGGGAGTACTTCGAGCTAAGTAATCAAGCAAAACAGCTCAGCCCTAGAGATAACACAGCAACCCAGACATTGATGGTTTGCAAAATATTTCACGGAATTTCACTTATATCTCACCCTTAAGCAGATATTATGAAAAATATAATTGCATAAATCACTTGCCCTTCAAGCATGGCTGCTCTCTGGTTAAGGAGAAGCCCTTACCACAGATTTACTCATGTGTTCCTCAAGGCTCTGTTACAGCAAATAATATTTTGCATTTCTCTCATTTCTACCATAAGCTGATTAATGTTAATCACTGTCATTATAATAAAACATTCACTTGCATTTATTATGTTTTTATGACTACACACACAATCGTGTGAAACGCTGAAAAATAAGGTGTTATTAATTTGCAAGTCTGTATTAACTGATACTTGCAGTAACCAATTCTAAGTAATTTTCTGTCCCATAAACTGAACAATACACCAGAGACGCAGCTTTATTTTATTTATCAACGTATATTTAGTCAATGCTTTTGCCCGAAGTGACATACAAGGAAGGATCAGAGAGCAAGGTCAGACAGTGTCCTTGAAGCAAGGACCCAGCAGTGACCTCATTCTACCAGCCACGGGATTTGACCCAATGACGTTCCGATCACCTTTAGAGCCACATACCTCCCACCCTGTTTTATTATGGACACTAGGAGATGTCTAATAAAACCCCCAATCCCACGAAATCTAACATTGTGTAAACAAAGCCTTGTGCAGCTGGCTCTGTATTTTGCAAGCAAGATCGCTTTCGAAACCATATTAGTTCAATAAACAAGTGGGTTTTAATTTACATAGCTAGCAAGTGAAATTACATAGACGAGATTTTAAATCAGAAAAAAATATGTCAACAAGGTAATGTAAGGCTTCCCTAATAAAGTAAAACAAAATTACACTCTTCTGAGTTTAATTCCATTCTTTATAGGGATGATTAGAAAAATTCCCCACCCCCAAGTTGCTTTCAGTTCAGCATTTCACTAATGCTGTAAATTAATCCATAACTTTTTCTTGCTGTTTAAATATTAATCAGAAATAAACTGCAGGACCTCAGGGATAATCATGTGGCCATGACCTGGGGTGCTCTGTATGATTAAAGCATGTCATAGCCATGCTCCTTTAAAAACCCTCCAGCCGGCCTTTCAAGCGGCACACTGGTAAAAGCAGGGCACATCCTCTAACTGAGACCCATGTCTGATGCCCGCTGAGCCATATTAGCTGTCTGTAGATGAGGCGTGCAGAATGTAAATTGTCTTACCAAGCAGGTCACCTCCTTCATCGCTCTATAGCGACATCTACCGATAAAGGCACACCTGCGGGGCCATGGCAGCAATTGCGTGCTCACTCTGCAGCCTACAGAGTGACGAGGAGTGGGAGAGGTGTGGGCTGCTTCTCATCGCAGGCGAGCCAAAGTGGATGTACCGTGCTGACAGGCAGTTCTATGGTAGGGATTCAAATTGGTCATTTCAGATTGTGCTAAAATGTGAAACATGTTTTTAAAAAACAAATAAAATCCACCGGCTCCGATGGGCCCCAGTTTATTTTACAGCTCTGCGCTATTTATCTCCAAGGCTCCTCAGAGCCCTCAAACAGTCAACTTCTGTGACTTTTAAAGACCAGGCTAGGGCTGAAATGCTGTCTAATCTTTCCATTCTGAAATCCTGCATTCCCAGTTAATTGGTGCCACACCTGTCTTGGCGATCTCACGTTACATGATCCACACAAGATTCAAAACACACATCTCTACCAGTATCGCAAACCAGCTTCTTTTAAAGGGCCAGTTTAAAATCTCTCTCTCTCAAACAAAATCTGTTTTAAAATTTAACATATGGCCCACTAAAAAAACACAATTCCATATTTACCAACTTATTTGTGACATATTTATACAGCCCTGTGACTAAATCTGGAATGAAACATGACTTAAAAATAAATGAATGAACTGCAGAGTTTGGAAATGCGAGTCTAAAATGAAAATATATACACAACACAATGTGTGTTAGGGCTTAACGTGGCTTTCTAACTACTTGAAGCATGTAGTCTTGCAGGATGGCATTGATATCTGCCTGAAGCTATATTATTGCTGCTGCTGCCTCAAATAATTCTGAAATTATCACAGTGACAAACAGATAGGGAGAATAAGAGCAACAGTGTCAAAAGAATAACTGCTGATGAACAGAAAAATGAAGAACGAGGTAAAAATGTATGACATACAACTTGGCGGAAAAACAAAACTGAAGCAATGACCTCTATCACCGTTGGGGTGCAGGGGTTTGTTTACTGCGTTTATTTACTTGGCTACCAAAGGCTGAAGCACACAAATCTCTTATTTAAAGTACCAGTTAAAATAGCATTCTGTGAGCACCAGTTGACATCAGACGAGATCCAGTTTCCAAACTGCATGATTGGAACGGCAGACAGGACAGCCCCACCTGCCTGATGCGCGCGGCCAACTGGCTCCGCGAGTGATTTACTGCCCGCAGAAACTTACTCAGCAGGATTTCCAACACATTTGTGCATTCACTCACACGGACAAGAGCGACATGATGCTAAGAGGTATTAAAAACTCAGGCCCGCCGCCGTGAATGACAGCAATAAAATGTTTAAAGCAGTAGTTATCGCTTTCCAAAAAACCTCCCTTTCAATGTTGCAGATCTAAAAATCAATGACACAGATTTATGAAGTGAGAAAGATTACCCCAACTTGGTCTGTGGCACTGCATTCTCAATGCCTTCCACATAAAAAGAAAATTACATAATAAAACCCAGGGCACAGCCTGATATCTGGTTTCTATGACTTATCCTCTAGAGTTTTCCAACACCTTTTTTAATTTTCATTTTTCAAGGCCAATGCTATTAATCTTGAGCAGAATATAAAAAACAAGCACCCCGATACTGTTTAAAGCATTGCAACCTTGCTGCCTGTTCAAGGTGTAAGGTCTACGACTTAAACATATTTTGCTGTGCAAATAGCACAGCCCTGAACATCAAAATACTGTGCCTTTGTATTTGCATTTAAAAAAATCTGCCTTCTTTGTATCCTGTACTGAGCACAGCTATGCATAAATCATTAAGCTTTTGAGAGGCTGAAACTTCAGCAATGTAGTAAAAATGTTTAAGCACACATTTATTAATCATCTTCTGTATGAGTCCCATAAACCTACCTAAAAGATAGCCCATTTGCAGAGGAAAGGCAACGAAACTCATTTGAGCCTCATTTATAATTTAGTAGGAACTTTAACAAGCAGGACGCAGCCTTGGCCATTTTTCAGACCCTAGTAAGTGAGAGGCCGCTTCTTAAGACAGCAAAGCAGCTGCCACGTGATCATTAGCATCAGACCTGCCTACAATAATAACATTTTGCCTCCAAAAAGAGATTTAACTCAAAACAAGTTTAAGAAATAAAACAGAAGAAATGTTAAGCACAAAACAGGCAAATGCTCCAGTTGATGTGTTAGGAAGCCATGGAAGACTATGAATTTTACGCTAATGACTCACAGTGATATTAATTAGATTCGTAAGAGACGGTCCTTGATAGGAACTGTTTTTAAGGGAAATTGTCTGCATTTCATCTGGACAACTGCATGAATATTCTACACAACTGTAATTAAGCCTTTTATGCCAAACAAAATATACATAGTCCTTCGTAGGGGGACTCCCTGTAATTTGTAAGTAAAAGAGACATTCCATTCAGAGGGAAAAGGCCTAAAATATTAAGGCTTTCATTTGTTCATAGATGCACTGCAATAAGAAGAAAAGAAATGCATTTATATTTATGGATTGCATTACCTGAGCACTTTGCCAAAGAAAACCCAAAGGGAAGACATTTTTAAGAAATATTACGTCATTAAGCAGCATACAAAAATGACTAAACGCAGCTGTTAAACTGGACAATGAACGGCGACTAACAAGTCCTTTTACTGCTTTTTTATTTTCAGGGGAAGATTTACTTCCGCTTTACTTTTCGCTTAACGATTGCGGTGAAACCTACATTTAGTATATATAGCCTAGCATCTAATTTGGCAATGGTGAAAAGTCGCACGGAGAGTGAAAATGAATATTATCAACAGAGGTCTTCAATCTCAAAACTCAATTCTTCCTCCAAGGGGGAAAACATTCAAGAAAAAGGTCAATAAGGCAATTATTCTAAGAAGATCAAACTAATGGCGATCAAAGTTTTGATGTTATTAGTATCTGAGTGTTAATAGTTAGGGGTTATTTGTTCATCAGAAATCACAATAGGGTGTAATATAACCCCACCATGAATGCATTTCTAGCTCTATATTACTATTTTATATTACTGCCATGTTTTCTAATAGCATTAATCAACAAACTCTACTTAAGTTCTTCAAGTACATTTATTATCGCACCAACTAGGCGTAAATTATTAAACCCTAATGATGTAGGCTCAGAAAATATGTTGTCCTTTATTTTCTCCACTGAGAATCAATGTTATACATTAGCAGTATAAATTAACTAATACTTTACAGAGGCATGTTGCTCCCTTCAACATGTCCACTCAGTAGGATGTATATTCATAGACAAAGGCTCCCCAAGGCCTTGTGGGAAAGGATGACATAGTTCATTTTAATGAAAGAGCTCCAGCCTGGTAATGGCTAAAATGATATATACCCATTCGTGCTAAAGAAAATGTGCTTGCAAAAATCAAGCAAAAACCGGCTAAGTCAACGCAGTGCCCAAGTATAATTTTAGCGAATGTGTAAATTCTGACTATTTTGCAACACAGCTCACTGCCTACAACTGTCCTTTCTAATTAACTTCCATTCAATTTATAGTGAAAATAATGAAATCTGCTTAAAGGTTAACAGCAATAATCACGATAATTATTTTTTCTCCTATCTTCGCACCCCACCTCCAGCCCACATTTCCACAATGGTTTGACTAAGAGGAATTATTCAAGTTAAATTAAGGGTAACCTGGGGCATCTCTTAGACAATCAGCTCCCACTTCAAGTATAATATCTGCAGGAGTGCAATTCGATCCTCCAAAAGTTTTTGGCTATAGTGTCTAGCACTTTTGCTTCATAAGAAATGAACTGTAAGTAACTCCAGGTATGGAATCAAAGGCACACAGGTTGGTAAATGCAGGAGTAGCATGTCTTACATCATATACAAATTTCTATAAATCCTTCATTTATTCCAGGATACTCTCTGTACTGGGACAACATCAGAAATTATTTCTTACTTCATGTCATTTTTGTAAACTCAGTGGGCTTAATTGTCTTGTGTAACTGTCCTTAATCGAAGGAGATTTATTCCGGGTGTTATAGAATGCATCAGGCTTTCATAAAAAATAATTTTAAAACCTAGTGAAATAAATCAACAATAATTGTCGATGACTGTACACTGCAAGATATTGCCTTCTTTGTATCAGATAGTTCAAATGCTTGAAGAGGTAACAGATGTTAGATGTTGCACTGAGGAGTCAGTGTAATCTGAGAACGTTTATATGAACACAAATGACATGGTAGTACACCATATTTTAGCAATAAAACCCAAAGGTAATTGGATGGTTACCACTGCTGTATACTGTATTTATAGTTGAGTTAATGGACTCATATTGACATTTACTGCATTGATAAATCAGTATCAGATCTCCAGTGACGTTGTGTCTTCCATGAGAATATTTAAGCATGGTACATTTTTCTGTCCTAAAAGCGTCATCCATATACTGTCAGCTACAGAACAAGTGACCGTTTCAGGTTTAAGAGTGAGAACAGTTAAGTCTATGTACTACGGCTAAATCTTGCAAAGCATATTTATTGTGTACATTATAAAAAAGACATTAAGTAGAAAGATTGGTAATGTTTTGGTTCCTATAGTCCTTCTGAGATATAAAGTCAATGATCTGTAATCATTCTTGTTTACTTTACTTTCTTCCTGACATGTGATTTCAACTCATTATAGGTAAAGCATTTATACTCTTGAATTGTTACTTCAAAAACCTTCCTTGCAACATCAACAGTTGCAAATCTCTTTTAAATTATGGTGAAGCATTTCTTCATTAGAAGGGCAATCGATTGTAGGAGTGAGAGTCCAATTCCACCTTTTATAGAGTATGAAGAAGGCTAAAGATTGACATTTACATCTCCTAATCTCTCATGACTGGCTGAGTAGAAAATTGCCTCATTGATCTTCCCTTTGAGCCAGAGATCACAGTAAAACATCCAGCTCAATTTACACATACAACTTTCTGCCTAGCAATTTTCACTTTCCTGTGACGGTAAATACTAATAATGAAACATTTAGTAGCATAATAAAATTACATCAACAACAACAATAAGCATTATTAAATACCTGCATGTCAGCTACCCATGAAAAAACACCAACATATGTATGTTTGCTTACTGAACATTCATTTCTGGTTTAACTCTCAGTTTATTATGCTAATCATTGGAAAACAAAGTAAACATACCCTGTGCCTTTAATACGTCCAAGTTACAGAAAAAAAAGCTTAAGATTTTACAGTTAGCTAGTTAACCAAATGAACTGCAGTATTCAAAAACCTTACATGGAACCTCACTAGCCTGTCCTAAATGTACTCAGTTGCTAAACCTTACCAATATCTTGTAATACCTTTGAACACAAAATTCTATACGCTAAACAAGGTCTTTTTATCTTTTATTTTAATTATTTTTTTCCCTTAGAGAGGCCCTCCAAGTATCTGATGGCTAATGTCAGTGGGAAAAGCTAGTTTGGATGGTTGCATCAGTAGAACTCACGCCCAAGATAAATCAGAGATATGTGTTGCGCACTATAAACAATACAGGATGCGTCAATGCGTGCCAAGCCTAAAGGCTGCCTCCAGAATTTAAGAGCGATTATGCAGTGCATGGGATTCTGCTTGGGCAGCGAAACAGAGCTCAGTGACAAGGAGAGAGTAAAGCAGAACTGCAGGCTAATAAATAAATACATTCACATTGATTTTCCCCTGCGGTATCCAGCCTATACATTTTTTACTTGCCAAGTAAAAAAGACATGTCTGGGGTGTTTCACAAAGAAGGTGTAAATTTCAAAACCAGACAGGTTTACAAACACTCATTGATATCCATTTGTTTTAAAAAAAGAAATGCCGCAATATTTCTTACAGTACCCATTAGTTAAAATGAACATGAAATCCGTAATTAATTGAAATAAATGGCTTTGTTCATAAAAGCTTTTGGATTAAACCATAGGAATCAAAGCACTTACAAACAAATACCTAGGTTTGTTGTCCACTTCCCCCCTTATACTATGTGGGCACATAGAAGCCGCTGTCCAGAGACATAACATGATCAAATGCAGTGGATTCTGCCAGCCCTCAACATTTGCACTTTGAATTCCTGACAGTAAAAACAATAGACTTCACACAGCTATTGCAAACCCTGGCATGATCCCAGAATGAGGAAATCAAATAGTGTTCAGACCACCCAAGGAATACAAAGACTTACTCATAAAAAGATTGATTTCACCATGAACATATTTTTATTTGAATGTTAAGGGCAGCCAAATTTTCAACAAATGCAGTTAAGTGCATCAATGCATTAACATCATCTATAAAGTTAATAACGCTGAGAGGAACTTGATTGCTGAATCTACAAGTGTACTGTTTCTCAATGACACACACAGCTTAAACAAAATTTTGTTAAACATTTATTGTCGATTTTTTTTTGTTCATATTCAAACAAAAAATAAATACTTGCTGCAAAAAAGCCAATCTGTAAAGCCTCAATTTCCCTGCCATCCAGTGTCTTAAAATTTGCCACCAAACACGGGAAATATTACTTGACATAACAACTGGAGCACAGGTTTCCCTGAGACTCTCAGCAGTATACAGCATGTGGGATCCAAGGCGAGCCCTCAACTTATGTGCTTGACACCTGGAAAACAAACGTCCCCGGCTGCTACTTAAGATTCTGATTTGATATCAGCATTCGGAGCTGTCACCGGAAAATTATAGTACCAGTCAGTTGTTGCTAGGATTGATTTTCATTACCACTAGACACAACACATGTGATGGAAGCCAAGGACATTTCCCAGGTCAAGTAATGACAACGCTCCTTAAGAACTAATGGACTTCTCAAAATTATTTACATTTTTTTTTTTCCAGGACACCCTTGGTAATGAATTCTGGACTAAAGACACATTGATAGATTCCCTATCATCAAACGGGATACTGAAGCAACCATTCAATTGACAAGAAATGAATTCGCTGGGGTGGGGTGGGCTGGGGA
>JABFDZ020000045.1:7813119-7833496 GCA_019775955.2 Pollimyrus isidori | reverse complement strand
AGCCAACCCAAACAACCCCCCGAACCCCCCCCCACACTACAAAAAACCAACCTCGTGCGGGGGGGGGGGGGGGGCGGCCGGCCCCGGGGGGGTGCGGAAAAAAATTAATTTTGTGCGATCAGCAAGGTTTCAAACAATCATTGGCCAAGTGAAGTCTGTGCCATATCATAAGTCATTTTGTTTTATAGGCCATTAGAATCTCCAGAGAAAGGCTGCATAGAGACCACGGCTTTTTGTCGAAATTAAAATGTCAAAGAGAAGAAATAGAACAAAACAGGGAATCTGCATTTAATTACAAGACCATAAAAATTCAATAATGAGGGAACAACGCCATGCTTGGCACAGCAGTGTCTGATTGCGGCTCACTGGAACAGAATACATTAATCTTTTCAAAGTGGTTTTATCAGAAAGGATGTATCGGTATGCGGTCCTTAAGCGTTTACAGCAAGTCGCTGATTCATTCTTAAGTGCAAGAGTTAGTCTCACGTCAGATGCCGCACACCAATAGGCCTAGAAAACAAATTAATTGCATTCAATCATAAAGGTAGATGTGTACATGGCGGTGTGCAACTATAAATAACAGGCATTCTCTTTGGGCTCAAATTTCAATGTATCCAAATTATTAAAGATTGTAACTAAAGATGCTTTAATAAGACAGAGCTAGCTAATTAATGCGAAGTACCCTAGCTACATGACCAAGCAGCATGACGGCATCGAAGCGCTTTCTGGCAGACACATATATCAAGCAGCCACCTCACAGTAACCAATCACAGCAGATGATGCCGTAGGTAATTACCCATAATGATTTTGTATGTGATATGAGAGGGTAGAAATTTTCAATAGAAACTCAATAATTGCAGGATCCATGATTCAAAAGAAGAGGGTGTAATTTAAAAGACAACGGTGTAATGTAGATTTCATTGACTTCGATGTCTGACACCCCAGACAGAAATGTGCAGGCGGTGTGTCTTTTCACTGCTGCTGTTTGCATTAATCAGGAAGAGGAAGCTGGGAAAGGGGGGGCTGGTGGGGCGTGGAACATTGGTCAGCTGAAGGTCATATACAGTAGATCACAAACGACAGACGTCAGATGCTATGCTTTTCTAAAGTCTAGATGTGGCATCATCAGTTATATCTCTGTTGGAGCTGAAACCTCTGGTCATTACCCCAAAATACATATTATATACATATAAAAGTATTCCGAAAAAGGATACATGTGCCGTAGTTCAATTTTAAAGCGCGAATGGGTTTCATCGGCCCCTGGTGGACTTCAATTAACCACGATTGGACACAACTTCCATTATTTGTCATTAAGTGAACTACCTACAGGGTTAGAGTGACCCAATTGCAAGAGCTGTAATAAAAAATCAACATCATTAAGCTGAAGAGCCAGAAGACAAGGTTTATGGAAAAAAAAAAAATCTGCATCATTAACGGAAAATGAGCACAGTTTGATTTCAAAACAAACACATTTCATCACATTTTAATTATTAGCACGCCATTACTTTCCTATGACAAGTACAATGTCATCCTGCATTCCTCTTTACAGAAAATTTGTTACTTCACACAGAAGAACTATTTGTGTGCACCATGGCGACAAAGACCCTTTACCAAATTATTAGCAGGCCCAAACTAGACAAGCAAAACACAGTGCAAAACAATGCTCTTCATAACACTGACTCATATTAAATCCACACACTTCAAAGGAGACACTATTTCAATTTGGCCTGATGATTATGGTTCTGCGGAAAAATATCATGATACTGAAACGTATAAATATCAGAATTAGTAGAGGGCTGCTGTGTAGACATGGCAGACTTTGAAATGCACACAAACTAAAAAATAACATTTCCAACTAGCTGCCAAAAGTAGTAAAAACGTAGTAAGTTCACTTCTTTACTGAATCCTCAACGAGACTTAATAACCAAGACTCACTAAATAACCCCAATTTACAGCAATCACGCTCTTTTATATGCTAAGCTGTATTACGATAACTCCACCATTTAAAATATGTAAAAGCTAACTTACGAGACTTTCAATGAATTAGCTAGGGTCCAAACTGATGTCCAAACTGAATGTTTATATAAATACTTTGGCCACCTACTAGTGAGGACATCCATGGCTGTGAAGTATAACAGGCATTACTCAGAAACAGAGGATTTGATTCAAGACTACCTCCACTTTGCAATTAACTCATTAGGCACAAGGAAGCTCTGAGCTGGCTGTAAAAAGATACCGTCCGGAGATACGGTCCCTAGTCTTGGACATCATTCCACAACCTACAGAAAGGGTGCTAACCAGAATTGCTCACACCCTCCCATATGACAAGCCACATGATATGCAAATTATCATATACAAGAATCATATGTACAGGCCATATGGTCACCAGTGACTAGGCTGCTGATTGGACAGTCACATCACCGAGTGTCAGAACTACTAAAACTAATATTTCAGTACCAGCAACAGCATAACATAATTCCCTGATTTTTTTTCATATGATGAATTTGATTATCAGGTGATAGTTTTTAAAGAGCCACCCTCCACTCAAAATGTCTTGGCAGGGGGGGCACTGCTAATAAGGGCATACTTTTGATTTATATATTCCATCATAGTAAATTATCTGCAAGCTTGAAATAGTTAATGCCTGTAATCAGCTGAACATCTGTGTTGTTTGTATAATGTGCTCAAGCTGGCTTGGTGAAATGTTCCCATGTCTCTCACATGGTAACATATGAGTGAAAGCAATTACTAGAAATACAGAATACTTTGGAAGCACTTTGCTTAAAACTTAAATGTATCTAATACAGTACATTTATACATTTATATAGACCATTATCAATTTGTTACCCTATTGAAATATTAACATAGAATTTGTTACATCCAGTACTACTGTACTAAGTTTCAAAATGTAAAATATATTGTGCAACAACTGAGGTTACAATATAATTCTGTAACAAATTCAGCCCCATTTTACTATAACTTCCATTTTAAAGTTGAAATTATGGCACTAAAGACTTGTAGGTATATCGTGCAAATCATCTTGCCAGCTAGAGGTGCTTGATTATGGCAAAAATCAATCACAATTATTTTGGTTAATACTAAGATCACCATTATTTAACATGATTTACTCACTTTAGAAATATTATGCATTTACTGAACTTTTTGAAAACCTTGCCTTTTTTAACAATAGATTTTTTAAAAACTTTATAATTCAACCGAGAACAAATAAAAAAAGGGTCAGACTGAGTGAGTTGGATTTATAACACAAGACAAAATGAAGAGAAAAAAAATCGCACAATAAGCATTCTCTCTCGATAATTTTATTTTGATAACTGGCGGAATCCAAAATCGTAAATGAAATTAAAATTTGATTAATTGCCCAGCCAGCCCTAATGACAACCCTTTAATGTTTAACTATTGGCAGATCAGTACTACAGTGTCAGGAACAACCCACTCTAAACATAAAGGTACTGCTTAGAACTGTAAAGTGTGATTTTATGAGTCAATTTGGTACCAGGAAAAAGGCTAAAGCTATATCTCAACAATATAAAAGTAGGATCCTATTTTGTCTCTAGAATTACTTGAAGTGCTGATGAGGTGTGTGGTCAGAGATGCCTTTCTGTAGCACTGTTACACAGAAACGTTATTTTTTCACTTGCAGCCTTCTGGCTAAGCTTTGAGTCTAGCCATTTTCCTCTGACTTCACTCATTAGCAAGGTGTTTCCAACAACACAACTGCCTCAGTTTTTTGTGTATTGGTTCATTCTCTGCAAAACTCTAGATAGTGTGAAAGGCACTGAGACACAGGAACCACTGCGTCTGGCACAATTACGCCACATGCAAAATCACTTCCATAACACAAATTAGCCGTTCTAACGCTTAGCCAAACAATAATGGAATCTCTTGACCCTGTTCGCATGTTGTAGACATATTTAATTGTAGCCATATAATTCCGTTTGGAGGAGTGGGGTGTTTTCATTAACGAACGGGTATAACGCAGCGGCCCCAGGGTGATTCCATATATGCAAAAATATAATTCATACATCTCACCATCCAAAGGTTGCTTAAATCGCATATGAGCTTATTCAGTGACCACATGGAGAACTAACTGTTTTGGATACCAATCCATCGCAGAGTACACTAACAGCAATTTAATCCTCTTAATTTTGGAAGAAATGTACAGATTTGGACCTACCACCTTAGAAGCGCAAAGTAATAAGTTATATAATAATTCAAAAAAACACGCACTCCTTTCTGAGACACCATGCCACCCCAAGTAAAATATATACGCAAGTCATGCTGCATTTATGGTTTTCCAAAATATTTACATTTTGGATGACAAAGAGGCATTAGAACTGTCAGAAAGAACAGGAAACATGCATGCTGTACACCCTTAACTGGGTGAGGATCTAGGAAGGTTTTCATTTAAGCAATACTGCAGAGCTATATTTCACTGCGGCTTGTCTCCAAACATTTTCCTGGTAAACATCCCACGTGTTAGTTTGAAATATCGTGAATCAGCCTGTACTTCATCCCACTCCTGTGTGACTGATGAATGGCTGGGAGGTGGAACTGGGATGGAGACTTATTGCCCGCTGCACATAGAATATGCATGATGATCAGCAGCATGCTGAAAGCTACTTGTTTTGAAGACCTACCAAAAGAAAACTGACCTGACAAGCGCCTACATTGTTTGTGGGAAGAATCTACTATGCACTTCGACTATTATAATTTGGTTAAAATTACATGAGAAACACAACTTTGACCATGTCGTCCCTCAGAGGTTTTGGTTTGGAGATGTAGGCATGGAAATTCTCTACAATTAGTTCATGATGCCGTTCTCCTTACACTTTAATCACCAAGGCTAAGTTATATTCAGACTATTCTGATTTCAATTTAAATATTCCCAACAAAACCCCAGCCATTTGGTTTATGGGCCAGAATTATTGTGCTACACCCAAAATAGTTATAAGCCCCATTTGCATTTCAGACCACCTCCCTTTAAATGACCAATGACAAGACTTCATAAATTCAGAGCATGGCACAACTTATTGATCCTATAGGAGTGCTTGTACCTCTCCGCATATGTCGCTCCACCATGCACAAACTGCTAAGTACAATGCAAATTTTAAGCAACCCTATTATCTTATGCAGACTCTGTTATTCCTATCTGCACCAGTGATTTAATACATAGCAGCATGACTTGCATGGTACCCTTGAGAAAACGTGATTTCCAAACGCTGTGATCCCCATTTCTATCTTCACACAAAAGCCATAAATAATCCTAATGCACCCCTGCGGATTGTTTAAAGTAATTGTTTATCCACTTCCACGTGGATGTGTTCCACGATATTCCTGATTAATGAGTGTTGCTCCGCTCAGAAATTACTTCTGTGGATTTTGCATTTTTAATCTACGAGGCAATTCCACATCTCCACCATGACTCATCTGTACTTCAACAGCGCAGATAACTGCCGGACTGTACCACCAGCTGGCCTCTGTGGCCTTGTAGTTCGACGGACATGCAGTACATTAATGAGGACTAAGAGCGTTTAGATCATATGGCTGTCCCATGGGAGTTATACACAGGTCCCACATTAAGAAGTGACCTCATTTTGAACTGAGAAAAGGAGGTGATGGAGTCCATCAAACAAGATTGAGTTTACCAAAGGCTCAAAGTATGCTCCCCCTCTTTGTCTTTCAGCAGATGGCCTGCCCAAGGGTCACCCGAATGGCTGCAGAAAAGGCTCAAATTCATTTATGCAATGGTAGGCATGCGTCCTTGCCATGCCTTGGCACAGAAGCAAAGGAGGTACTGTCATTTTGTCTATGTGATTCAATAAAGATTTCATTTGCAAATCTGTGATGTCCTTCTCACGCCTGTAAACGTTAGGGTTGTCTGTAGCCGTGCAAGACCACTCCAGAACCAGTGAACCAGGCAACTAAACTAATCAGCATCCATCACAGACTTTTTGCCAGGCACTGTACATTTTACATGTAGTTCGGCATATAGATACAAACTAAACAACGTTGTGTTTCTTATGTTCAGGTGTGAAGTACTTGGGAGTACGAGGCCTTGTGTGAACACTAACTTCCTCACTCACCGCCCAGACAGACGACGTGCAAAATCCTGACTGCAACAGGAACAAACAGCACAAAAGTATAATGAGTGAGGAAGGCCTTTGATGTTATTAATTACCATCAACCTCTCGTCCCATCGTGAAATGGGAAAACCGTGTCTGACATTCCTAGAGTCAGCCAACAAGATGGATGTTCCTTGAAATAAAACCACGCAAAGTAATACACAGTAAAGAAAATGCCTCACTGCTTGATCCTGGTATTGATGTATTGCTGTTGTCTGACAGAGAGAGCACCAGTAAAACCTTCGTACATGCCAAAATACGTTTTACAAGCAGTACCCTAATCAGCCTCCAGCCAGCTGCCTATAAATTCTTCTGTTGTCTCGTATGGGGGTCATTGCAAGGAGAGCGGATATATAGCTGTGAATGCATTCCAGTCAAGCCAGCACTGACCGTAGCCAGCAATATTTATGCAATATTGATATTAAGCAAACTGACTTTGTCAAAAAAAAAAATGGGGGAAAAATGCCTTTAGTAATCTGTGGTTTCACTTACTGTACTTGGAATACACAAATACAGTATGTCCATTACTTCATGTCATGCTAAAGATAAATTCAATGCTTCAATCTCGTTTTAGCCTGCTTGTTTTTTATACAGCTAACTAACAAGGAGGTCTTCACGCATTTCTGCGTCGAGGTGTATACTTGCACACAGCATCAAATTCATGTGATGACAGCTGCCATCAGATAAATGCTGATAATTACTAGAGAATATAATTATTGTATTTGCTACAATACAAAATGTTTAACATTCAGGAATATTTGAACAGGAAAACAGTCCGCCATTCCTTTACAAATAAGTCTGAGAACTTATTTTTCCCATGGAGAGTATAATAAAAAGCAATAGTGTAACCAAATCATCAAGTGATATTATTAGTGTGAATATAATTATATTACAACTATATCATGATTGCAATATATGGTTTTCCTTATTATTAAACAGAAATAATTATGAAAGATATTTTAAAAGATTATTTTAGAATTTATATAAAAACTAATTTTAATCCTGAATATACCCTCTTAGTGCAGTACTTAAGTTTAAAGCTTAAAATGCGCAGTCTAAAATCTACTGTGCTAATCAGTATTCTCAAAATTTCATTACTTTTGCATAACTCTCTGATACACTAACTTATCTTTGTCTAATATAAAAAAAATAGGTGTCCCTGGCTTCACAACTTGGAAAAAAATATATACTTAAATCCATTAGATGGCACCGTTGAGTTCATATAGCAAGTGTTATGTGTAACATGCTGCAAAACTGTTTTTAAAATGAACAGATCTAATAATTCACAAACATGGCTAGATTTACTGGTTTGATCAGTAAAATTACGTGTTGCATTAGTCCACGTTAATGAGCTACATTTTGCTTACTACTGTTAAAACTTCCTGATTGTATAAAGTGGCAGAAATTTGAAATTTTTTGACATATTCAACCTTCATTTGAAATGTAATGGGGTAAAAAGTTATCAAAACAGTTAGCAATTACTGATTGAAATCAATGAAATTAAAGTCATACTCTACGCTTTTTTTAAACAAAGTAAGCTGGGGCCCACTAGCAAGCATATGTACCATATAAACACAGATACCCTACAATACCCTGCTTGTGACACAGATGCTCAGTTTGGCATTCGTTTCTTTTCTTGTAGAGCACATATGTATAATGTGCAATCCAGAATCAAATTCCCTTCCACACTGGAGAAACAGCCTGGCAAAGGCACATCCTATTTACAGGAGACCACAGCACTTGGCATTTATCATTGCTCTGGGGTCGCGAACTTCATGCAAAACGTCATTGAAGCACTCACTGTGAAGACGATCACCTTAGCCTTCCAAAGCTAAAATAAATTACCGGGCCAGAACTGAGGCAGAGCGGAACACAACGAGGACAGAACATTTGTGGGAGGAGGCCGGATCGTTCAGGCTTTTTTGCATGCTAATTCTTTGCTACTCACCCACATAAATATCACCAGCCAATTACAGAGCGGTATGTGTTTTTCTAAATTGCGAGTGCAATTCACGTGAAGGAATGTTATTTCTGTGACCAATGGGATCTTTCCCAAGATTTCACAGCAGAAAACAGATCCACCCCATTTTTCTAGCCAGAAATATTCAACTCTGTTTGCTTCTGAGATACACAGACCTAGTCCTGGCACTTGCTTTGTAATGTGCCTGTCTGCACAAAATAATAACTATCATAATGACAAGCATGTTCCTGCATAACATTTTTATTGCTATTTTCTATAACTATTGTTACACTACAATATAAAAGAAAATGATGTTTCCGTGATATCACAATAAATGCTTCTGCTGATATATCCATTCTTAATGAAGCATAGGCATTCTGATTAACTGAAGAAGCTTAGCCTGCTGAAAGGGAGGGTTATATCAATGAAAGAAAAAAACTGATATTTGTCCAGTCCAAAATGGAAACATAACATTGGGAAATTATCCACAAAATAAATTATTTAAGCCTGAGAAAACAAAAGCCTTGAAAGGTTATGAGGAACAGGGACAACAGAACAAAAAGGTAATGCTCTCGTTGAGTGGGCCAGCAATGTTCAGCATTAAACATCATTTGTGTGTCAAATGATCGATGAACATAAAAACCAACCAAAATACTCTTGGCTCCAGTGGCAATATTTTCTTGTGAAGTCAGTCTGTAATTGTAAATCAGGGCCCCTTCAATTTCACAAGTGATTCATTGTTATTTATTGACAATAATTTACTAAAGTGGTTTCAGATGCTCTTTACTTTGCGGTGGTAATTTATATATAAAAAATATATAGCTATATATATTACTCAGCGATAGCTCAGTAAGCGAGATAAAGGATAAATTCTGCTTCTTCTGAAGGCTGATCGATTGAAAAGCTTTGTGTTTCAGTAACCCTCAAGGTTTACTTCATACAAAAAAAGCTGTCTCCCCCAAGACAGTGTTTTACAAACTATGAGGCAGCTGCAGAACATTCACTGGAAAAGGATCATGTTTAAATACACGAGACAAAAGGTCTTACTGCTGCCATTATAAAATATATACATTTCATCTCACAGCTAACAGATGCAGGCAGAAACAAAAGCCAAACTCTTTCAGTTTCCCTTCCCACTCGGAAATATATTTTTTATATAATATAGATACAGCATATCTGAATTAATTGATAATGAAACTGTCTTGGAGTGCAACGTAACAATAATTTAGCTGCAATTTTTGTGACTGCTTTAAAAAGTCAACTGTCAGAAAATGATAAGGTAATCAAGCATGGATTTTTATCTCTGCTTGAGGGCTCCTAGTTGCATGAACAGTGTTTCATAGAGCAAAAAAAAAAGCGAGAAAAACATGAGAAAGTAAACAGAGAGAATGCATACAGTGCTTCTTGTCATCTACACAGCTTCACAGTAGGCTGTGTTGCTCATGTCAACTTCCACACAGCGGGACATCCACTGACAGAAACACTGAATTGCCAATGGGCATGCATACACCCACGTTGAACCAATGCACAGAGATGCCGATATGGATGCTCTCAGCTTGTTGTTGGACATTTGTCGTGCTGCACATGAAAAAAGACTCCAGAGGGTGAAAGTGTCTGTGCAGAAATCACCATGTCCACAGCTCTAGCAACATAGGAGACAATCTAGGCTTTTCTCCCTGGGGTGCAAGGTGAGAGAGCCCACCTAGTCATTCACGTAGATAGATATCCTTGCAGTCAATAAATCAGTGGATCAATAAATAAACAGACAGTGAATATTTCCAAAGAAGTATTACTACATTATCACATATGACCATCTACATTTTCAAATATATCTTTACATCCATCCATCCATCCACCCATCCATACAGTACATCTATCTGTCCATCCATCTATCCCCTGTGCCCACTTGTTCTACACAGGGCATAGGATTGGGAGCCATCCCAATGCATGGCCCCTACACACTCACACACACACACACACACACAAAATTTGGGGAGAACATGCAAATTCCAGACACATGGAGTCACGATTAGACTTAAATCCTAATCATAGAGATGTGAAGCAACAGTGCTGACCACTGCACCACCATACCATCCCCATTACTTTACAATATACTTAACTTTTTCTGAATGTGTCAAAATAGTACTTTGACCTGAGAAGTATGTACGAGTAGGTACACCCCCAGTACAGTCGTCTATGTCTATCGAGATCCCCATAGGAGATCTAATACAGTCACCATGGTTGTCCATCTTGGATATATGGAGTAAGTTAACTCCTGCCCATCTTGTTCACTACAGTGAAAGGTCGGGAGTAAAGGATTTTCACCAGTCAGTACTCTCTCAAGGCTGATGCAAAAGATCAGTGCAAAAAAGAACGCATCACAAGGTTACCACATACTCCCCTCACAATTACCTACAAGGTTTTGCAAAGCTGCATGACAGAAGATAAAGTGGCCCCACTGGAAAATTTTGCTGTTCGAAATGGTCTCCTCCTTGAGACAAACACAGCAGATTTCATTGTTACCTTGGTAGAATGTCTTTCGTCTACATTATTTATAAATAAAGCAACTTTGCTACTGTAATATCAAAAAATGCAAAAAAGGACATTCAAAAAGATTATAGCAGTGTCTTAGGTATCTTACACAGATACCTAATTTAACACAGATTAAGAGACATCATTCATCTGGTCTTGCAGATTAAACCATTGGAAATGCCCAGCTACTGTACTTATATTGAAATAGGACAATAAGACTTCATGATCATGCACAGATCAACCTGTTCCATCTAATAATGGGACCTCATAGCATATTGGTGCATGTGGTGCATGTCAGGTGGGAAAGTGAAAATTGTGAAGCAGGTACAATTTGTACATTTTTTACAGCGTTAAACAATTGTATTCAATGAATGCCCTGATAAATGAAGACAAGCTCAGTTCAGACAGTAGCATCAGTTTTAAAAAAAAAACACTATCTGCCTTTGCATTGTCGTTTCTTTCAAATGTCTGTGAAAACTTGACAGAGATACTGGTTGAAAAAGAAACAGTCCTGAGAGGTCAAGGGGAGTATGAGCCTCCCATTTATGTTTTAATGATGACAAAATTGGTTAATTAATGAACTGGATATTTTTATATTAGCTGTTAGAATAGAAAAACACACCAATTTCACTCAGCAGTGTTACGGCAAATAAAAAGATCGATAAATATATTATATATACCAGAAAAAAAGAGAAAAAAATCAATAGACTAAGGACAAGGAACCAACGGCCATCACTTAATTCTCTTATCACACTGATTTAGGGGACATGGAGGATGTTAAATAACTGTAAATCTTTATCTATGACTTTGTGGGTGGTTTATGGCAATTTCAACAGCAGATCTGAGACAGAATGTCTATACCTTCTACAGGACACACAATTTATAGCTTTATTACCCTTTGTCTAAAAGAGCAGAGAGACATAACAGGAAGGAAGGAAAGATGGGGGGAGAAGAGGGTGCCATCATTGCAAAAGACATATCTTGGTGACAGTTTTATAGGAAGGGAAGCAGCCGCTATTTTGGGTCCCCCTTATGAAATGAGCAAGATTCAATTTTATGATTTATCTCCCGACGGATCAGATTTAGTTTAACATTCACACGTTGCTTTTGCTCACCAGCACTGAGGTCATTGAGAAGACCAAGCCAAAGTTGCGCCACCAGAGTGGCACGGGATCTTCCGCCTCAACAGAGTCCCGCTCATATTTTCAGTCTCATTGACAACTGGCTTATTGTTTCCCTTGATAAGCCTACAGTGCTCCCAGTAATGGGAATTAGGCAAGGCGTAAGGGGCAGAGAAATTGGGTGACACTGAATCAATAGATAGCAGCAGATCCCTATGAATGCTAATGGAGCATTAGCAAAACAGCTACCTTTGTCTTAACAAAACATACACAGGCCTGATGGAAAACACACAAATATACATATTTTATTCAACCCATCAGGAGGCAGAAATATTAGCCTGTTACAAAAAAAAGGAGTGTACAGGATTATTGAGACAACCGTTTCTAATTTAGCTCAGATGCACTTGGATGGGTAGAATTAAGTAACATTTTGTCTGGTTTGCCTTTTAGTTTGATAATGCATCTGTAAATAATAAAACAGTGCCCAACATTCCTTTGATGACATGTTATAAAAGGAAACGATAGGCCAGCAAAGAAAAATCATCTGCCTTCAATTTCTTTTACTGAACGACTTAAAGCAGACAGGTTAGTTGAGGCCCACATTAGAGCACTCCAGCAAAAGTCTATTGTCTGCTATTTTCAACTAAGTGTGCGATTAAGTATAACTATGAGTGACAACAATACAATACATATTTATGAATCTTGATATTCATCTACATTCACCTTGGGTGTAGACCTTATAAATGACAGAGGACTAGTTTCATCAGTTCTGCTAGGCCCAAATTCAGGAAGAAACATCACTTTCAAATCATAATCTGACCAAGCAAAACCACCTTAGTCTGGACAGAGCTCCAGACCACCTGATCTTAAGCTACATCACCTGTCACTTACTGGATACTAATAATAATTACTAAACAAAACAACGTCAATAAAAAATTCTAACTTTTTTAGACAAATGCATATTGTTCAGATCACTATCAGACTGTCTTCTCCAAATACGCAGATAATTTGCTGTAATAATACATTAAAGTTACTTCGTAACTAGACACAGCAGCTGATTACAGCTGAGTGAGCAATGTGCCAATAAAAACTAAAGAAATAAATTAGTGTATTATGGCAGCACACGCATTTTCACAATTAATAAATTCCACTCCATCAGCCTGTGATTTAATTTTGAATTATGTATATGGCTGCCATGAATCATTTATGCACTTTATTAGCTAAATGGGGAAATAGAATCTAGGCATATCACAATGATTTAAATTAACACTTTCCAAAGGCAGAAACTAGGAGTAAGCAAAGAGTTACTGACCTATCAAAACTGAACATGATGCCCGTTGTTAATGGCAAAACACATTTCTAATTATGATTTAATAATTGAAAGATAAAGCTGAAACAGCTTGTGTATCTGGCAGTGACTTCCAAAGCAGTAAAATCTCTCTCTCTGACAGTTGTGAGTCCAAACCAGTGGGCAATTATGGTCTCAATAAACATGCATAAGAACCATTTATAAATGCAGCCAGCACAGCCTTTACATAGGTGTGAATATACACAAACAATCTGTTGCACCACAAGACAAAGAAAATGTACCTGTCCAGCAGAAGATGGCATAAATCCTACTTCAACAGCATTTCGGTAATAAGAGTGGCACGCTGAACAAGTCTCTAGATCAATTACTGCCTCTTTTGAGGGCTTCCTAGTTGCACAAACAGTCTTTCATGTAGTGGAAAAAAAGCATCTTATGGATGTTCTACCTCATCAGAGGGTGGTACTGTACCTTCCCATGAACTCCACAGGTCCATCCTTGCCTGCTTCTGGTTCTTACCTGGAAGAGCCAAATGTCAACCGACTCTATAGCCTTCATAGAGCATTACAGCCGCAGCAGATCCGATGATGATTTCAACGGCCAGAAACAAAAGATTTTTAAAAGGTCACAAAAGTATTTTGCATTTTAAGGGGGTATCACTCTAATATTTCAGCATGCCCTTGGAACTGGAGGGAGAGGTTTAAACCATTGGGCTGAGTGGCCAAAAATATATTAGGGGTAAGTCAGAACTCGAATGTTGTTGAACATGTAGGCCTACAGAAAAAAACTTTCAATGAATAGATATTTTCTGGGATAGGCTCCGGACCCCCCGCAACCCGATAGGATAAGTGGGTTGGAAAATGGATGGATAATAATTTATGTTTATTCTTTCTTCTAATAACACCATGCAACACAGTTTTTGTGTCTGTGAAATAACTATTAGTCTCTGTTAGCTTATATATCGAAATGATAGAAAATAACTTTCATTTCAAAATAACTTTGATTTTGTGCTCAGGACATCAATAGTTCATAAAATACATCAGATAACATTAACAGCCTTTACAAGAGACTTCAAAGTTTTTACAAAATCTTCTGACTGGTGTCTATATAGTCCAGTTAAACTTAAAAATTGTATGTCCTTTTAGACTGATGATTGTAACTGTCACGAACAAGACCCCAGATGTGGTCCCCCATCATATTTTCGTTGTGTTGTCCTTGGTATCGATGCTCGAATTCCTTGAGCTCTTGGTGGAGTCTTTCTCCTTGTTCCTTTGAGTACGCTCCCATGTTCTCCTTAAAATTTTGTAGATGAGTTACACCCCACAGCCTGATAGTTCCTTGCCATACTTAATATCAACACAGCATGTTATGTACAAGCAAATGTTGTATGGGAAGGAATGCAATAGTCAACAGTCATTCAGTTCAGACCATTAATAAACACTTCTGTTCCAGGTCCTTGTCTCACTTGTAGACCATGTGGCGTGTTTGAGAAATTTTATAAGAATGAGGAAGAGAAAAGCCAACATTCATTGGCATGGGTGTCGTTAGGTCCAATCAGTTAGGGTTATAGCCCCCAGTATATTATTAGCTCCGATGCCAACCTTCCTTCCTTCAAACAAAGAAAAGTCAAGCCCCAGGTAAACTTGACTTAGCCCCATAAATCTTTTCAATAATTAAAAACTCATCTGGTCACCGAAGGACATCACAAACTTTCGACTCCACACAGACAATATTGAGAAATTGATTTCGGCACAGCTTTGTATCTGTTGGCACAGCTTCGCTGCAACACCACCAACTCATTCAATCGTTTACGCCTCTGAATTCAGCTGTTAGAGTTAAACAGAATGCCCACTAATGTCAGTCTCCGTTGGTATACGAGTTCTTTTTAGCTATAGTCTATTTTCGGTAATTTTTCAAAATATCATTCAGTGTTATTTTGTGTGGTAAATAATCAATGGAGTTACCTATCAGACAGAGAATTATTATCAGGGTTACCAACACTCACGCATTTGGTGTGACACTCACGCTTTCAGACTCATCCAAGAAATCTTACAGCAAATCTATATTATTCCATTATAAACCCATAATTAGATACAAAAAAGTGTTGGGGAAGTTTTCAAAACCTACAGGCAATTTACAAGATAATAAAACTGTTATACATGTAAATGTTTATGCAGACTTCTCACGCCAGCCAGCTGACCAAAAATGGCAACTGTTAGAATGGTGTTCGCCGTAACTGTCCAAGGTACAAGTTATTTAACATTTGTGTATGCTACTGGATTTGAGCTACCACTCCAATTTAATTACAGTTTCAATGTAATGTAAGGGGCGGCATGGTGGTGCAGTTGTTAGCACTGTTGCCTCGCACCTCTGGGACCCGCGTTCTGGTCTCCGCCTGGGTTTCATGTGTGTGGAGTTTGCATGTTGTCGTTGTGGGGTTTCCTCCGGGTACTCCGGTTTCCCACAACAATCCAAAAACACGCTGAGGCTGATTGGAATTGCCAAATTGCCCGTAGGTGTGCATGTGTGCGTGACTAGTGTGTGAGTGTGCCCTGCGATGGGCTGGCCCCCCCATCCAGGGTTGTTCCCTGCTTCGTGCCCATTGCTTCTGGGATAGGCTCCAGAACCCCCGCGACCCAGTAGGATAAGCGGTTTGGAAAACGGATGGATGGATGTAATGTATTCAAGTTACTTTTATCTTTTAAACAATCTTTTTGCAGCAAACAGGAATATCTCATTTTATATGCTAAATATTTTGACTAAGGCTATGCGGTATAATGAAAGTTTTCCATATAACAATATATTTTCAAAATGATATGACAAGGAAACCCAGTTCTAGCATTCCGTATGGACCATACACTATTTTAATAAGTGTTTGTTAAATCTCACATGTGGTTTTGATTTAAAACTGAATATATAGCCCACTTCATAGAGAATACAGATTTTCTCCATATATAATGAATAAAAAGTAACTTGACAAGACATTGCATTGAAACTGAAATTAAACTGAAGCGGAAGCTCAAAGGCTGTAGTATACAATGTACAGTGAGGAGGGGGCAGGGGGAGGGGGGGTTAATCGAATATTATTCGAATGATGAGGACAGAAACTACTATTAATTCTGTAGTATTACTCTAGTAGTCACTACATGAGAGCCCTAAAATGTTTCGCATTCATCTCAAAGGTTCAGATTCCTGCCTTTGAAGGTATACACACTGCACAGAAGCACAGAGGAAGAATAACGAAGCGATAAGCTTTGCATTCACACAAGATTCATGTTCTTTACCAATTATTACTTGTGAGTCTTAAACTATGTTTCAAACATATTTAAATTTATGGGACTGAAACTACAAGTGAGCCCCCATTGGTCAATACTATGGAGTTAAAGGAAAAAGAAAGGTCTCAACCACAAGAGTGGATACATGACAAAATGCATTCTCAAGGCCATCTTGCCACACTCCGCCTGTGAATGTGGTGACATTTCAAACGTTTTCCATTTTTGCCATTACAGTTCTATAAGAACCTCTTTAGGGCCCATATTTTTTTGCTGCTGAGGAACTGCTACCGCATTAAAGAAATGTGGGAGCGGCCTACAAGAGCCCATTATTTATAAGCAAAGTCTATGTAATAAATCAGGAGGCTAACATGACGCTAATGAAAACACAGCAGGCATGATGAGCACCCCGAACTTCCTTATATTGGTGTGACACACCATGACATCACATAATGCAGCAATAATTTCAAACAACTTGTGCCATGTCATCAAACAAAATGAAGCTGCTTCTACACGTGTCTAGCAAACCTTTACCTTATCCTCCCCCATTTAAATTCTTCACATTACAGTGAAAGAGAAGCACAAATCAAGTCATAAATACACACTCACAGCATTAAATACAGTAGCAATTCCTTTGATGACCAGCATGTAAGAATCACAACCATGAATCTGAACCAACTGTGCAAGACAGCAAGATTAAATCCTGCGCTAAGTTCCTGAAGCTAAGATGAGTAAACAGAATGCATGTACCTGCCATATAGTTACGGCATATCAGCATTAACCTATAAAAACATACAGGCGGTCCCCAGATTATGAACAAAATCCACTCCCTAAATCTTTCTTTACATCAAATTTGTAGTTTAGTCAGAAAAATAATACGGTACACAATACATTTTTTTTGTAATATTCCCTCCACGGTACACAATAATAATAATAAGTATGAGTTGTCCGTAAGTTGGGTGTTCATAAACCAGAGACTGTCTGTATAAGCAAGGCCATTCTAATTAATGCGTAAACAGAATACCCAATCATACACACATTTAAAGTAAGAATCTAAGGACTGTTGTATGCCATGAACTTCTCATACCAAGCAACCTCTTCAGATGTTTAAGTTTTTATTTGCTCATTCACTTACAGTATTTATTATTACTTGAACTGTGTTTTTGGCGGCATTCAGGGTTTTATTTCCAATTTGTGCTAACAGCTCAGTTCTCTACAAGTGAAGCCATTTTGGAAAAATGAAACTGGAGTTGAACAGAGTTATCCAATAGGAAGCAGCACTGCATATCACATGCTCCCAGTGGAGCGTCATCGCACACCGCGAGGCGAGATGTGTGTGCTCAAATAGAAATCTGTGACGACCTTGTTAAAAAAAACAAATGTACGTTACATGCAATGGTGCCAACAAAGTGCATGGGTTCACAGAGATAACTCAGGGAAAAAAGGAAACTAAAATATAGAAATACAGGACGAGTCATTTTGGTCTTATCTCTGAGGGGGTGTACCTTTGATAGAAAACCCATGTACAAACCATAAAGAATTACAGACAACCAACCACTTAGAAAAGGCAAAAAAAAATTACAATTTCCTTAATATGGCTATACATTGTGTGATAACCTGAAAGTGACAGAGGGGGAGTATTCATATACTCACTAAAACATACCACTGCAGCTGACCTGACTTTAGGCAACCGTCTACCTCTTTATCAAGGGATTTCTTCTCCTCCTTTTCTTGTCAAGATGATATTATGCCAGGAACAAGGAGTATATTTAGGTGGAAGAAGGCTGTCAAGCTGAGCTGTCAGGCAGCACTTTTTGATGCCACTGAACAGCCTACTCTGCCGTCAATCTTGCTGAAAGACCGCTGCCAAAGACTGACTCTCAGCTGAGAAGCTGAGGACGGAAAATGGAAGGCACTGACAGGTTCACATTTCACACATCGGGGTGGAGGGGGGAGCTGAAAGTGAGATCTAGATCGGCAGATTTGAGGAATACCGCTCGGAAAATTACATTTAGCTGGGCGATGAGATACGAGTGTGTTCATGTGCTTAAGGAATCTATACACTGGCATTTTATATACCTGTAAACAGCAATATAGTGTGCAATATGTATGACTGAAATGCTTAAGATATATAATGCTTTTAACTGGTCAGAAACATGGTTCATGATGTTCTAGGGGAGGATGTCATTTTTTTTGTATAGAAATGAGCCGTACCATTGATTTCTTCACACAAAGCACTCACTACAAGGCCTGTGGAATAATGGATGCACTCAACTTTTGCATGTGTGTGAAATTGTGGACACTATGCTGGGTTAGATATTGCAATGATGGCAAATCTATGGGATTATTGAATGCGAGAATCATTTTGTGGTAATAGCTTTTAAAGCATAAACAATGAAATGCACTAGTGGGCAAAGAAGAATCCCTTTCATCGATGAATGCCAATATATATTACTTATCAAACAGCTTCAATCTGAATATCCAGGCACCCATTAAAAGAGCTTTCACATTTTCAAAGGCAATAAAATTATAAGGATCATATGTGTTTATGTATGATTAAATTTATAAATGATCAAAAATTGTACGCTAATCATAAGATGTTAATACATCCATGTTTGAAGGAATTATAAGGTTATTACTTATTTATTGGTTTATTTCATTGTATAATTTTTATGTCCCAAACTCCGTTTTTCACAGGCTATGGCCCAGATGCAGATTTGTGTAACACTAATGCATAAGGGAGGCACCTGCGATCAATTGCAATTTTTCGAACCATGAAATCCAAGCACTTACTCCAGCGTGGCCAGAAAAAGGCTGCAAGTGGCATTAAGCTCAAAGACAGGTGTGACAAATGTGTGACCTTCTAGTGGCTAATCAGGGCACATTCACAATCCCTTATGGGATCTGGCCATAACGAATGACAGGCCCTAACGTGTGATACTTCTGACCACGGGTGCATGATTGTCAAGTCGAGGCAGGTATGTTTCCACACATAAACCGTTCAGTTCAATATACACTCATTGAACATTTCATCCTATAGTTTTCAGTCGTTATGGGAATTTGCAAGTTCAAGCGTCGACATCAACATAATCTTCTTATAGAATTTCTACGATTTGTACTGGAACTTAGAATTAATACTACAGTTGTTAATTTAAAAAGCAACTGAACGATCCTCATGTCTACCCATATCCATGTAAGCATTCTCCATTACAGATGGGAGAGAACAACCAACACACAGACACTTGCTGCAGAGATCTTCTACCGAACAAGCAGGTACGGCTGTTAAAAGTAGCCTTACGAAGTCGGCCGCACTCCACGGACTCTTTACGTTGACTACTAATAAATAAAATGCACAAGATAAAAGGAATTCACCAAGGATTCTGGGGACAGATTATAGTTTATCTAGAAAGATTATGTTTTGCACCACATGTAATAAATATAAAGCTCAAATCTTAATAAGCTTACGGCAGCGTATGCATTACAGCAAAAATTGTGTGTCATAACCAGCTCGGAAAACCCAATAAAAGAGTCGGTGTGAAACCATTCTTTTCATATAAACACACTGTATGAACTGTACAGGAGCTTTATTTCCCTTTTCTGGACCGCTGAGTGCTTAAGTGCAGTAATATATTGCTTTCATAACGGCACATGGGCTTTATTTTCTCCCAGCTATGTGTCGCAAACCGCAAACCTGTGGGCAGCGATGCTGAGGAAAATAAATAAATAAAGTAGGAGAGTATAGCGGGTGCATACCTTGAAAATAAATTCGAGTAATGAGATAAACGATTGGTACGCAGTGGCTTCGCGCCTCCGCCAGCCGCCGACAACTGGCCGTGAGCGGTGGAGGTATTTATCACAGAGGTCTCCCGACACCTAGGCTAATGCATTACCTTTGTATTGCTGTATGCCTGCGTGCGTGTGCGTGTTTGTGTGGCTGTGGGTGGGGGTGGTGGATAAGCGTTCGCCTCGGGCGGATCTCGCACTGCTGGACAGCTGCACACACCAGGCCCCGCAGGATGATACCCCCCCCCCACCCCACACCC
>JABFDZ020000045.1:7716138-7749425 GCA_019775955.2 Pollimyrus isidori | reverse complement strand
TCAAATTGGTTTCTTGAACATGACAATGAGTTCACTGTACTAAAATGGCCCCCACAGTCACCAGACCTCAACCCAATAGAGCATCTTTGGGATGTGGTAGAACGGGAGCTGGTTTGCTAGCCAACATTTCTAAAGAATGCTTTCAGCACCTTGTTGAATCAATGCCACGTAGAATTAAGGCAAAATGAAGGTGAATGGGCGTCAAACACCGCACCGTATTATTATGGTGTTCCTAATAATCCTTTAGGTTCGAGTGTGTATATGTATATATACATACATATACATACACATACACGCACACACACACAATATATATATATACACTAATTATCGGTGCATGAGTATGTTTTACCAGCACTGAAAATAAAGGGGAGTTGTCCTTTAATGTCACCTGTACCCAAGCTGCGGCAGGCAAAGTACGAACTGCGTTTTGCCAAATCGCACTAGAAGAAAAAGCAAGACTGCCCGCTGAGCTGCCTGCTAAATCGGGTTACCGACTAGCGACACCCGCAACCCCGGCGAACACCTGCTCAGCTAAATCATTGTGCACCAGGGAGAAGAAAAGGGAGCCAGATTGGAACGGCAGTCGACAGGAGTGCTTAGTGTGATCCAAATTCGGATATAAAATGAAAAGCTCTCAAGGAAAAGGACACGGATACCTCTCTGTTGCCGATCTGGAAAATGTTTTGAATACTTGCAAAATACAACTGACCCAAATAGATGAAGTCTGGCCAAATCTTTATATTGGAAATGTGTAAGTATGTATTTTTGTTTCTATAAATAATAATATAAAGATCAAAGATATCACTTTATTATAAATACTATTATATTTCATACAGCTATATAAAACAAAAATGATTAAAAGACATTCACACTGAGATCCAAACAGAACAATTCAAAGTTCATGGTTCAGTCTACTGTTATATTCTTCATTTTTACATTTTTTGATAGTGCAATTGTTGGAGACAAATACTTTTTGGTTATATATGTGTTAAATTTATTAGATTATATTATGCATTTTTGTATAAGTGGTCATATAAAGTAGGATTAATTTCTACATGTTTACGTGTATTTTACAAAGGAAAAATAACCATGATATAAGTCTCATAGACAGTACAGATACAATATTTTTAGGCTTAAACTTAACGTGCTTTTCGTTGTCTTGGCAGGACAATAGCACAGAACAGAGCTGCCCTGCAGAATTTAGGCATCACTCACATTTTAAATGCTGCCCATTCAAAGAGAGGAAGCATAGGTGACCAGAAATTTTACGGCGGCAACTTTGTCTATTGTGGCATCCCGGCAGACGATTCCTCTTACTTCGACCTGAACATTTACTTCAGACCAGCAGCTGACTTCATTCACAAGGCGTTAAAGGAGAAGGATGGTATGTTTTGACAGTGAGGGATGCTATATTAGGGCACGTAAAGGAAATACCTGATATACAATGAAAGGTGGGAATTTTATGGTGGGAAAGGTGTATTTTATTACTATATGATGGAGGTTCTATACTTATCCCCATTAAACTTTGTCTTCTGTCAGGGAAAGTGCTGGTGCACTGCATCATGGGAATGAGTCGATCTTCCACCTTGGTGCTGGCATACCTAATGCTATATCATCACCTCAGTCTCCACAGCGCGATTCGGAAAGTCATCAAGAAAAGGGCCATCTACCCCAACAGGAATTTCCTAGCGCTGCTTTTAGATCTTGATCTTCAGCTAAAAAGAAAAAAGAGAATATGTGTCATTTTATAATGAGGAGCATGACAGTCTAGTCCCATTAAGATGCTGCAGAAAATTCTGGAGATATAAACTCATCTATGCTGACTACAGGATATAATACAGGTTAATATAATAGTCCATGAAATGCGCTTAAAATAATGACTTTAAATGAATTAGGTATGAAATCTCACCTTGCATTTATGTTACAAAATGAATAGTTCCTCATGTGGTTAGAGCACCGTTTACTGCTACAAAATTTCTGTTCTTTTTCAGTCTTTGAAACAATACATGTAAGTGTAAATAACACACACGGTGTACTCAGTATCGTGCAGATTTAAAGATTATCACAGAGATTGTATCTGTCTAATTAAGGTAGATATCCCTTTCCAATTTAAGGTGGTTTGATACACCTATTTATTTTAGGAAGCTTTTAATATGAGCCCTATCAGAACTAACACCTAAAACAGTGTTTCCCAAACCAGTCCTCAAGAACCTCCAGATAGTCCATATTTTTACTCCTTCTGGGCTTCCAGCCAATGAAGAACTCCTAATACCTAGCATGACTGTGTAGGAAGCTTGGAGAGAAAAAAAAATGGATTGTCTGGAGGTCCCCGGGGACTGGTTTAGGAAACACTTGTCCTAGATGGTGATCTCAAAAATTACTGTGAATATTATAAATGTGATGGTTGGTTACCTCAAAACCACTGTGAATATTATAAATGTGATGGATGGTTACCTCAAACTAGTGAAACAGAATGGCATCAAAAGACCACATGGTTAGAGTTTCTCTAACTCCTGTAAGACTTGTGTATTAGAGTTTACATAATTTGCAATTGCTCTGTTTCAGATTATTTGAAACTTTGTGCAAATCTAAATCTACCTCTGTAGAAACTTAATACCTCAATTTGCCCATTGTTTTTAACAATAGAAAACTGAAGCACAGTTATCCCAGGTTTTCCCATTTGCACTGGGCCAAAATTACTCCAGAATGTTAGTGTTCAATAAAAAGCATGTATTTACAGGTGACACAATTATAAGTACTGTAAATAGTACTTGGCCCTTAAGTCTAAACTCGTAATTCTCATTTCTGCTTATGCTGCACTCTGATTGCTCATGTAATCATTTTCATGCCAGAACACTGGACCAAACTCATAAATAAGCAACATTGCAGATCTGAATCCACATTTCCGTACTGCCATACGTCCATCGTTTATGTTTCTTTCCGAAATCGGAAACTAGAGTCTGAACTATGCCTGTTTGTTAGATATGCTGCTGCCAAGGTTGTGCCACAATCGACTACTTGTATAATAATATAATATATATAAAATACATTTTCACAAAATCCTTCACTGTTACTTCATTATTGCTTAAATGAATTATAGATGATTAAAAAAAATCATACGTACCAAAGATTTATAATTTATTACCATTTCTTTTTCCCCATAACACACAACAGAACGAGGAGGTTTGACATGGATAGATGGGTGGATCTCTGTTAACTAACCCTATAAAAAGAAGAATCATTGTGCATGATACTCATCATGGGACACATACACACATTACTTGGAATTTAGAGACAGAAAATCACATAAATTGCAAGTCTATGGACTGCAAGAAGAAGCCCATGCAGAGAGAGGGAGAAGAGAAAGTCCACAAACAGGAGCATGAAGATGGAGACTATGAGAATTTCAGAGCCATCAATTACCACAATTGCCTTCTTTTAGGCAGGGGTGTCGCTAAGAATGTTGGGCCCTACTGAAGCTTATCATACTGGACCCCCAATCCAGACCAATCCAATTATGTTCCAAATTTTGAGGGCCTCTGTTAGTTCGTACTGACTTTCCCCCTCTTTACGGTGCCCCTGTTTCTGAGAGGAAAATCACACAGACACAGAGAAAAAAATGATGATTCACAAAAGCAAAGAGCCGGAGCCAAAACTAGATCTCCCAGTTTTTTTATCAAGGCAAAAGTGGGGCCTCTAATGTGAAATGTTTCTGTATCAAAGGACTTACTTTCACGGTAACAGAATCATGTTATCATATCACTGAAACTCTTTTTTTCCATGATGGTAGGTCAGTTGACATCCAGAGAATGTCAGAGATGGTGCCGGAGCAATTCGGAGTTCACGTTCATATATTAAAATAGAAAACCCCGAGAAGCAAATTGCAGCATGTCCCCCGCTGGCGTGCAGCAGAGAAAACAAAGCATTCACCGTGATGTACGGCTTCTTGGTCTACTCAATAATATCTTGACCAGCAGGATATAAAGGCAAGTTCTTGTGTGTGTCCATGTAAGATAGCTGTCCGTAAATTAGAACTTACTGCTAAATGCTGGAGCTTTGCCTATACAAACCTTACAGAATTGCATTGTTTTGTTTCTCAAAAGACTATTAACAGTATCTAAAAAACAGGTATCTAAAATTTTAAATGCCTCTGTTTATTCCAGATAATAACACTTGAGTAATAATTCAGAGGCATTTGTTTTTGTCTTGTAAATAAGTTGTATGATTTGTAATACCTTACATTTCACCTTAAACTTACATTAATTTGCTAACGTCGCAGGTTATACTGTAGGATTCATATTTTTGTCTTTGAACCTTGCAAACACTCAGCCTTTCTGTATGTATTACCCAGTGTGATTTAATAGTAAATGCAGTTCCAACATGGGAAAACTAAACATGCACATAACCCAGGCATGTCCTCAGAATAGGCTAAAATGGGCAGTACAAACAATTATTATGAAATAATACTTTCAAATGGCTCAAAATCAGAGCTGGAAATGCTTAATTCTGTAGCGTAATCTTTAGGATTCCAGTCGGTTAATTCCTCAATAAAGTCCTTATCCTTATAGTGAGAAGGATTTGCGATTTACCGGATCTGTGATTATTAACTGTAGCAGCAGGGGCTAGTAAATCTTTTTTCCATCGTAAGTCGATTCACACATGGAAAACTTAATGGTATTGTAAGGACAACTGAAAAACTGGAAAAACGGATTGTGTAGGACAAGGTGGACATTCTAAGCTGCCAATTTTTAGTGGCAGAGACTAAGTTCTAGGTGAGAGTCCCTGCACTAGAGCAAACCCTGGGAATAGTAACTCTCGAAACTACACACCAAAAACAGCAGCAGGCACGCCATATCATCAGAAGGTCTCGCCTGCACTATTCACGGAGTCTCCATGCAGTGAATTGAGGGGGAGATCCTTGAGTTGGCACGGAGCACCGCTGCTCTGAGAGCGCACAGGGTATTAATGTGCCACAGAGTAAGTCCCTCAGGGAGCCTGACAGATACTGAGATGGATAAGGCTATCAAGCAGATGCTGGAGCTCCACTCTAAGCTGCACCAAATTTAGAAAAGGTCGCTAAGCCACAAAACAGATTTTGTTTCCAATGCTCATCCCCGCGGACGCGCGTGAAAGCCCTCCACCAGCTGAGCAGCGCCCGGCTTAGAAAGTGCCCACAGTTTGAAGATGACAGTAATGAGCAGGCAAGGACACTGCTGGATATTATGCACGGCCCCAATAAATGAACGAATAAGAAGCAGACACACACAAAAAAAAGCGCTGCAATAAAGAGGACATCGTTCTGTTTAGTCCCACTTAACAGGTAACTGGGCGCAAACACGTCATTGCATTACATGTCTTTCTAATCGCGTCTGGGGGCTTTCATGTCAGGAAACGTAATAGATGTAAGCAAGCAATTTCTGATATGGAAAAAAAACTCATAGGTTTACACTTTAAGGATCCTCAATTTATTTTTACTATTTAAACCACGTGAAGAATGACGGGGCAAATGTCCAATGTCCCAGAATTCACCTTCATAAAAATATAAAATGCTGAATTAGGCAGATCTTAAAAATGATCTCATATAGTACAGGTCGTCGCCGACTTACGACCATGATTGGTTACGACTGAATGGTCGTAACACGATTTGGTCGTAATTAGTCACATATGTAAAGCCTACCGTACAGTAATGTATTGGTATACAAATCTTTAAGTCATACCTTATAATTTTCTTTGTTCATTATGTATTGTTATACATAATACTTTTCTCTGTTCATTATTGTTATACATAATGAATTTCTTGATTCATTATAGTTATTCTGTTACTGGGACAACAGTTAGCGGCTTAGTGCGCGCGTAAATGGTAGTGCTGCCGGGAACTGGTGCGCAAACTGTCATGCGCCCAGCTGGGCAACATTTGCGCTGCCAGACATACGAGCTGCGATCATGGTCGTAAAGTCGATTGGTCATAAATTGCATATTCGACGAGCACCTGTATTTGTAAGGAAGTATGGGATCCCCTATATCCATCTTGTACCATTTCATAGATATATGATATTTAACTATTAAAGTGTTTAAGCTCTCAAAAGATGTCAGAACCACGGAAAAATGGCCCAGGAAAATTCAGGTGTAACTCAGAGTATTGTTTTTTAACAGAAGGTGTCATCCACGTTTCCGAAATGCCAAGGGGAAGCAGGTACGATGCCGTTGGCGAGGGGGAAAACGGCAGGTACGAGACACCCTCAGCCTATGACCTGCAACGGCTGATGTGGAAACATGCCGGGACCAGTGCGCACCTGAATGAGGTCAGGCCCAGGATATACATTGGAGACATGTAAGGGGCGCAAGGGTTCAGGCATGCTGCTTCAATGCCTTCGTCGCATGATGCATGCGTTACCCACCGGGTGCAGGAGGTCAGATCGTTCGCGGCTATTATTTCTGTGGCAAAGGCGCAAAAAAACTATATTATGCATGACGCTCTCCAATGAATTGGGGTCGAGAAAGAAGTTCTCCGTGACCTTATCTCCGCGATAACCCCTCGATTGTTAGGTGGGCAGCCAAAGACAAACGGGCTCTCCAGTCTCATAGCATCACTCATGTGCTGAATGCGGCTGACGGGAAGTTCAACGTCTGTACGGGGGCAAGTTTTTACCAGGACGTTGGCATGGCCTACTTCGGCGTGGAGGCTTTCGACATGCCTTCCTTCGATATCAGCCCCTTTTTCTACTCCGCAGCCAGATTCATAAAGGATGCCCTGAGCAATCCGACAGGTGAGAAGGCTGGTTTATTTATCCACAAGCTATTTCACTCCCCGCCCAGGTGTCTTCATCCCTTATTTACTAGCATCCTTTATTTATTATTAATACTGTGTCTATGGGGAGGACAGTATCAAACAAATCACACAATGGGTAGAAGTAATTGTTGCCTATGTGACCATAGAAATCTTACAGACATGAATGTAATATGTTGTGTGTGTCTTCATACCGCTCAGAATAATATTCTCTGTAGTTGAGAAGTCAGTATAATGTTTATGAACGATTATGTTTTCAGTGTAGAGCAGCTCTAATTACACAGTTTTGTCTGGTGTAAAACCCGTATATCATAAAATTAAATCTCCCTTCAAACAGAAGCATTTCTTTGATTGGATGTTTTGGCGCATGCATTAATTACAAAGCCTTGTCCAAATAAGGGCATTTCATAATCCCCTGATTATCATTGTATGCTGCCCAATTGGCAAAGTTAGCTTATATTCTTTAGGTCATCTGTGCTGAAATTTATTCACATGCAAGTATAAAAACATAAACGGAATGGTGGCAAAATTCAACCATCAAGAGATGAAAGCCTCACCAAACAGGAATATTTAGTCCCAGATTGTAAACATTTCCAAATTATAAAGAAATTTGAGAACTGGAGAAATGTCATCCCCATTTACAACAGAGAGAGAGAGATAAAGATGTGTAAACTAATTCTATTATATTTCTTTGAGTAATTAATGTAGTGTGCTGAATGAATTTTTCTGTAAAAATTGTTCTGAAATTGGAATGTAATGAAGTGAGTCAAGTAATGAAGCCAATTTACAGATGAAAATGGTGAAGTTATTCTTGAGCCGAGCACAATCACAAACTCATAATGGTTGCTGTTCATACTTGAGTCTGCAGGGGGCAAAATGTTTCCACTGCAGACTGCAGTGAAAACGGTTGGGGCCATTTTTTTCCCCCCACTTTCTACACTGTCGTACTTAGGGTTGCAGTCACTTTCTCCGTGATGCTTAAAATAGCGGTTGTAGCTGGAGTGTCAGTCAGAACAGTAACACAGACAGTTTTTTCAAACTTTGGTTCTGGTATGTTAACCACGGAGCTGGCAGTGTTGAATACTGCTTTCACTTATTAGGAGGATTTGCACAGTGCGGCTCTGTATGAGGACGGGTGTTTTTATTTACCTGCAGCCAGGGTCTTTGTCCACTGTGCCATGGGCCTGAGTCGCTCCTCCACACTGGTGCTGGCGTACCTGATGATTCACGAGCACATGACCTTGGCGGAGGCCATCACAGCCGTCAGCGAACACAGGAACATCTGCCCCAATTCCGGCTTCCTGGAGCAGCTTCGCAAGCTCGACCAGCAGTTACACTGCCTGGGGAAATGAACTCCCTCCGAAAAATGATTAAACGCTCTCCAGTTAAAGGCTAATTTGTTGCCCCAGACAGTACAAAATGCATTATAAATAAATCTGAAATAAAGGGATCCCAAGTCAGGAATACAAAAAGGCGTTCATCCCCCATCTTTGAATGCCTAAGAATGGGTGGTTGCTAGCTAATTTATTTTGTGCCTTGTCAGTAGTTTCATAGATTCTGGGTTAATTACCGAAAAGGGAAATGAAAATAGCCACAGTTTCCTTTTCCTCAGCTATCACCTTACTCACACATTGACTGTCATTTCATTTTAACCCACTGGACAAAAAGAAAGAAAACCTTTCCAGTTGTCCCGGTTTGTGTGACAATTAGGGCGTAACTTCTGTGCTGAATGGCATAGATACACGATAATGGCTCGATTTTTACAAATGTGAGGTGCTTAGCTAGATATTGTTCAAAGATAGCTCCTGTTTTGGTTGATCTTTTTTAACAACTCATAACTTTATTCATCCTGGCACATCAAGATTGTTAAATGTATTTCATCCCGATAATGTTATATAACCGGAAATTAAATGAAAAGCGCTCTCCAGCAGGCTCAAACCTGTCGTGGGTGGTTTCGGGTTTTTTTTTTCTTTTTCGGTCAGTTATCTTTTGCTGCTTTGTTCTGTTAGTCGTACGCCCTGGAGGAGAAAGCCTTTTTGTAAAGACTTGTAGCTGTCAGTTATTTCTAAAGGCTGAAATTGCAACAATGATGCACTTGGCCTCCCTGAGCCATTAGCTTTTCCTGTCGTAGAAATACGACGCTCAGGTCTCACTGCGCTAATGGTGTTTTTGCCGTGACAGCTTTTGTTTTCCTCTCTTGGTTTCTTGAAGTGTAAACCCGCATTTACATCAGTCCATAAAACATCTTTTCATTAACTGTTCTTTGGGTCTGTTTTTGTGCAGTAAGGTCTTAAACATCTTGCAGCTTCATTGAAAATGACGCCTCACTGACATGCACAATCTGTTTCAGTTAACCATTGGCTTGATCAGTCTAACTGATATTGTTCTGGAATAATCACCATAGGTTCTTCACATTGCAGTCAAGTTTCTCATGTACAAAGTCCGGCTTGGAAACAGGAATGTCCTGAGTCAGTGTGTCCTGACTGGGATGAGGGACTGGCAACCTACTGACTTCATAAAATTAACCGTAATTAACAATGACCTCAGTGTTTTACACAAGGCCTGCTGAGGGAGCGCTTGAATTTTTCAAATAAAAGAAGCACAGTATAATCCAGTAGCGTGTCCACTCAAATACTCCATTTTATTAGTGTCCTACACTATCGACAAAATGCACCTTGGAGATATACATCGGCTTGCTGGGAGAGAGAAGCGCTTTCGAGAGCTGGAAGGTTTTACAGACCTCTTCAGCATTAAAAAGGGAAACAGCCTCCAAAAATAACCCTGGAACTTGCAGCAGACACCTCCCAGGGCTGGAAAATGAAGCAGGCACTCGGCAGGGGGAAGAAAGAAGACTGTGTCAGCCATAAGTAAGTTTACAAGGCCATTTGAAAACAAACACGCTCAATCATTTGCATTACAAACATGACAAACCTGGTTCGATAATGAACAGAGGGGCAAAATTCACGAGGGATGAGTCTTTGCCATTTTCAGAGCAGTGATAAATTTAGATCAATGAGTTGTGTTCATTTTCAAAAAGATTAAGGGGTTCCCCAACTTCATTACGAATAATGCATTTGTCACATAATGTCTTGGCTTATTACCGTTTGCTTAATCAGTTTGTCTAGCAATAGGCACCAAATTTTTAACTATTCAGGTTTTATGAACAATCAATGGATGACGCCTCACTGACATGCACAATCTGTTTCAGTTAACCATGGGCTTGTTTAGTCTAACTGATATTGTTCCGGAATAATCACCATAGGTTCTTACATTGCAGCCAAGTTTCTCATATAGATAGTCATGCAGCTTAATTGCTGTACTGTATTGACTTTTGGAGGTATAAATGAAAAGTTAAATCAGAAGTCAGCTTCGTAGAAACAAAGCATGCATACTGGATGCTCAGAATTAAGTGCTGAGAATTAAGAGTGTCTAACATAAAATATTACACGGTTTCTGCTTGGGTAATCATCTCTTTCATCCAAATTAGAATAGTTTTCAGCAAATTTGGGGAGATGGTTATGTTTTATTGTAACATTGTTGCTTAAAGCCAGTGCTCAAGGTGAATTTGTTATTAGCTTTGGAAACTTTTTGTAAAATGACTTGTAAAACTGCATATTTAGCTCATACAATAACAAAAGTATCATGCGAAATACATTTACTCCGTAAATGCAACGAATATTAAAATAATAATATAAACATATCTACTTCAGATATAATGCACAAGCATTCTTACAGAAGTAAAATCTCCATGCATACATACGTGGAATGAGGTCTTGTTAGTATTGTGAAATGCCTGTAAAGCCTTTCGCAGAATGGATCTGAAGGAATCACGTTCAAATCAGGAGAGGAACAAGTATGAAACGCCGCCTATTCTGGACCTTCTGGACCTCCTGCTGAAAGGCAGACACCCCACAGGACCAGTCAATGAGGTCTGGCCTGGTGTGTACATAGGCAACGCGTAAGTAGCGCTTCCACCAGTCACAAATAACGCTTTGATAGAAAAAAATAAAAACACATTATATATCACCAGTTCTAGCTGGACGTACGGTTGTTATACAACCTGATGAAGAGCCAGTCTGGCAAAAGAGTCGATCTACTTAAGGAGAATGGCAGATCATTGGGAACAGAAATGTGTTACTGGTATGGAGTTGGCAGTACATGTGTTAAAGGATTTGATGAGCTAGGGAAACAAACACATTGAGTGAGTATTATAAGGGAAAAAAAACCACACACACACACACACACACACACACACACTACAAACGACAAAACCAGTTACTATGTGTATTCAATGTGAAGCATTAGCTGCAAAAATCCATCCATCACCAACCCCTCCATCAGCCATGCTCCCACTTGTTCCTCCAGCCAATCATTGCTTTCCCTGGTCAGAAATGAAACATTTTTAATACCTTTTGATGTAGATCCACAGCTCGTGATAAAGAGGTACTATTAAACCTGGGAATCACCCACATTGTGAATGCAGCCAGTGGTCCAGACCACATCGATACTGGCCCCGCCTTCTACTCAGACTTGGCCGTGACTTATTACGGTGTGGAGGCTGCAGATCACCGGGACTTTGACCTCACACCCTTCTTCTATCCAACTGCAAAATTCATGCGGGAGGCACTCTCCCAAAAAGGCAAGTCCGCCACCTGAAGTCACAGTTCGTTTATTTATTAATGAAATAATGGAGATTGCAAATTTTGTGCCACCATTTCTCACGTAAACCTTTAGTGACTGCTTCATAACCCCTCCTACTGCCACGTTCTCATTTCACCATAATCCTTTGATCTTGTTTAATTGTAATCGAGTGCTAAAAGTTTGTGTTCATCAGGGCTACATAATATGTTGTTTCAGAATCGTCATTGCAATATGCACATGTGCAATAATCACATCGCATTCTTCAGCACGGCTATGTGTTTCTTGACAACTTGCGACAACACCACGACTTATTTTACACATTGTATCAATATCTTAAGTTAGCATATTTTAGACAATATGTTGTTATCGTAAATATAAAAAAAATTAAGTTAGACATAATATTCGGCTTTAGTTTATTTCGGGTGATTTCCTCTCATTTTTAGTTTTAGAAATATTGCAGTATTACTTGTGGACATTTCACATATCACGATACTGTTCAGCGTTAGTATACATCAATGTTCAGTGGCATCTTCAGGGGCCAATGCACATCTCTTTCAGGGAGAGTGTTCGTCCACTGCGCACGGGGAATCAGTCGATCTGCCACGCTGGTGCTGGCCTTCCTCATGATCTGTGAGAAGCTTACTCTGGCAGAGGCCATCAAGGCTGTCCGGCAGCACAGGAACATCCTTCCTAATGCAGGGTTTCTGAGCCAGCTGCACCATTTGGACCTGAAGTTAGCTCCAATGAAGTCACAGCAGGACCCATAGAAAGTGTATCTTGAAGTGCAGTGCAAAATGCCTACATGCATATGCATGAATGCCCAGATTTGTGCCTCAGTCTTCTGGCATACAGTCCAGATCCCTGTGACCGTAACTGGATTTGCAGTTCTAAAAAAACATACATCAATTATAACGGAAATTTGCAGAATATACCCAACTGTCAACTTGGCTAAAATGCGTACACAGTGGCACGAATGAAGAGTGATGAAAATTGCATGTAAAATTCTGTACATACCCGTAGTAACAAGGCCGGAGGAAAGGATTCACAGAAAGAGAGGTAACAAGATTGGAAGTGACAGCAATATTTTAAAGGGGATTTAAAGGTGAAGAGGGTTCTGGTGCAGCTAAGCTGGGTATTCCGCTACCCAAATGCTAGCAAGTCCATCATCCGTGGCCCAGAGGGGAGCACTGACTACTGCCAGTCTCCAAAGTCAGCAGACTGCAGGGGGCAATTGGGTGTGCGCTGGGGAAATGAGCATAAATCCAATTCCTAGTATGTATGAAGGGGTATGGTGAAGTCAGCCCTTGTTTATACACAGTGGGTAGAGATGTGGGGGACAAGGGTTGCTTTTGAAAACAATAAATACCGGCCATCGTTCCAAGCTGTCGTGTCTCTGCTGTACCACAATCAGATTTAGTCAGGCCTGGAACACACTCTACTTTCTTAAACAACACACTACACATGAAAACATGAAAAACTATAATTGTGAGCTGTAACCATCAACGTCTATGGTACTGAAGATTTATTACACTGTGAATTGCTATTTCTTCAGGAGCTTTTGTGCACAAATTTAATTTGTATTATTTGAATTATAGCCCTTTACTAGACAATGATTATACAAGAGAAATGAGTCGATTCAGAACAACAAGCTATTGAGAATGCATGGGTAAATAGGTCCTGTCAAAATACATTAGAGGTTTAATGATTTCACCATCAGTATGAATGATGGCTTGGTCTGGACAGAAGACTCTAAATTCAAGAGAATAATGGTTTGAAAGTCTTGTGGCTGACATAATGCATATGTTCTTTTCATAAGCTGGGCTCTAAAATACAATTATCATCACAGTTGCAGGACTCGCATTATTGAGATTACATGCAGTTCAGCACCGGCAACACCATTTTGATTAGACATCAAGTCTGGGCCCCTTGAGATGTACTACTCATAATAAACAGCAGTAAATGGCAGCTGCCACTGGGAGATCCCACAGACAGGCAACTTGCGAAAGAAATAATTGACTAAGTGTAAATAAGGTTGTACTGCCTCTCTGGAGACATTATGCTCGTTCCAAGACATTATCAGGGTTACTACAGTCTCCACCGTATAAATATCACGAGCTAAAAGGAAAAAACAAACTGATACAAGTGATGCATCCAAAAGAAAACTGCCACAATAAATCAATATAGCAGATAGTTACAGGCAAAAATGCTTCAGAAACCGGGCTAAATAATTAATGCTAAATTATATGTTGCAAACAATGCGTTTCTGTAATGGCTAAGGAATGTCACTGGTGGTTTCAAACAGCGGAAAGCTTTTATAAGATGCTGGGGAAAGCTCTTTAACTGGAGCAGAGGGAAAATCCAGCAGTGTAAAGTCATATAACTAAACTAGGAAAAGTTCTCTTGACCAAATGCAGACTACATGATTATGAAAGCAGCACCTATTGAAGCACTGTGCTTATTTCTCAGGTGCACAACACAGGGTGTTAAGGTTAAACATGGGAATCTGTTATAAACACAAGTAAAAAAAATAAACTGTCCTAAAATGACAGTGTGTACTCACTGCACTCACAGCTCCTGTTCTTGTTGCACTGTTGTAGAAGATGCGCTACTCGCCAGACAACCACTCAGCAAGTAGAAGCCTAGAAAACATCATTCTAGAGCAGAATCAACACTTTGTGAGCATAATAGGGCTATGCTGGTTTGCGTGGCACTTCTAACATCTCATTGCTGCTCTAGGGTATTCAAGTTCTTTGTCACTGAAGTAAAACCTCAAGTTGCAAGGACTATATTCATACTTGACTCCTTAAGGCTAGATGAACTTGTCAGTATTCTAATAATCCAATTAAAAGCCCCACAATAAATGTTTTAGGTTTACGACCTATCTGACTTTATCCTTCTAATCCTGCACCTCTTAAAAGAACTTATTAGAGAACCTTGCACTAGGGATTTTTTCCCCCCTGTATTATGGTACGTTCAAAGGGAATATCCTGAATTAAGCTGCAGGTCCAAGCTCCTAGCTGATAGGAAAGCATGGGTGTCCCTCAGGATAGCAGAACACAGAGGATGGGCCTCAGCCCACTCCCGGCATTAGTGTCTAACTGCTGTAGCCTGCTTGTTTATGAGAGGAGAGCCAAGCAGACATGGAGGGTGTACAGTAGAGGGTGGGAGACTCTGCCCTGCAAGGCAGGCAATGCCTCCCTAAGGTCAAAGCTTGCGGATCAGCTTCCTAAAAATACCCGACAGAATCCGACGCCAGTCGCAGAAGCCATGCTGCCTTGCCCCACCCCCTACACATCACGGGGTGCAGGCTGGGAAAACTGATACTTGTCTTTCACAACACGTTTGATAATAAGAATGCCAGTGGTAACAGCCTTAACGATTTGAGACACTCTCGGACGATGACCTTAAATGGTGCGGCTGACGAATGTAATCGAGAGAAAAGGAAATCGAGGGGAGCACTGGTAAGTTGTTGGCTTGCTGGAAAAATGTGTGATTGCATGGTTTAATGTTAACAAAGACTTTGTAACACAGACAATTATGTTTACTTCAAAACCAAGACACTAGGATAACAAATTGATAGCAAAGGCTTTGCACATTATTAAATTTCTGTTTTAACAGTTAAGTATGGATTAAGTAGCATCAATATAGTAGCATATTTCTCACACAGGCCCTAATCTTCAAAAATGGATGACTTAACCAACAATTGTGCACATTTCCAAAATTACTCATATTTCAAAGTAAATTAAGCTTAGTTACAAAAAAATCCACAAGACATATTGAGGTGATTTCATCTCAAATTTAAACAGCAAATCTGTGTTACTCCTCTAGGGAACAGATCTTCAAAGCCGTTGGACACGTGTGAAAGCAAGTTACTTGGGAGAAAATGGCTTCTTATTGCTCAAAGAAATCCCAGAAGATCATTTATGAAAAGGTGCCGATTGATTCAGCGGATGGATATCTTACGCCGAGGGAATATGAACTTGAGAAGATCTTCAGTCGTGGTCCTACTGCAGCATATGCTCACGTCAATGAGGTCTGGCCTAGCGTCTACATTGGCGATGAGTAAGTGAGCCAACCTCAAAAAAACTCATGTAGAATGCAAGGCACAACATAATAGCATCAAAATGAAACAGATTATACTGAGGAAAAAAAAATCATACTATTCAGTTCTCAAGCACCTATCAAAACGTTTGTTACATTATTTTGGTATTGTTAAGTAACAACATACAAATTTTAGTTCCTTGATGCCAAGTACAGTAAATAATTATATACAGGCTTTGTAAAAGAAAGCTAACCCCTTTAGGTTCTATGGTTTTAAGTAATAAGACACATCTGACCTTCATCTAGTGTTCACCAAGCACCAGTGGTACATAAACCTAACCTTGCGTGACAACAGAAATTACCCCGTCATTATTCATTCATTGCCTGAGTGCAGTCGAGACACTCACCACAGCATCTCAACAGGGTTGAAGTTTGAACTTGGGCATTCCAACATCCACATTCTTTTAGTTGTACATGTAGTGGTTTTGACTCTTGGTCCTCTTTCGTAGTCCAGTTCTTCAGCAAAACATCCCTCTCAAGAATTCACTGATAAAGGGAAAAATTCACAGTAGACTCCTTGAGAACTGTTTAAGTCTTGCAGCCACACAGTATGTCCAAGTCGTCACCTCTCTGCCACCAAGCTCATTTGAGGTTCTTGTGATGACAGAATGCTTGATTTGATATATGCGACATTTCACATTATATTGAGGATTCAGCTCTAGTCTTGTCTGTCTATTGTGGTTTATTCTAGTGCCATTTTGAAAACCAAAGCTGTAGAGAGACAAGGTTTCCCTCCTGATTGCCCCTCCCTGAAACCTATTCATCTTCAGTATTTTCCTTACGGGAGAATTTTAAAGTCTAATGTTTGCCATGTTGACAGGGCTGCAGATGCCTAGATGGAGCCTCGTAGTTCACGCAGCCTATTAGAACATAGCGTGTGGTGTGATCTTTGGGTAAATTTGGTGGGATGCCCAGTCCGGGGTAGACTGGCAACAGTTCTGAACTTTCACCTTGTGTAAATTACCTTACGCACTGTGGAAAGACAGACTTCCTATTGTTTGGAAATGGCTTTATAAAACCCCATGCAAAGGAATAAGCAGCATCAATGACTTCCTTCAGAAGGGTGATTACTAGATGAAATAGGTCATTAAAATTCCAATTTCATTTGTCAATGTGTGTGTATTTGTGCATGTTGGGAGTGGGGGTCAGCGTTAACTGGTAGAAATTTGTTGAGCAGAGAGATTGCACGTAATCGCTACATCCTTAAGAAGATGGGAATGACACACGTCCTGAATGCAGCAGAAGGGAAAAACAACAGTGTGGACACTGGGCCTGACTACTACAGCGACATGAACATTGACTACTATGGAGTCGAAGCAGAGGACATTCCAACTTTCAACATAAGCCAGTTCTTCTATCCCGCTGCACAGTTTATCAACTACGCACTGAGTGGACCAGAGAGTAGGTTATAAGCCTGTCTAGTTATTTACACTTACGAAGTACTATGACTAAATTATACATAAGCAGACAAAACATGTGCTCAGGAGATAAAAGTATACCATGCTAGATTATATCTAATTGGCAAATTAGAGAAACATTTATTTTGTATAACGATTTTTTTGGATAAAAAAAAAAGTAAAAGCCAATGCAGCTCCCAAATGAAGTAACGCTTCTGTTCCAATTGTACTTAACGTGGTAGAAAAGGACTGATTAAGTAAACATGTCAGAGCAAGTTTGAACCCATTAAAACAGCATCTGGCCCTTTCTTTCAGACAAGCTTCTGGTTCACTGCGTCATGGGGAGAAGCCGGTCAGCCACGCTCTTCCTGGCCTACCTAATGATTCACAAGAACATGACCCTCGTGCACGCCATCGAGCACGTGAAGCAGCACCGGCGCATCCTTCCCAACTGGGGCTTCTTAAAACAGCTACGGCAGCTGGACATGCAGCTCCGAGGGCAGCTGGAGAGATCAGACGGTGACATGGGTCACGACACAGACGGCGAAGGACGAGCATGACACACAAGGGTCAAAATAAAAGCCTCTATGTATTTCCATTGAAAGAGCATACAACGACTTCAGTTCCAGAAATGAACAACTAATAGAGGGAAAAATATTACAGAGTCATTCTAATGATACCTGTACATTTGGCTTTATTTTACTTTTCAAAAGACATTCAGCTTATTCGATAATCTTTGCCTTGGGGCATAAACTTAAAAAGAAAAAAAAAAATCTCCATTTTAAAAAATAATTTAAAAAACTGCAGGATAATGTACACAGTCATCTTAATGTTTTTGAACCATCAAGTGACATAATAGGCTTCATTTGCGATTAACTGAACTCAGGATCTTTACATGATACAAATCGCCCTAAGGTTATCGATGACCATTTTATTAATGAAAGTCAAATATGTTCAAGATGGTCACCATAAGTGCATGTGGAACCCCTAAAGACCCAAAATTCAGCTGAGTGACACGGGAGAGCTAATTTCACTTAAGACAAAAAGGACAACTGGATCAAGCAAGTGTGGTCAGGTAGGATAAAATTACAACAGCACAGCAAGACCAGAAGATAGATCTATACACGTGCTTAATGACAAGCATCTCCATTTAAACCCAGAAGATCCATGCCCATGACTTGAGGCACATGGTCAACGGTGCTAAAGCTTAAAAAACCTCAGTGACAAGTGATACGTTTCTGTGCCTCAAAGCTACTTCCTTAAAGACCGATAGCATACATACATTCCACAATCTCAATTAATTAACGAGAAGTCTGAACATCCAACTGTCACAAGCTTTTCAATGAGCTAACAAATAACAGAAGCCTACACATGGTTCATCATAATTTATTTTATGCTAAAATGTACAGCATTTTAAGGGACTAAGATAACTCATAAATACGAGACTTGTTCTGTACTATTTTGTACACATAAGCAGGTTTCCCCTCATTCCTACCAGCCACTCTGTACAGGTACAAAGGCTACAAAAAAAAAAAAAAAAGAATATTAACAGACACGAGTACAATTTGCTTTTTACATGCGATTCATTAGCTTAGTTTGTTCTATTCACAGGCTACTGCTCTACGCTTTCGTAAAATATAAATCCGACATCTTATAAAGATAGAAAACAAATCTACAGATGGAATGAAAATGTAAAGTTAAAGGCATTTCCATAAAATACAACTTTGGACTAAATTTATTTTATCTTCATCATCAGCGTTACTTTTTAAAATTCTGCCACATTTCGGTTCGCATACTTTGAAATGTTTTAGAACTTTTCGGGTACAAATATGAGATATGCTTCATTATTTAGACAGAAATCAGTCTGCATTATAAAACAGAAAGCTGCCTCCTTTAAGGAAATTTGTTACAAAAAGTTCAGAATTATACACATTTATCAATAAAACCTTTCAAACTTAACCAAAAACAAAACTAAGTTTACAATTTGTACAGTATTAGAATTAACAAAAATATAGTATAATCTTTCTCCCATAACAGGGAAATCTAATGAAGGCCATACATTTTTAAAATGGCTTGCTATTAAGCACAACACTTGTACAGTACTACTTAATGCACTGTCACTAACAAAGACGTTGTAGCATGCTAAGTGTCACTTTACAAAAAATAAAACAATGTACAATAATTTAAACGTACAAAGGCATAAATTATGGTACAAACTAAATTTCAGTACTGTTGGACAGGTAGACTGAAAGGCTCTAATACACGTTTACTATCTGTAGCAGGCACATTAAATAGCTTCATCACCCAGGCTGCCAAAAAACCGCAGAGCCGGTACAGAAGCCTTCTCTTGCTGAACCTCATCATCAAATACATTTGAGAGCGGACGACGCTAAATAAAATCTGTTAACGTAAGGCTTTCCAAAAACCAGGAAAAAAAATAAGCTTAGAGAATGTGTCAAAAACGTTTTTTTCCCTTCTTTTTTTTTTTGCATTCTTACCAAGTGCTGGTTTTTCTATAGAGTAACCAAAAATACTACATAAACGGGGGGAAAAAAAATACATATATAAATTTTTTTTACTGTAAATAAAAATGGGCTTTGAGATCAAGAAATGAAGACTAGCGTCTCATAAAAGGTCCATTTAAAGACTGTTTGGACATGCTGGCGTTCATGTAACCATGGTGACTGGCTGGGGTGTACATCATGTTGGCATGGGGCGGAGCCTGCATGGGCTGTTGGGGGTATGGCTGTGTTCCCATCATGCCCATCTGCATAGAGTATTGCGGGGACTGGTTCATGTAGGTGTGGTTGCTGTGGTAGCCGCTGTTCATCATGGGCTGAGTCATCCGGTACCCATTCATGGCATTGAGAGGGGCCATATTCATGTTCATGGAATTCACGTTGTAAGCTGGTGCAGGCATAAGATTCACCCCCATGTTCATCCGAGGCATGGCCAGCGTCCGACCAGGGGTCTGCATAGGGACACCCTGTGGGGTCCGGCCATACATCTGCTGTTGGTGATGTGACAAGGGTACAGACTTGGACCGGATCGAAATGTGGTTCTTGGCGGTCATCTGAGTTTGAAGCCTCTGAGACGGGGGTATTCCCATGTTTGACGCCGCCATGTTGCGCTGTAGCATCATCGGCGGGGGGGTGAGGTTTGGGGGAGGGGTCATAGTGGCCTGTGTCTGGGGTCCTCCAGGGACCGCGTGTGAGGATTGTGGCAATGACACAAGGCCGGAGTTGCTGAGCTGTGAAGACAGGGGGACGGTGTTTGCATAGGATGTGATGGGGTGTGAGGACGAATGGCTGAAAGGCAGAGGGTGGTCCATCAGCGTGTTGGTCAACTGTTGGAGCTTGGCCAGGCTGAATGTGGCAGACGGCTGGGGGTAATGCCCCCCGGCGTAGTCACTCTGGCTCATGCGCTCGTAGAGACCGAGGTTTGGGTTGCCGGACTCTGGGATGTCGCTGAGCTGCATGGGTGAAGTGAAGGTGGTAGGCATGCCACATTGTGAGAGCTGCTGCTGGTGATGCTGGTTTCCACTGGGGGGCCTCTCCACAACACAGCCCTGCGGGGACTTAACCCCACAGCTCTGTGGAGAGCTCATGCTGTTCTGTTGAATCATGCTGCAGCTCCCGTTGACGCTGGCCATCTGCTGTGTTACAGCGCAGCTGCTCTGGGACAGGCCACTGGAGGAGATGTTGCTGTAGGAACAGCTACTCTGCGAGGAGTTCGTCCCGCATATGCTGCCCCCGAGCGTGGAGTCGTAGCTGCTTGGGTTCTCATAGTTTTCTGTTGTGCTTTCGATGCTTCCCAGGTCGCTGAACCCGCTGTCGACAACCTGCTGTGAATGGTCCGAAACAGAGGGGACATCCATCATAGGGCTCGTCTCCATGTTTTGCAGGGATGGCATGGAGATGGCACCCTGGTCGGGGCTGATCTGTGCGTAACTGCTCTCCAAGACGGAAACGGCGGGGCTGCTGACGGAGCGAACAGATTGACTGGGGTGAGAGTGGACCGAGGACATGGGGCTGCTGTGATTTGACTGCTGACAGTCGTCCAGGGGCGCCATCTGGGGGCTTTGGTCTATATGAGTATATCGCTGCAGGCTCCGGCAAGCCTCCTGCGTTTCAGCACAGTCCTGGAAATGGCTGTCCTGCTCAGCTTCTTGGGTAAGCGACTGGACTGCCTGCACAGTCTCTGAATCGATCTCGTGGCAGGAAGCGTGACCGCCCTTTCTTACCACCAATCCCAGGGATTCGCTCTCCTTTCGGTGCAGTTCACGATTGTGCTCTTCATCAGACTCCGAATCCACAGGATGCTCAGAGTCAGCCGTGACCTCCTGAATGTCCTTGCTGGCAGTGGGAGGGACCTCTCCATCACAGCTCGGAGCTGGGTCCTCCTGACATGGTTCCTGGCTGTTTAGATCGCTTGGATCTAAAAAAGGTTCTTTGTATTCTTCTTGATCTTTTAAAGTGTCCTGCACTTTCCTGTCTTTTTCGATATCAGCTGAATCTGCATGGCCATCATCTTCATCATCAGCGTCATGATCTTCGACATGCACCGGCTCTTCTTCTTCCTCTTCATCTTCCTCAATCTCATCCATTCGCGTATTGTGCTCCTGCTCATCGACCATGCACTTGCTTTCGTTCTGATCGTCTACTGCATTGTCAGCGTCCTCTTGGCTTTCGTCGTGACTAAAGGAATCTTCAGGAGAACCCAGTTTGTCAAAAAACTGGTCCCGTTTCTTGGGTGTTGAAACCTCAGAAGCTTGGGGGTCTGAGAGAAGAGTATCAATCTCTGCATCAAGATGCTCCACGTCTTTTCCAGGTTCAACATCCTCCTCTGTGATGGCAGGAGCCTTCTCTGGACTCTCCTTAGGTTCTTCAATTGGGATCTGATGGTCGGCCTCCATAGGCGTTTCGGGTGGAGTGTAGAGATTCAGCTTAAAGCCCATTTTTTGCTCCCTCTTGAGCCTCCATTTCGGAGGCCCTCGCTTAACCCCTTTGGGCCACCCTTTTTTGCGCTTGGGTGGCCGAGGATTGTCTTCCTTCATCAAAACTACATGGAAATGAGAAGAGGGGGTGGAGGGAAGATTGAAGTGAGGTGAATCAAAGCTCACAAAGATTCAGTATCCACAAGGAGTGAGAATGTGGAAAAAAACAAACATCAAGATCATCTAAATCTACATATTTGTGGCTGAAAGGTCTTAGCCCCAAAATCAAGAGGTCTGAAAGAATCAACTGCTATGATAAAGACAAATAGAGATGCAGCTTATTCTGGAATGTGACATTTAAAACCTATTTCTTTAAAATGGGGGGGAAGAAAAAATAAAAGGACAGCTTCACAGACATGAGGCGCTACGCTACCTTTAAGGTGCCCTTCCTCCACAGCCTCATTTTGGCATTTGTGATTGTCTTTCTCCATGTCCTTCATAGCTCTCTGCCTGTCCCAGTGGCGAGCCATCGATTTCCTGACCAACTTGGACTCTTCCTCCTCTTCATCCTCCTCCTCCTCCTCCTCCTCAGTCTCTCCATTTCTACCAGTGCGCTCCAGAAGAGGCATGGGCCTCTCGTCTTCAGAGTTCTCAAAGGGCTCGTTGAGCACCTCCGTGGTCTCGGAGATGGTTTCTGTTGTCACGCTGCTGTTGATCCTTTTCCTTTTCCTGCCTCTCTTGCGCCTAAGGATGGGCCTCTGAGCAGAGAGACACAAAGCATTCATGTCCTGACACTATGAAACGCCCATTGGCACAATTTAGAGCAAAAACAGGGCAAAAACCCTAGAATCAATGACTTACTACTCTGTTCACAAACCACTGGAATCTCTTTGATACAGCTTGCCCTAGAATTTTTATGTATGTATTTTGCTACAGAGGTCATGCTACCCTAGACTGATCATGCTAGCAGAAGAAGCCAACATTTTACCCTTCTGGAACCTTTCAAGTTACAGCCTTTAAATACTGACATTAAAATTATGGGACGTGTATGTGCGTGTGTGTGTGTATTTTATATTATATATTATATTATATTATATATACATATATACACATACATATACATATATACATATATACATATACATACATACATACATACATACATACATACATACATACAAAAAAGCACCTTTACATTGCTCATTGCACAAGGAGAGCTACAGTCCTACGTGGCCTTTGAAATCATCCACCACAGAAATAAGAAATATTGGGCATAAGATGGAAAGGCCTGTGGTCAATTATGTTCATTGCTCTGATGCAAAATTGTCAGTTTTTCCATTATGCCAGATAATTCTCCCAAACACTGTATTAACACAAAAGCTTGTATTTCATCTCAATATGGTACAGATACCAGGAGGTGTCATATTTTACTGTAGTAATATTTAGAATCACAAGAGGGCAGTACTACATGTGTTTGTTACATAATGTTAGCAACTGGAACCAAGAGAGATGACTTGTTACGTCCATCACATATAGAAGATCACAGACGGTTTTGACAGGAACAAAGCAAATACACCTACCAAACAAAAAACTTATGACAAGAGTAATAAAATTTGCTGAATGCAACAACAGCAACACTAAAAATCAGATTGTGTGTAGACTAGAAACAATAAAACTACCAACCAATCAAAAAAACAAAACTGAATATAGCTGATAGACAATCATTCTGCCACATATCAACCTTTGCAGCAAGCTGGGAAATTGATCACCACTCATGACCACAGACAAAGGATCTCCCCTCTCACCTTCCTTTTGGCTCCAAGCATAGCCTGAGCTTTGGTGAGGATGGGTGGGGAGAGATCAGAATCCCCATCCTCCTCACTGTAATCGTCACTCTCCCGCATGGCCCCTGCCGCTACACTGAATGCATGGTCCGGCGCCTTCCAGGGTGGGTTTCTGCTGAGCACCGTTGAGGGTGGCGGTCTGCTCGAGTGACTTAACGAGCAAGGCTCTCGATCCTCTTTCTCCCAGCAGCTGGCCTGCTCCAAACGCTCGGCCTACATAAAAACACAAAAGGGGAGAATAAAATTTAAGAGGTACTGCCAGACACACTAACGGAAAGTTACTGACATAGTACACAGTCAAAAGTTCCTTAAAAATGACATTAATTACAATCGATAATGCACAGAATGAATTTAAGCTGTCCAACATGTCACAGGCCATAGCCACACAAATAGAACACATTTTTCTCTATATTCATAATCTAAAAAAATGTGACCATTAAAAATGGGAGTACAACAGTACAAAGCAGAGGGATGTACAATTTACAGAATGAGAATCCAAATTCATCACAGGTCCAGAAATTTAACTCAATTGCAATAGATCATTACATGACCTAGTCAGTGGCTTACAGCTTTTTCATACAGCAGCCCAAGTACTGAAACGATCTGGCATTGTTAAATAGAGTAACTAAAAAGGCCTGCCATTACATTCAGACATAAAATGCTGGCATGGCTGTTTAAAGGTTAAAGGGCATCGGTTTGTAGGTCTTGATGCCCGCACATCCAATTCATGAACTGGATAAGGTGCAGTACTCAAGGACAAAAATGACATTAACACAGTTTAACAATATCAACAATAGCATTAACAGTTTAACAAAAAACTAATCAAATAGAGCTACCAGAATGATGGCAGACAGATAAGTGTATTTAACCTGTCTGACAACAACACCGAGATCAGCTCACTTCAAAAGAACATAGCCTAATTATCATCAGGCACTATTTCCCTTGAGCCCCGTAGCTCATTAAGCCTTTAGGTTAGTGGCCACTTGCAAAAAGGGGACAGGAAATGCACCTCCATCTCAGCCTCACGCTCTTCCTCAGACAGCACCGTGCCGAAGGTCATGACGGGGGACCAGCGAAGGCAGCTCGGGTCCACTTCGTTCCGGCGGGGGTTTGTCTTCAACCTCGTCATGTGCTTCTGGATCAGCGTCTCCCTCCGTATAACGACGAATCTAGACCCAAGTCAACGGTACGTGATCGTTGAGAACCAACACTTTGGACGTTCATATTCAGCAAAATATTTTATTCTCCAAAAAAAAAAAAATCGGATTATTTTTTCCTTGACATTAGCCGTCACCTTCATTTCTGCCAAAAAACACTGAAGACTTGACTACCTGCCATGACAAGTGGCCATCTGCATTTCATTATTCCTTAAAAGAACCGGCAAACACAAGGTCATAGTTACCCATGTATATCGAGCATGCCTAGTAAGTCAATGGGCAAACGTTTAAATTGGACTGACTTCTAGAGGTTTCAAAAAGAAGGGGGATAATAAGAAAGCCAGAAGCTAGGTCCTGGACCGGTGACATTGGTGCTGCGGCAGGAGGGCAAAGAATCTCCAAAAAAATAAAAAATAAACCACAGCTGCAAATTTATCAAACCTTGGCTGGAGATAATGGCCATAAACTGCACATCGACTCACCTGCCATCCTGCCTGTCAATCATGTTGAGGTGCTGCAGAGTTGAGGCAATGTCATGTGGACACATGCCAGTAGCTCTGCTTATTCCCTTAATACTGATGTGTTTATCTGGGTGGCTATAAAGGTACTCTAGTATGACACTTTTCCAATATGCCAAGTAGGATAAGCGGCCCAGATCTGACAGCGGCTTCTCGGGGGAGCCAGCTTGTCCTTCTTGCCTCGACAGTAGGTAACCTAGAAAAACGAAACAAAAGCAGAGTATTAAGTTAAGCGTCGCCATTTCTAGCGGGCTACTTCCTGTGAAACCGGCTCTTTGGAGGAGGGGCGGGGCAGGGGTGCTATTTGTAAGTGCCCCGTTGCCACCTTCAAAAGAGCCTAAAAAGAGGTGAGACAATCTATTTTTCACTCCTTCAACCCCTGTCAAATTCCACAAAACATGCTGGCAAGGGCAACTGGGAAGGTTGGGGGCAAGCAATGCAGCGGAACAAATGGAGAGAAGCAGCTGGGTGTCACTGCTCACAAGAAGCCGAACCGATAAACGGGGGGAAGAAGGCAGCAGGAAAAGGTGCCGCTATCAGTAATTAGTCTTTCAGCAGCCCATCTATTATGAGAGGCACGAAATTAAGTCGTACGGCTTTTAAGGACTCTCGCTACTAGGAACACCTACGGTATCACTGGGAGGGCGAGAACACCTACAGAAAAATCCAGCTGAACAGAGCATGTCATTTACTGTGAGCATATGCAACTATAAGAAGCTACAAATAAAGGAAAACCAAATAAAAATCATGCCAAACTGCAAAAGACAAAGGGTCATAAAATAATAATTTCTAGAAATTCCTTGGGCGTAACAAATGACACTGCAGTGCGTTCGGCATAAGCAGCGGTCCCGCTTTTTGGTCCTTGCGGTTTAATGGTGGCTAAATGTTAGAAAAGAAATTTTGCAAAGGACAGTTAAGTCACTGCTTTATGACTCGTCAGGATTTTTGCTGCAGGCACTGTCAGGCTAACAACACTAAATAAATAATAAAATAAACCAGCAGAGCCATTAACTCGGTCACATTTCATCTTTAACAAGAGGCAAACAATGCAATTATTATACTTGAATATGATTGTATGATTCCTGCTTCTCAGGAATGCTTCTCAGGTTTTAGAGAGGCAGCTTGACATAAGCAGCTGAGAAATGTATGGGGGGAAAAACAAGGGGGGGGGGCTGTTCAGCCACATTTCATTACCAACAATTGTAGTTTTACTCTTTTTATTGGAGGAAAAAGTAAGAGGCAGAAAGTGAAATAGAGGCCCACAGCTGCTAACACGTATAGCCCCCTTTTTTACAATAAATGCCTCTAGAAGCTGAGGATCAGGGTCCTCAGTGCCCACTGAAACTGAGACCCCCCTCCCACTTTCATTATGGATCCCGCACACACACACACACACACACACACACACACAGAACAGCTATAGTCACCTCCTGGGAAAGCAGTGCCCTAAACCAACAAATGGGGGTCCCTCACTCTCTCACACACCCCAGGGGAGGCCCACCCCCAATATAAAAAAAGCCTTGTCAAGCTTTCCCTTCTGAGTTCAGAAAGGTGAAGTTTTAAACCAGTCATACCGTAGCAACGACGGCAGGCAATTAGAATTCAATCCCATGTTGAGCGATTTGTTAAAAATTTACCCCACGCGGTGTCATGTGCCAAAGGTATGCAGAAATACATGCGATGCTACGCTTCTGACCTCCATGAAAAGAGTCCATCTCACTAGCAGCACGAGTTAAGACAAGTGTGGACCGACCTACTAACCCCCCCCCCCCCACAGCCCACCCCTGCACTTAGCAACTTACTGAAGTCGATGAGAAAGCGTCCGTAGCCCTGCCTCTGGTACTGAGGCATGATCATTATGCATGAGACATTGTACTTCTGCTGGCACAGCTTCTCCTGGGGGAAGCGGAGACAGATCAAGGATGTCAAAGCTATGCTGAAGCCGGCAATTCACCACACCTGCCACCAGCACGGGCCCGAAATATGGGCGACTGCACATGTAGCACGAGATGACATTATAATACCATAATCGTGCATAAATATAAACACATTCCTTCAAATACGTCACATATCTACCAATAAAACAATATATGTTTATTTTTTAAAAAGCACCAATTTGCCAGTTTGAGACGGGAATTCCAAAAATCCCATTATTTCATATGCTGTGAAAACCATGTTGATTTCATTTTCTTGGTAATAAAATAAGGATTGGTGCATCAGGGACAGGGGTTGGCAGTATCATGGAATTCCCAGGCAGTATGACATCAATGTAACCAGGATTCTAGGAAAAATGGAAGGACATTGGAGAGGGGGGGTCCATTATTTTTTGGGGGCAAATCTGAAGAGGGGAAAAAAAAAAAATCCACTGGCATATTGCTGATTTTCCTTTTTTAAATGAATGCTAAACAGACTTCTGACACCAAGTATAATAGAAATGTCCCTTGGCAACAGTGCATTTTAAAAGTTTACTCTGCAAAGTGCCAGCTCTCTGGTCAGGGAGAGTGAAATATGATTTCAATTTGATATGTAGGACATTGTTGGGGGAAAAAAGATTGGATGGAATCTCTCTTTAAATACAGAGCACCTTGTTCCGCAGACCACATACTCTCCCCATCTGAAACGGAAATTACTGTTACACCCCCTACAGCCCGAACAGCGTTAGCATAATGAGGAAGAAAAAAAAAAAAAACACTTACCTTTGAAAAGTATCCCACAAGATGGCACCCCTTTTCATCATTTTTTGTAAGTATGTAAAAAAGGAAAGGCTCGACATCATAGTAAAGCGTTTTGTGGTCCAGAAAGAGTTTAGCCAGCAAGCAGAGGTTTTGGCAGAATATTTTGCTTATATTACCATCAACCTGAAAGGGAAGATTTAAAGCAAAAGGCTTCACTCAGCATTGTCTCCATGTCAAGTGCAAATTGTATAACAAGAACCAGTCTACGGATATAACAAAGTTTCCACTTTCAAAAAAAAAGGTAAATTTAAACTATTTACAGCAAATCAAATTTTCTGAATAAGACAAAGCAGGAAGCGGATCCAAACATTGTGTTTAAATTCTGACAATGCTTGGGGACTGGGGGACTGGGTGAGGCTGAGCTTGGAGCTCACGCGGAGATCACGTCCTCTGCGGGCCGTGAATCAACAGAATACGTGCAGCCGGAGGAGAGGAGAGTGTAAATCATTCAGTGCATCTCTGCCCGCTGCCGCAGGAGCAGCAGAGACGGAGAGAGAGGCGGCTACAGCGAGGCTGCAGGTCACCGGTGGCAAGGAGTAAGAAATGCAGCTCCATCAGATCAGGGACGCCTTGGCTGCATGTCTCACACAGCACGTAACAAGTTCAATGGGCTTTACAGGTTTTTTTTTTGGGGTGGGTGAAGACAAGCTACAGAATTGAAAATGGACATTGATGTATATACTGGTGTTGTTTAACTTAATGTGTTGAAGCAATTAGGGCAAGGCACAACAGAACCACATTCCAGTATTATTCCAGAAGAATAATTGCGACAAACCAATCCTAAGGGTCTAAAGATTACAAAGTGGCCACTGACCTCAAACACAGACAAATCATCCTTTCGGTATATCTCATTGGCTGGTGGGTGAAACCATCCACACTTCTTCGAATGCCGCTGGAGAATATTCTTGCTCCTCATGTACTTCAAGCAGAACTCGCAGAGATACAGCTTGTGTAATCTGCGGAGCAGAATGGGAGGCCGTCACACTCGGCCGGACGTCGGCTTGGCAGACAGAACTAGGCTACCGGTGATTCATACCTTGAATATTCGGGCGGGTATGGCGAAGAGTACCAGGTCTGGATCTCGTACTTCCCAAAGTCAATGACTGTGGGGTACCGCCCAGAACCTGTTGTGTTTGCACACCCTGTTTTCTGCAAAGGTACAGAATAATAGTATGTCAGTGTATAAGTACAGGCTTAAAGGACAGGGGGCAGGGAAGGATTGAAATCTTCCAAAATAACATCTAAAACTGCAGTATGCTGAAGGACAGAACACCGATTACAGTCTGCAAGCTGCAAGAAGCCCCTTGTACTTCAACAACTCATTTCATCAGGGTTCTGATGCCTTAACATTTAACTAAAGCAATAGAATTCTGTGCAGCGATGGGAGAAGCCTGGAGTAATTCAGACACAAAGTGAGCCTCCTCACCTGCATGGAGAGCTCTAGCACTTGCTTAAAAATCTCTAAATCCTCTTGTGTAACGTGCTCCTTTGAAACTGCTGCACTCAAGTCTGGAGTCTCCTGCTTTACTTGCCTGATGCCTTCATTTTCTGAATCATTTCACAAAAAAAAGAAAAAAAATTTGCATTTCAAACATGGATACAGGGACAGTGCATACACAGTAATACCATATCAAAGCATAATGCCTCGATAAAACTGCCCCAAAACCTTAAAATACCCATTCTAAAGGCTACTGACGAAGCTCATACAAGATGTCCAATGGGTCCTCCTAGGAGTAAACACCTGTCAATAGGTTCTCCAAAAATATCTAGCAGCTTCTAAATGTAGCTCTCTCCCAAACATTTTATCATTAACATGCTTCAGCTCTTTTTCACAGTCATGGAATCACTGAAATTACCAGCTTGATTATAGCACCTATAAATATAGTAAGTAGAAACAAGACACTTAATCGCACAAAATGTATGCAAACAAAGCAAATCTATGCCAACCTGTGCTAAACGTTAGATTACCGAATTGAGTCTTTCAAACACTAGCTTAGTATACATATCCATATTCACACTAATCAAGAATGTTGTGATGTTACTATAACTGAAGAAATCATTTTAAATCATTTTCTAATTAGAATGAAATAAAAGCTTTGACAAAAAGGTCAACACTCAAGTTAATGGACCACCACATAATAGCTTTCATGTTCTTAGCCATTCCTCATATAACAGTATTTAATTAGATTGAGTAATAAAGCAGATAATAAACAAAGGAAAATAGTGTTTTGTCTCTATCCCTCACTTTTGGCTGCAAAGAAGCAGAAAAGGTTCTTCACAGAAGAGCCCGGGGCATTCAGTCACTCAATTATGAGATGAAATGATTCACTTGCCGCTTTTGTGACAGTATTTGAACACGAAAGCTATTATACAGCAGGAGAAGCCACTTTACAGTAGCTGCAGTTAAAACAAAATCACAAACACATCTGACAGACATTAAAATGATCATATTTAAAAATGTGCCAATGGTCCAGGATCTAAATTATCACAAATTACACACAGAAAAAGCAAACCCTTATCTTTAACCCGATAAACCACAAGCTAAAGGCTTTAAAAAAAAAAGCCCCTTTTCCCACATTTAGGCAGTGTGGCTTACAAAGGAGTAAACACAAGGGGGGTTGAGTGGGAAAAAAAAAAAATCTATTACAATTAGCACAAGAGCCACAATTCATGAGGAATGGGGGCAAGCTACTCAGCGGCGTAGATTTTTGTGGTGAAATCGAGTTAAGAGACAAGGCTCGCAGAAAAAGGGAGGCCACTAGGAGACGGCGATGGAGATGGGCAAGTCAAAGCAGAGGTATGGGGACAGGAACAGAGAGGGCGGGGGGGGTAGCTGAATGAGGACAGGCCACCATGCGCAATGACAGATCCGCAAGCAGGTGTGGGAGCGTGCCCTAAAGAGACTACATACACAGCAATACCAAAGAGGGAAAAAGAAAACAAAATACAAAACAAAAAAGGTAGACCCAGGATTAGTCAAAGGACAGGCTACAAGTTAATCAGCAAGGAGGAGCCGCAAATGTGCTTTTCACTATTTTCCGATAGTTTAGTTAGGAAACAATGGGGAGGGGAGATGAATGGCAGAAGCTCAATGTTACAATGTGTCTTTGCTGGACGAGACGCAGGTTTGACTGGAGTGTGGAGCCTTACCATCAGTGTGCTCAGGCTTACTCCTTCCATCTGTCAAGCCCCCCTTCCCTGGAGAGGGGGTACCCTTCTGAGGGGTCACTTTATATTTTAATCTGCCTAGCATCCTGTGCTTTCTGAGGAAGGACTGTCGCCTGAAATGACCAGCCGCCTTAAAGGGGCGTCCTCTTGGCAGGCCCCACCCGGAGAGGGGAGAAGAGTGGGCCGCCATCCTATTCTTAACGTCTTTCTTTCCGTGGAGCTGGGGGCAAGACTTTGCCGTGGAAGACAAATCCGGCTTACGGCGCGTGCGCTTAGGCGGGGCGTAACTAGGGAGTCCCTTTTTCCGAGATTGTCCCTGAGTGGCATAGATATGAGAGAGTCCATCGAAAAGTCCCTTAAGTTGGCTGTTATTGGAGAGGCTGCTAAAGGAGGGCACACTAGACTGGCTCGAGGAACTTTGGGGGGAGTTAGCCAAGGTGGAACTGTTGGATTTCTGAGAGGTGGGGCTCTGTCCAGGTAATGGAGGACCGGGCGGGAGTGCACTGAGGGGGGTGGTGGTGGTGATTGTTAGCTTTTGGGTGGTGCCAGGGGCCACCATGCAGGAATGAGGTGTGGACGGGGGTTTCTGAAGGCCCCGCTTCCTTGGGCGACCCCGCCTCGATGGGCCTACCGCCTCACCCCGCGAGCGGCGGCCGACCGGCGACGGCGTGAAAAATTTCGAAAGCCCATCGATAAGACCTTTGGTTTTCTTGTTAACAGTGAGTTTGGGGGAGGTGGATGTGGACGTGAAACACGCGGGGGTGGGGGTGGGGGGGGTGGTGGTGAATTTGGTGGCGTCATCAGCCCAACAGGGGTCTGTAAGAGCCAGCTCCCTGTGTCTTGCGTCCGTCACAGATGCGGCATGACCAGATGAACGTGTGGTACAGACGGCAATCTTTTGACCCCTACCAGGTGACCCCCTTCCAGCCAGTGCTATCACGGAACCGCCTCCACTGGTAACAGACCTACAGGTAAGTGAAACGGTAAGACGCAGTTAAATAAGGTCCATCGGTGTCAAAATCAAAATTTACACCTAGGATAGCTCAACAAGTTAACAGAACGTCAAGCATTTAACATATGATAAAAAATAGACTTCCATAGACATTCTCCAACGGTTGTATTAACTTGCCCCTTAAAGGCAGAGGTCAGGCTCACATGCAGGCAGAACAGGCAGCCGCAGTTAGGAGGGAATGGTTAAAATGCAGAGCATGTTCAAAGAACATGGGAAACTCTGAGTGATATTCAGAGTGGCTGGTCAGATGCTTAATCCAACGCAGGAGGACCCTCAGTATGATAAAAGGTGCTTGGAGCGTCGGGGAGCCAGAAATAACTGATCTGACATACGGCAAAAATCAAACCTGCAGGAAAATACTGATTTTTTTCTCTTACATTTTATATCCGAGGTGAAAGTTGATACAATACTAACTTCAAAGGATTTTTGGAAACTGGGACTTCACCAAAAAAAAAACAAAAAACTAGCAATCAATCTTGAACCAATAGAAAAAGATAAATAAATTTATGCACTTCAGATTCATACAAAAATAAAATCTTTCCACACAAATAGTATCAAATTCAGACTAACATACATGGTACACTGTTTGGGCTTTTTTTTGGGTCTTCCTAATGGCTTTGCATATCGACGTTTGATCTGTGCAGCTCTCTTATGCAGCAAACGCTTTCTCTTTTCCTTTGGCCTACACACTTGGCAGATCCACATTCCTGGAGGATGTCCAAGCAGAAAGAGCATTTGATTGGTCAATCAATTCAAAAGGACACATATACTCGTTTGAAATACTCCTGAGTAATGCATACAATTTAAATGCCTTCATTTCTGGTGTCAATTCACAACTCCGGGGGGGGGGGGGGGGGGGGATTGAAAAAAAATTAAAAAAAAAAAAAATTTTTAAATGAAAATAAAAATAGAGATTAATTAAAAAAAAAAATAATAAAAAAAAAAATAAAAAAAAAAAAAAATAAATTAATATAAAAAAAAAAAATTA
>JABFDZ020000045.1:7690363-7716038 GCA_019775955.2 Pollimyrus isidori | reverse complement strand
CCCCCCCCCCCCCCCCCCCCCCCCCCCCCCCCCCCCCCCCCCCCCCCCCCCCCCCCCCCCCCCCCCCCCCACAGGGAAATCAATTAGAAAAAAACAGAAATGTTTAAAGGAAAATAGACGGAGAAAGGTAATAAAACGGAAGTAAGTATATGAGCAGAGTTTTTCACATTTCCGCACGCTTTACGAGCACGGCTGTCAGGCCCCATACTGTAATGCAAGGTAAATCGATATAACATTTTAACACTGAACTGGGGGCGGTGGGGCAGATGGATTGATGATCTTACCTTTTGGCATTCTCGAAAGCGGTGGGTCACAGCACTCCATATGGAAACCCCGATCACAAGAATCGCAGAATAGCATGTCATCCTGGAAAAATCAGTTCACATTCCGTTTTTATCCCTGACTTTCACCTCATTTTACATGGCGACCTCGCTTTCGGCTTCCTCGCTGACACCACCTCCTCCGAGTCACACATGCACTAAAGAAATAAAATCACGGCCGATTCTCTCCCTCACTGGAAATATGCCAAGTTGCCTCACCGCTAGGGGCTTCCAGCACATAGATGAGGGAATTCAGAGGGTGGCAATCCCTGGCTAACTTCTAGATTTCAGGCTAAACACAGATTGAGCACCAACTTTCAAGACTATCATGATTTACATGTTATATTGTGATCCAATCTCCTCCACGCAATCACAGAATTCACTTACTCCCCTTTAAATGTTCTAGGAACTAATTAGCAGAACTACCCATTTCTGAAGGAGATGACTGGATTGAAACAGGCCATATACAAGGTACAAAAAACAGTTTCCTCTGTAAGAATGCATGCATTATTCATAGGGGGGGAACAATCAAGATTTTTCCCCCAAATTACTTACAGCATTTTTCCCTTGGATCTGACAGGAACTACACGTTTTGCATTCAATACATTGCCACGGCAGCGCCTTTACATTCGTGGTCAGCTCTGGAGAGAACTTCAGACAGGACGGATGTCCTTAAAAGAAAATAAAGGCAAAATACAAAAATCAGATTTACTGCATAATACAAAAACCTGTTAACACACAAAAGCCTCCTGAGCAAACATTTCAAAGAATTCAAAGTCGGAGCCACCATCAAATTAATAGTTTGCAGGATTAAAGAAAAAGGTTCTAAATGGCGGGAAACGATGGATGCAGAATCAACACATAAGATACAACATTACATAATGTGATTTTTATGCTGAAAAATAATACATTTAACCTTAATGAGTGACTGGTGAAGGATAGTTTCACCTTAGTGAGAGATAATGTACAAATAAATGCTTCCTAAAATAATCCATGAAAATCATGGTTTTTCAGCAAGGGAGCATTTTGACACTCCGAACGATGGAGTGAAACCCGTCTCCTTATTCAATTTTAGCCAATAAGAATGTCACTAGGAAAGTGATTACTCTTGGCATTTCAAATAATTGTTTGACTCAAATTACTACTTTGAAGAGGTAACTTAATGGGATGCTGCCAGCAGAGTCCAGAAGAAAGAAGTGTGGGGGGAAATGCCACCACCAAGACAAGAGGCCAATCTATATGCCACTTTCCCATAATGCTGCTCAGCACTGACGCACCTCAGGAGTGACATGCTGAGTAAAACCAACTTGGTACAATAAGCTGAACCTTGGAATACATCTTACCAAACATCTGACCAGACATCTGTAACTCCAAAGTTTGGTAAAATTGCAGCAGAAACGTGCAAAATGTGAGGCAAAATACAAAATTTACACACAAGTTTGGTCTTCACTTTCTACACCTACGGCAGCATTCATAGGTATGCTCAAGATATGTATTGGATAGCACTAATCACCGAAACAGAGCCACCACACAAACAAAGCCACAAACCATTATGGGTAGCACCGATACAACTACGGACGAGAGAATTGATTTTACTAATCAAGAAAAGAAACATGTGAAAAGGAAATAAAAAACATCTTAATAAACAAGAAACCCAAATACTAAGTGATTAGGATGTAAACAAGGTGGATGAATTCACAAAAGCCTTCCTAATAACATTGTAAATCTCATCACATGATGTCTGGCACCTCTGCAGAAGGGCCACACAGCGAAAAGGGACCTCGCGCCTTTCTAATCACCCCTGCCACAAGGGTAGGGCCTGATTGAGAGGGGCGCAGGGAGACTTGCTTCAGCTGAATACTCTCTCTCCACATTACAATATACACATATTCATTGAGATTAATACATGAAGAAAGCAGCACCCTGTTCTTGAGTGGTTTCCAAAATACTGTATTAGCAATGCCTCTAATAAGACAAACTCATAAGCATATTTAAAAAATGTGTTCCCAGCTCTGACATCACATCCCATCAAGTCACATCACTGGCAAGCTGGATGCCCAAACACTCATGCCTCTTGATTGAACACTGATTGCTACTGCATGGAGGCACCCAGGAAACTCACCGCTGCTCCCACAGTCTGCGCAGGAAAGCAGCTCCTCGGGCCTCTTCTCGCGGTTGGACTCCTTCGTGCCCAGACAAAAGCTGCATATGGGGATGGGGTCAGCGCGAGGCTGGGGTGCACAGCACAGGGGAGAGACAGAGAGCAAGCAAGAAAGATAAAGGATCACAATGAGCAGTGCGGAGTGTTAAAAGTACCACACAAACATGATTAGTCACCATTTTCTGTTATTAATTACCAGGGCCGCTGCATTAGAAGTATTGCAGGTAAGTGCTAAAAAAAAAAAAAACTGTAAAGGTTTTTATTTGGGGTCTAATGTTCCTACATCTCACAATTAGAAAACATTAAATACTGGAAAAGTCTCTCACTGACTCCAGTCACCACCCGTAGGTCTAATTACACATGTGGATTAACACAAAACATTTTTAAGATCTGTTAGTCCTTCTGGAGACTTGAGAGGAATTTTCAGGTGCCCAAGATTGGTATGCTGATTAATTCCACCTGTCCCTCATTCCCAGTGAAGGGTATTAATTGGTGGGGCCTGTTTCTCTCTGCACATTCCTAATAACCAGGGAGAACTCCCTGCCTTGAGAGTCTACTCAGTGTCCCCTGACATATACCAGCTTTTCCTGTCCCCATGATTTTTGTTTCAGGTCACTCTAGAAGAGCAGTTTGTTTTTGTAGTTCTGAAGTGTGTGCCATCAGCCCTATTCCAGTGCCATCGTTTCCCCCATAAAGATCGATTCCATTCCCCACCCAATTGTCAGTCACATGGTTTGAACTACAATCTCAGCCAAAGGCATTTTCACAGTCATGTACAACTGACTAGATTAGAAGTGGTTTAAAAAAAAACAAAAACCAACTTAACATCTGTGCAACAGGTTTCTCATGTGTCTGTTTATAGTTTAAAAAAAAATAAATAAAAAAAAATACACAATCTTCATCACCAGTTTTTAATAACCTAATCACACCATTGTTGCATCTCACAGACAGCTAATAAACTTTGTGACTCAGAAAGCATGCATGCAGCACCTCAGGGTCAGATGCACGATAAAGCCGATAAAGGGACAGATCAGAAATTGGGAAATCCTTATTGCAACATGTTGTGCTGAAACACAATGAGACCAAAGCATCACTCCAGGCCTTAAAATGTAAGGGGGTACAAATCACAAGCAACAGAAACTTATCTGTATTACTTAAAATGAAGAAGCTGATGACCTGTGTTAGCTAAGATGCGAGGTCGACATTCACTGTGATGTAATGAAAACCAGACCTGCAAAAGCCACCCATTCTGTGGCGGCCCTAACAGTGGCCCTGTAAGTCTCTGATGGCAATTAACAGCGTGTTTCCTTTCAGTAACAGAAAACCGATTCAACAAAATAGCCAGACTTGGATCCAACGTCCATTTACCTGGTTCACTGCATCACTTTATTTTCATTCATTTATTTATGGTCTGTTTTCTGGCTAGACTTGATGGAGTGTAATATAACCTACAGCTGTGGGCAACGTGTGCTAAACATCAGGCTCAGGGGATTTGCACCTTAGTGCATACAGTTCAGTTATGGGGAGAGACCACTGGAAAAACATCTAATAATGAACAGATGAACCATAAGATCTATTATCTGACTACTATAATGACATAAAACTGCAGTTAGAGAAACTACACACATAGCTAGTATTCAATGCACGTCAGTGCCTTAGCAATGTTCACATGCTGTTCTTATAAAAGATCTATTTAATATAAATAAAGTACCCAAATCACCATTACAAATGCAGTCTGGCTCAGCTCGTATAAATGGCTCAGGCTAGTTACGGCAACTTCCTGAAAGTTATCTATATTCATCATTATCCTTGAGCAGTATGGCAAGAGAGCCTCATTTATGGGGTCACTTTGTTTATACAAGAATGAATGTGTTCCTGTCAAAAGACATTTTTAGCTTCATGTGTCCGTAACAGCCCGCCTGCGTGCAAACAGGTCAAAACCACAGTTTCCCAGCTAAACCTCACCCTGCAGCAGGGTGCACTCAACCTTTATCACCATACTATCAGCCATGCTCACCAGCCATTTGTCAATGACTAAATTTTCGGTGACAGATAGGATACTTCTTGATAATGCTTTGGTGGCAAATTCGGAAATGACCCAACTGGTGACCAACAGAAGCATGCCAGAGGAATGAAAGAGTTACCTGTCCCTAAAATCTGTGCAGTCAAATTGATTCGTTTAGATTATTAAACTGTGTTTGTTCAGCCCCCCCCCAATTTGAAATTATGCAGCAGTTCAGTTGCAGATCCATTCCTTTCACCACTATGCAGCCTGCTGCCCAAGCTCTTACAAGCAGCAGTCACACCTTTACAAAAGCTCCACGTTCACAAAAGTAACTGACTTTTCTTAGCAACTATGAGCTTACAAACAGTTCCTCGGTCACTGTACACAAAGCTGAATATGTTCTCAAAGCACAACATGGGTGTTCAGTTATAAAGGAGGGGCAATTCTATGAAGACCTCTTTGCTTTCATTTGTTTAAGCTTATTATGCAACTCAAAAGGTGAGTCAGCGTTTTTTAAGACCTGGGAACACTGAAGATAAGAGCAGCCACAAGAAAGTAGCAGGGGCTGCTTCTGCATTCTTGCACCTTAAGTGTAGTTAAAATGAAAGAGGGGAAAAAAAAAAAAAAAAAAAAAAAAACTTTATTACAAAGGTGCTACCAAATACTGTATGGGAATATTCCTCAGCTAGGCTAGACAGAACTAGTTATTATAACTAAATAAAATCAAACTGATTCCAATGATACTTGCACGAGATCTCAACTAATCTACAATGCATGCAAAAGCAAAAATTCACTTTCTATAGAATGATTAATTACTAATTTTACATTCCATAACAAAATAAGACCTTTTCAAGAAAAGAAGCATTTTCAGGTGTTAAATGCAGAACACAAGGCAATGACATGGCAGGACAGCCACAGAAAGCAAAACATCATAGCCTTGTTGGAATGTTTAAAGTCATGTACAGTACCTAAAATGACTTAGTCAGGTATAATAGGTAATACAGAAACAATCAATCATACTGCACCCCATCTATAGAGGGGAGGAGCTATTTTTCCAAATTACTGTGTGTCTAAAACAACTTGCATAACCAAGGTTAATTCAGCATGGCCATATGCAACATATTACCTTGTTAGTACAAATGAAGAAGAAGACAACAGCTCGTTGTGTACTTAATACTGAATGCATCAATATTCTTTTTAAAAACCTATAGATGAAATGACTTAACAGCCGTTTAACCAGTCAATTAAGAGTCAGGCGGTTCAGTAAGTCTCCGAGGTTCTTCAAATATCAGCAGTTGCAGGGCACCCGCAGTGAAAAGTGCTCAGCACAGCAAGGGTTTGTCAATGAAATAAACAGCTTGAGATGATCAATCAGTCAGCTGGATGCAGAAAAACTGGAGCCAAAAGGAGCAGTCTATGAGCAGAGGGATTTGCACACCAGAAGCTGATAATTGCCATTTACAACATAATTAAAGAAGACTAATTAAAAAAAATAAATAAAAGCATTAGCAAATTTGCTTTTAAATGATACCACAAGCTTAATACTTCACACAAAGGCATCCGTCCCCATTAATGATGAGCAACATTGGCATTACATACGCATTGCTGAAAGTCAAGACAAGAAAACCACAGCTGGGCTCCCATTGGTCAAAAAGTGTTTCTTCCTCCACTTAAATGTTCAAAAGAAAGGGCCTAGGGAACCTTATATGTTAAGGAATATTCAGTCGAGGTACATGTACATTTCAGCTGCTGAATGAAGTCACACTCTAGACAAACAGCATTTAAGAGGAGGCTAAATGCATCACTCTACAGTGTGTGAACCACTTACTGTCCTTCAGCTACCAGTCGTGAGTCAAACTGAGAAAATGAATCCACTTCCGCTTGTTCGTTAGTCAGTGAAACCAGAGAGATAATTTTAAAGCAGGCTAAAGCTCAGCACAAACTTGTTATGAGTCCTCTTTTTTTTTGAAGATCTATATCTGTCCCATGTCCCAGTTGCCACAGAGCAAGATTTTAAACTGTCAGGAATGATCCAGGATTAAGTAAGAAATTTCTTGGATCAATCTTAAACCCAGAAAAAATGAAAACTAGGGTGACCATCTTTTTTTTAAAAAACAAACATTCTGATTTATCAGTGGCATACAAACTAATGCAGACCGCCAGCTTGAAATAGTACAGTCACTTAACAGAGGGCTTTGATCCCAATCCTGCTCCCATTGTTTACAGAACCACCAACCAGTTCATAAACACAATCAATCACAAGATGCAGGACCATCTGCAAGAGGAGACCTTTTTCTAACTGCTGAGGAACTGGCACCATACTATCACATGCTCACGTCAATTTAATATACCTCCTAGCAACAGACAAGGTCTATTCCTGGAAACCAGGGTCCTGTAATTAAATAATTCAAAGACAAGGGAATGTCCTGTTTTCATTTGATTATGTAGCCGCTTTCAGTGTTAATGCTGAATGAAGAAAAATAATTACTGCAAATGAGTGGTGGCCAAATAGATCAATTAAAGATACACATGTGGTCACAGAAAAGTGTCTGTTTAGCATTAGGCTGACTTAAATCACCTTGATATGCATGTTAATGATCATATGGAATATTCCTAGGTTCTGACTCCAACTGATGATATTAAAGAACCTCTCCCAATATGCATCCATTCCGTGTCAACTTGGAAAAGGCGGCACCATATCCCATGCGCATTTATACCCCGATAGCACATTATTCATCTTTATAAATATGAATTGGAGCCTGACGGTTCTATTGATTTGCACATACAATTTAACCTGATCAGTTTCAGTGCTTTGTAGTTCTGAGAATTCACAGCTCATTAATTATCATTTGTCCATTTAGAATCCACATAACTTTGCCCCATTACGGCATAAAAGACTTTCCTTTAAACCCAATAAATATTCTGATATAAACCTTCCAGATTTGCAAATTGGTAGTTCAGGTGCACCAACTCCAAAACAGACATTACTGTATGCCTCTGTTTATCAGAGCCATTCATCAGCCCGTCATGCCATCCAGAATATACCCTTCTCTGTGCATCCCAACATTGAATGCAGTTCAGCTGACCCTACCCATGACCCTATCCATTATTCAAAGTAGATGGTTGGATAGTGTTAAAGGATGACTGTCACATTATAAATGCACAATTCATACCACTGCCAACAGAAACACCCACACAGATTTTTGTGAAATTGCTTTGTTTGATTGGAATCCAAAAAAGGGGAATGGTAATTTAACATTGTCTTTGATGGATCAACACAGTAACCTACTGCAGTGATCGCTAACCATGTGTACAACTTTTGACATAACCAACAAATGAAACAGGTGAGTCTGGCTGGTAGCAACTCATATGCTGCCAGAGGCCATTTTAGGGGGTCAACTCCAGCATCTACCAACAGAAAAATCCGGCTTGGCTCGTGGTGCCAAAGCAGAAAAACAATTTCACATTGGGAAGCCTGGGTAAATCGACATTTGGAGCATTTCACAGCAACGGTATAAAAAGCAACTTTTGTTTAAATTCATTCTTGTGCCCTCACACAGTGCAATTTAACCACAATTTAGTGAATTTTTGGTAACCTGCTGTTCCACAGGTCATACCATTTAAAGTGATTCACTAAAATCCTGAAAAATTAAAGGAGTCAACCACAGAACTCAATTTTCTGACAATTAAGAGTCTAAAAATTGCACACACATTTGGATAGTGGTACTATTTTCCAGAAAGGGTGAAATCACAGCTTTAATGACACCAAAAATGAGGGATTGTTTAATTTGGAGAGAAAAATAAAAAACACATAACAGGCATGTCTGACAATGGCACTATCATGAAAGATCATTTAAAAAAATACAATAAACCACCAGTCAGTTGTCGCTTACTGCACAACTGAAGGTTTGTTATACTTCAGCATACATGATTGCATAAATTGAGTGAATATCCCAAATCCTGGCAAACTAAAAAACTAATTTTGCTAAAATAATAAGCAAGGAGACAGAGCCTAAAATTAATCTTAGTGGCTATAATCAGCAAATTGGCCATCATAGTGGTTACTTACCTGTACACAGGCTAGTAGCCCCTGAATAGTGCTAAACGAGCTGAACTTGGGACCAGGCAACAAACATAAAACAACAGTGTGTGATTTGTGGAGATAATCGAATGTTACATACCGATTCTCTGTAATCAATTACTTAACTGAAAGTTTTACATAGGCATTTTTTTTGTTTACACTCATTAATTGAGACGGACCAACACAAATCACATAAGGCTACCAAACCACAAAAAGTAAGGGCGCTTACTTGCAGATTCCTCATGTAAACCAAGTTAGCTGTATATCTACCAAATATGTAGGGGCCAATTGATTAAACTACAAAATGGGTTTAAATGCCGCCAACTACATATTATGCAGTTTCCAGCAGCTAGAAATGTACTGTAATTAACATACTTCATTTTTCAAAATGCACAACATCCAAACCCATATATTTTTAAAAGAATTTAATTACAAATTGTTGCCTAACAACTGAATGATAACTGGAAAGAACTTATTACTACATGACAGAAAGAGGCATTTCATATACATGCTAATTTCAGCATTCATACAACAGCATAATCAGATAGCAGCATAATCAAGTCATGATAATCATGATCTATTAACCTGTAAAGTTATACAAAATGAACAAAGTCAAAAACCCAACATACTTTCTAATGGTTTTAGCTGGCCCCCCATCCAGGGTTGTTCCCTGCCTCGTGCCCGTTGCTTCCGGGATAGGCTCCGGACCCCCCGCGACCCGGTAAGGATAAGCGGTTTGGATAATGGATGGATGGATGGATGGATGGTTTTATTCTTCAAATAAACTCACAAATCAGGACTAAACACAAATCCAAAAATCACACCAGTCTAGCATGAGCTCCCAAGAAAAACCACACTGATCTTGATAGTTTACCAAAGTTCTCTGCCATGAAATTGCAAACACCTTACCTAGTATAAATACTACTTAACGGGAAAAAAAAAAACCTCTGAAGAAAATAAATGGACCATTTAAGATTTCATAAAGCAGCCAAACAAAACTTGGTGACAAAAAGTGTTCAACGCAAAATGCTAGTTCAACATCAACACCAAGAAATGAAGAGGTGCACAGCATACCTGGTCTTTCTCATGTGGAAGAAGACTTGCAAGAGGGAGGAAAGATGGGGAAGCACTTGTACACCTGGAAGATCCCCTTCCTTCAACACTTCCATAGTTCATCCGGTACAGCGGCCCATTCTTCAGCAGCCTTCCATTGTTAACCGCCCGTTTGGCAGCCAACCTTAGCCGCTGCTGGAAAGTGGGGTTGCTTATGATGTTCGACAAGTCATCCTGGCTCCTTAGATACCTTTCGATGTTCTTCAAAGAGGAACCAATGGGGTCATTGAGAGCTTCGATAGCTTGCCTCAAGATCCTATTCCAGTCTACATAGCGTAGGTCACTTGAGCTCCATGCGGATCCCTTTAGAGACACAGAGAAGCCTCCAGATTTGTGAGGTGCTATTCGCCCTGGATTATCTGGGTCTTTGTAAGAAGCACTTCCCTTATTTGTCACCTTGAGAATGGAGCCATCATGGACACTTAATTCCAACTGCTCCAAAACGGTCTCCTTGTCCAGTCCATGTGATGTTGATACTGCATGACAGATTCTCTCTTCAGATGGTCTCTGCTTTTGCCTTTTGATCTTTTGTATTGCTTCGAGAATCCACCCTGTATATAGTGGGTTTGCAAGTTTTACCATGGTTGAATACTTTGCTTCAGGCAGAGGTGATCCATAGAGATTTCTCTTTCTCTGTTACTAATTAATGGCATCCATACAGTGAAAAGGACTGTAAAAATATGTGACAAAGCAATGTGTAGGGCATTCTTGTAAATCCTGGGAAAAGTCAGCAAGATAGATTTAGCAGAGGATATATTTCAAAAATATCCTTAATAAAGTTGACTATCATCACCAAAAAAGCACAAACTCCTTAAAATTCCTCCTGGACTCAATGGAAACCTAAAAGAATAAAAAAGAAATCATAAAACAAAGTAGAGGTTATTGCAGCAATAAAATACCAGCAATAACAACAGCAACGTGCCTCTTACCACTATAGATAGTTTGTTTAAACATTCAAACTAACTGCACACATATTATGGCTATTCATTAACAAGCTGTCAGAATACATCAAATGAAGCTGGAAATATGTCCAACTTTCCTTTGTGAAGCAACAACAAGTTTATGGCAATGCTGTCATCCTAAACGCCCCCCCGCCCACTAACCTCTAAAAAAGGCACTTAACATTTCACACTGAAAGCAATTAGTCAGGTTACAGCTATGATAGTGTTTAAAATACAATACATATTGAGGCAGCAACATTCATTATACAAAATTTTCTGAATCAATTTGTCACCTGAATTTTATATGCATAATATGTTGGAAAATGAATGGATGGACAGATTTCTAGGCAACATAACTCATGACTGAAACAACCAGATGAATTAGCAAATTTACCGACCGAGTAATTAATAACATGTTCAGGAATACTGATTATGTGAAAACTACACGCTTATACTATAAATCTGGACTTGTCTAAAACGAACCATAGACCTTGACCACCAACTACCTGAAGAACAATGGCAATTTATCGGGTCTTAAAATACACATATGCAAAAAAATCTTCGAGACTTTTCCAATACCACCATCTCAAACTGACAGTTTCTATCCAGATCGACATTTGGGTTTCACCTAAGTAAATTGGGTAGCTTTCATGAAGAGAAAAAACAAGGCCCTGGGACAGAAACCAACAACCTTCAGGTAAGAAGCCCATGATCTAACCCACTAATTACATAACTTGATATCGACTTATTTTACACTAGACAATGGAGGAATCGATTTTATTCAATATTAAAGTTTCTGCTTAATATGGGCATTCAGTTTGTTTTGTCGAGTTATAACTACATATGGAAATTACAAAAAAAAAAGAAGAACAGGGGAAGGGTACGTGTGGCAACCGAACAACTGTTTTTGCGTGTATTTTACGAGTGATTTTAAAAAACGCGGAGGCAGAGGAAGAACAGTGCGCAGAGCTACCAGCAGGTGACGTGTATCGGACGGCTCTCTCCCGGATCCCCGCAACCCCTGTCATCCTGCAAGTTAGCTGGCCAGCAAGCCTCCGCTGATCGCATCAAACTCGGCTCCACACTGCAGCAGCGGGGTCAGCCGGGGATTGCAGCTGAAGAGACGGCATCCCCAAGCGACCAGTCACATCATGCCATGAAATCCTCACAGCGTTCATATTCTTATAATAATAATAATAATAAATATTATTATTTAAAAAAATCTGTCACCACGGGCAAAGAGAAACCTTCAACTGCGCCGATCATTTATGTACTTATAGTTCGTGTCACCGACATCGTAGGTTGACAGTTCTGCTTACTAGGAAATATTCGCTAACCTTTTTACTCCCAAACTCAACTTTTAAACATTACCTACATAAAACAAACTCCCCCTCCGGCGCCAAAAATCGTTTTCACTTAAAAATAATAGCTGTCAAAGTTGCTAAAATTAATTGCTGGATACCTAGCTTAGTCAGACGTCAGATAGCAGCTCCAAGATGGCTAGCTAGCCGCCGCTAACTCCGAACTCGAGGCAAACATTTATGACAGCCTCCGAGGGACGCTTGCGGATAATTTATGACGGCGAGTTAATCGTCCAATTAACCTGTGACTTCGGTAAACGAAAGGCAAATCACAAACCTTGACTTCTAGCGTGTGAGTGGCTGAGGGCTGCGCTGTTGCCTGCCGCTGGTGGTACCTAACAGACGCCATTTTGTTACAATGTTGTAGTTTACATGAATCCGACATGACACTGATTACAACCCAATGGAGTCTCATTAAACCTTACCTTCACCGCGATGCGCCCTCCCTCGCAACTTTAATATTGGTTGTATGGCAGAAAAATTCAATTTCTGATTTGATAAAGAGCACGTCAATCATCGAAAATAGGCTCTCGCTCCCCCTTAAAAAGAGTTTATTGGCTATTTCGACCTGCTACTGATATTCAATTGCCCCGCCTTTTAAGGTAACTACTTAGCAATTATTATTACCAAGCGCCAGTCACATCCCATACCACCGAGACCCCCTGCATCTTTCGCATGTTAAGGACGCTAGTTCCGTATGAGATTTCCTCCAAATACTTAATAATCGGCCGAATGCATAGGTACCGAACAAATCTAAGCCGTTATATTTTGAAGGGTCAATGGTTTGGCAAATAGAGCAACACCAGGCAGCACTCCACCTTTCAACAAACTCCTCCTCGAAAGGATTGGTTGACACCGGGGAAGCTAACTAGTTAGCGACGTACAATTTTACTTCCATCGTTTATTTCACGAGTCTGTCGAATCGTTTCTTTATATTTTTTATAAAGTTGCCGCTGAGCAGTAAAACTGGTCGCGTCATATTCTGTTCAGGAACACGTATGAAAGCAGTTATCCAAGTACATCGTCTTCTTGGATAATTACACAGTAGCAAAACGTAGACACATAGCTGTTTAGCAAGCTAGCGGTATTCTTTCTCTCGTATAGTATTTTGTTAGCCGACCAAGATAGCCTGCATGTCTGTGTCGGCTTTGGCGTTACATCACACTCCTGCAAAATAATAGTTGGGTAGCTGCACGCATTGTGCATTAAGGTAACAACTTAGCGAGGCGACCCCGAGGAATCGAAGTGAGTAACAACACTGCGAAATGTAGATTTAAACATGTTCACCCAACTTTCCATATCCAAAAATTCTAATGACAGTATTGGCGGAAAAAAGAAATTGCCAGTAATCCGACGGAATATCCAGCGCTCATCACGCTATTTGCTGCCTCGATAGTTATTTCACGTTACAAATGTCTTTTCCAGCGCGGTTTAATTTTGAACCAAAATGCAATTATTTCCGATGCCTAAACGATTAGGAATTCCTTAAATATCGGTCCAGCAACAACGATCGGCTCTATTTAAATGCAAGACAAAAAAGGAAGCCACAACAAGAAAATGCCTGCAGCTAACATTGCTGCTTGCTAGCTTGTTACCTTTTCAAGTTTTTTTTTTCTCGAGGTTTCTTCTCTCCTCTTCGCAAACGCAGTAATTGAAACGATGAGGAATAATTACAGGAAGGAAATCAATCCCAAGACTTTGTTGTATTTAATAAAGGGACGCACGCGACAGCTCGCGCTCAGGCAGAATAGACCTGATAACAACTAGCTAGCTAGCTAATTGAAAGGTTAATCTACATAGCAGCCTGTGACAAAGTAGTACCCTCCCCCTTCTTCACTCTATCTCAAATGTTTGCAGCCAAGTCTTACCGCTATATGTACTCATAGGGTGATCATAGGGAAATTATATATTTTTTTCCCAGTGAGGAGACCACCGTGAAAGGTTGCTGGGTGGAAAAAATAAATAACTAATATATTGATGAGACGCAGAGACAGGTAGCGCGAAGATGTGAAATCTCCAGAACCATATAAGTCTTAGAAAAAAAATGATACAAATGATTTTAATGAGGGAAATATGTTAAAAAATATACCTATACTGGTTTCGAATAAAGATGACATTTAAAGCAGTATCCATGCGCATTTTATTTCAAGTAATGCAATAAACAAGTATTTTGGCAGGTTTAAATGATCGGATGAAACAAAGAATAATTTAAGATCCAAGAGGACAGTCTCTTTATAATGACAAATGCATGCGTTTAAGGCGATGCAGTTGTTTTAAGGATAAGATTTTTTTTAATTACAACAAATAAAGGGTGAGATTTACGTGTCCTTTAAGAACAGCGTGCTATTTTAAGCATAATCTATACAGCCTTATAATAGACTGTCAGGAACAGGGAAAACGCTCTTTGATTTACATCACACCTACATTCCAAGGTAAACGTTAAACTGTAAGCATGGGGGTGGGGAGTGGGGGGGATTATTTTTGTTATACTCACTCCAGAGGGATTTGGATCTATTGGGAATGTGCAATGGTACGACATTTAAACATTATTAATAATTAAAAATATGTGTATTCATATTTTGGGAATAAGTTAAATAGCGTACAAAACTGCCCTATTTTTATGCTGAGAATGTCCAGAACAAGATGAACTAGAAGCCCCAAAGTATATAAATATCACTGCTTTCAAATTATGTTAAAACATAATTAAAGAGAATCCTTATTGTGATAGTAAATCATTGCACTTGACTACCATTTTGAACAGCTAATTCATCGTTCCTGTTGCTGACCTACCTAAGCAGCTGAAAATTCTGTAAATTAAACTCCAAACAAATCACCTGAACATAGTTTTGTGATAATGAATTCCATACATATTTCGTAATGAAAAACTTTTAGTCTTTCCATAATAATGCATTTTTTCCTCTTTTTTTATGCCTATGAAGTTTAAGAAATTTTGGTGATTATTTACAAAATTTGAAATAAGTGGGCTTTCCAGCAGTTCTGGATTAGAAAAGGGTTGATCTATTAGTTTTGGTTACTGTACTGTACCAGTAGCTGTACCACTATCTACTGTTTAGCAACACAGACTAGCTGATGTCAACCTGAAATTCCACTTGGATATCTTTTCCCAAATTCATGTTAATTAATTACATGGAATGGTGCTTAATAGACCAATACAAATCTGTTATAATAACATCTCCACTGTTCAGCAATACACAAAACTTGACAAATGTTAGAACTTTACATTTGAGGTTTATACATAACAGTTCTTAATATCAGTTCAAAGTATGACTGAACTATGACTATGATACAAACATAACGGAAATCATTAAAATCTAGCATGTAGGACAATGTGAACTGGACTATATGTTCCCAAAAGCAGCAACCCTTTTTGTAAAAAAAAACATGTTAAAGGTAACAGACTCTTGAGTGTGTAAATTCATTAAGTTTGACATTTGTTGCTGTTAATTGATCACACCATTCTCATAGTAGAATTTTCTGTCAGGAGAAATGTATATTACATCTTCTTTTAATGTGACTGCTGATTTACTACTTAATGTCAAAATTGCTTTGATGCTTTTAGCAGAACTAATTAAATTCAAAGCCGTGTGAATCCTTATCAACCACACCAGCCTGTTCCTTTTTGATCTTATGTCATTGCATATAAAACCAATAAAAATTTGCAGAACATGATGAAAAATTAAAGAACTTCTTTATACGTTGTATGTTAAACACAGCGATTTTCACTTAAAAAAAAACTCCCAATGCCCAGTGAATAAAAACAGTGACAAAACAGGCCTGTATCTTCATTATGCAGATAAGGCTCTTTAACATGGGTCTGGCCAGGTCCTCCATGACTGCACCAATCCCAGGATAATCAGGCTCATCACCCAGTCTTCCCTCCTCCCCCAGTTCCCCCTTCTGCCAACTGCCATGCTGGTGCTTAGAACACCAGCACCCATCTAGGGGCAAAGCATAGCCAAAATTTGCACTCACCTTGCTTCCTGCTCAGGAAAGAGATGCTGGTCAAGGACCAAAAGCCAAAAGCAGTCTGTCATTCTCAACTTTATGTGACTGGGCATTCAGTTACTGAACCAAACCATAAGGCAGCAACCTGCTCTTCTAAGCCATATATCCAAAATAGTTCCAAGAGGACACTAACAACGATGATAAAATTTTATAAGACAAATCCAAAAACAAAATTGAGGAAAAATTCTCAGTCACTAATTAGTTGTGTCCCTTTTGCAAAAATAATAATGAAAAAGATTCACAGTTTAACTTCAAGCAAAAATATCTATTCTAAAACAAAATTTTGTGAAAAACATGCCCGATTCTACGTGACTGTAAACACTCCCTGTACTTAATCATGGCTCCATCTTTTTTGTGTTTGTGTTTTGCCATCTGTCACCTTGAGTAGCGAATGAACCAGCTGTCATGGAGTATGATCCGGTCCAATCAGCAATGTGGCCCTTTTCAAAATGCATCTGTGTGAAACCTTAAAAACACTGCTGGAAAAAAAGGCCCAAACAAGTTGTTAATTACATCCCCCAACTTTCAAATTCATACAAAGTTTAATTAGCATAATGGTAATAATAAATTATTTAAATTTGTTTTTGTTTAGCGTTAAATGGTGCGGGCCGCAATTGTGCTTTGAATTATGACATGTTCTGTTTTAAAAGCTCTAAGACTAGAATTGTCATAAATATTTCTTGGCAATGATTTCTGTGTGGTGTAATATATACAAAAGGAAATATTAGCATTTTGAGTTACCAATCAAATATGGATAACACTTTACGTGATAGGGCACAATTACTTAGTAATAACTCAGTTATTATTAAAGTACAAATCATGAAGAAATATAGTACCTACTAAAATATGTGTCACGGTTCAGTAATGATAAACACAAATGTGATCAGTATTTCACTTGTGTTATTCATTAGTACCATCAGTAGTTCATGAGTACTTCCTTCAGTAGTTTACAAAGGTAAACAGAATTAACAGATATAGTAACATACAGTAACTGCTTGGGATAAAAGATGCATAATGATTCATTAATGATGAATATACATGATACAGTAAGTGTTTAACTAGAGTTATTTGTTCCTTCAGTACTTCCTTCAGTAGTTCACAAAGGTTTACAGAATTAACAGATATAGTAACAAATATAGTAACTGCTTGAGATAAAACATGCATCACGATTCATTAACAATCAATTAAGATCAGATCAGTATGTAAGACTTAGTGTGTTTCCTAGTTTGGATAATTAATACACGAGTAATAGCATAAAGCTGTATTATTTGTGTGCTGTCAAGTAAAGTGTTACCCAAATATGTCTCTGAACCACAGGGCAAATGACTGCTAATTATAAATGAGTGGGAAAGGCATCCCATAAACAGGAAGATGTGTACTGTGCGGTTAGACACTGGGGTCTATATTACATTTGGACAGGGATTGGGGGCTGGTGTCTTCTTTCTGAGAAGGCAGGGCAAGGCCAGCTTCCAGCCTCCCTCTGATCGATGTCTGCCAATGGCAGCCGTACCATACACCGGCCGCGCAGTTGGGGATAAAGGATCAGCCTAATTTTCAGGTCTCTCTAATGATCACCATGAAGAGCAACCACTAATCCCATAACTGAGAAAAACGACCTCCTGCGGGCATGCAATTGAAATCCAGGAACATGCAGCATCCAGTCAGAGGCCCTGCAGAGCCACGGGGAGATTACTGGGCAGCACTGGGGCACCAGTCGGGACCCCCTTCTACTAATGAGCGCACTAAGCGGCCTGCACTGTATGCGGGGATGATACTCATTACCTTTTTGGAAAAGGCTTTTCTGCAGACTACTTGCATTAAATCATGAAAGTAATCAGCCCATTTGGTTACCATTAGTCTAATTTTAGTTTTTTTTCCAGTATAAGATGGTATATTGTTCAAAAAGAATGACGTACAAGAGGGGAATCCTGGTTTGAATACAAAACTGTGTTTGAGTACCCTTTTAATAATCGGGACCATTCACGTGCATGTATCCCATGTTTGTGCCTTAAGAACCAGTTCAACACATTATGGCTGTGTGATTCCACCCGGCCCCCAAATGTAGTATGAATTATGCATTTGTGGGTATCTGATGGACACTGGTAGAAAAATCAAATATTGCAGTGAAGTATGAAGAGTCACTGAGTTAAAATTTTGTTCTTTTTAATTTATCAGCCTTAAGAACACGTGTGAACTTCCAGTTTATGTGAAAAAGTGGAATCATTTGGCACTGTGGAATTATAATGAAAAAATACAAGTAAACGAGCACATTTCAGTCACAGGTAATGTCTCTTTACAATATGGATTCATGAAGCTAGAGGCATTTGCAGGACATCAACCACATGGGGCTCCTGAAACAGGACAGACTGAACACAGAGTTACAGAATGCTCGATGCAGATAGCAGGGGAGGGATATAGAGGCAACCATTTAGAAAAAAAAAACAAGTGAGAAAAGCAATAGGCCCATATAACACAGGCTGGACATCAGTGGAAGTCTGGCTTTTCAGGGAACGTGCACCCCGCCCTCCTGATGATGACATTAGCTGCATAGTGTGCAGCCCGGATACACTGCTCCAGAGGCTGGCACTGGACAAGTTCGGACAGGAAACCTAGAGCAAAATTGAAGCAGGTATATATATGACAGAATAGACACAAATATTAAGTAGAGTGCTCCCACTGGACTTTTATTTGTGGAACTATCGATTTACATGACATATTTCCAAGGCCTGTTAAAACGCAGTAAACTATATTCCCATAATGTAAAAATATTCTAGTGGTATCAACATGCTGGCACCAAGCCTGAGATACCCCAAGCCTGAGATACCCCAAGCCCTGTTGGTTTCCAGTTTTGCCACCAAAATAAAAAATAAATAAGTATCAGGCGGCAAATTCGTTTTCTGACACTACAAAGCACAGGGCTTCCAACCTCCCTCAGAAAGGAAAAGGAGAAAAATCAATACTATGTTTGAGAAAACATGCTTACAGCTTTATTAGGATGTCTTGGTTTTCCTGAAAAAAACATGTGGCAACAAATCACCTCCCAGCCCTTGAAGCAGCAGAGCTCGGCAAGAGGTGCACTGATAAGATTATTATATAAAACTGCAGGGGATAAGGAGCTGTGTCAAACACTGTAAACGTCAATAATTTTATTTTCAAGACCAGCTAATGAGTCTGATAGACTGTGACAGGAAGACTCATCAGCACTGCATAGCTTGTGAAATAATTAATGCATGTTATCAATTGATGAAACTATAGAAAATTAAACCCTATTACCACTCTCCCCACCCATTACCATCAACCATTACTTTTACGCATTGTTATGAATTCGGCTGGTTACCAGCCCTGCACAATCCGTATCGGTAACGTCAATTATGTTTCCCGAAAGCTAATGATCAAATTAATGCGGCTACTTTCCTTACATTAATTGAAACACTTCAATTTCCAAAGGAAAAAAAAACACGCAGATACTACGTAGTACAGTACAGTACAGGCCCTTTCATTTTCCGACACGTAGAATTCTGAATTTTCATAATCACAACGAGGAAGGGTGTGAAACCGAAACTGAAACTTGGCAGTTAGGTGGAGACGATATGCTGATTATGGAAAAGCATCTCCTGGAGGTGTGTGTTTCTTTCAAAGCATTTAGCTAGTGTGATATAGAAGATAACCTGTTTGGAGATATCTGCTTACAGTCTCTTCGCAGCTGCTAATTGTGTTAAGTGTTTGGAGGAAAGTATTTATTTTACATTGATTTGTGCCACAACATATTTTTACCCCTGCACTTATTATCATGTTGGGTGTTTGGTATGTCTTTCTGTTGATCTGGTCTGTTTTTTTTTAGGCATGTTGTTTGAGAAGTTCCCGAAGAATTACTTCTGAAATATATTCTGTAGTTTCTTAATACTTCCCATTGCTAGTATATGATGGCTGCTCTGGAACATACCGTACCTCCCACAAACGCGTCTCCAGCTCCATTAGTGTCCACAATGTCATTCTGATCAATGTCCAAGACAGGAAAAGTTATCACCTTATCACCTGGGAACAGACAGCAAAAGAGACTCAGCAAACAGTACATGAAAATCTGACAGGATCTCCGAGATTGAATTTGAGCAAGTTCCATAAAAAACATACAGCACAAAAAGTCAGAGTGTATACAGAGAGAGAACATTAAATAGAAAATTCTGTGGTAGTACAATTTTCTTGTGTATGCAGCAATTATCTGACAGTTTCTTCATTCCGACTGTCCTTGGAAACAGAATTTAAAATTGGAGATACCTGACATTCTGGTGTTAGAAATGACTGAAAAAACTACTAGATGACAAGAGGAACAGAACAACTTGAAATTAACCATTTGGGATCAAACAAAAAAAAGATCTTCAAACAACTCCAGATCAGTGGTGTAGATATGTGATTTAAATACTGGCACTGGAAGCATAGATGGCAAAAATGTGACAGTCCCTTTTTAACAATCTTCTGACTGACATCATAATATTACTAAATTTTACCTCAGTTGATGAGGGGTCAAAGGACTGTCTTTTTAACTGAATTACTTACTGTCCTGAGACTGATTATTGAAAATAGTATGGGCGACAGCTTTATTTCTAAAACACCTAGTTATAATCTATCATGATGTAATGAGACATTCATTTATCAGAGTGGAGATCCTAATCGAGTGCCCCCAGATCTTTGATTACTGTTACACCTGGAACACTCTTTGAACATTGAATGTCTCTGTAGTGCTACCTGCCAACCATGAGTGAGTGTTGCTGGAAATGACTGAGGGAAACTAGTTAGCCAGCTTGAAGACGAGAAAAAAATCCACAATTCACTTACCGTCCTAATAATACGGTTAATGGAATTTCCTTAAAGATTACTTCTATACACATAAAAAAGTTAACTGGTACAGTATATGAACGTGTGATCTAGTATAAAAACCATAAAGCTGCTTCTTCTGTTTTAACTTGGTAGGATGTCAATTGGACAATTGTTGCACTTCCCTAAGACATTTCAGCAATTATGAATTAAAATGAAGGATTCTATCCCAGTGTTCTGCTAACACTGGTATAGCACCCACCTTGACACTACATTTAAAAATAAAATGAAAAAAATCTGATTTTTCAACATTCAACGATCTCTGCTGTTCAGTTTCAGTGGGTGCGGGTGGTACGAACTTCCCACGGACTTGTCAGGTACCTATAGGTTTTACAGATGGCCAACAATGACATATGCACCAGTCAGCACCGGTCGGCTGCATCTGGCTGGGTAACCTGTAATGTGCGTTACGGAACCCCAGCTTCAAGCCACACGGGTGGACATGCCATGCTCCACTGCAGGCAAAGGAAAACTGGGGTTATGAATCAGAGAAAGAGATTATATTCATCAAAAGTCACACTAAAGCTATGCATTCTTTTAACTGGAATCTATCTAAATATTCTATACAATTACAGTTCTGTTACTACCAAGGCCATTTCAGGCTAACTGGGGATTTTACGATGAACACTACTTAAAAAATGTGGAATGACCAACGTGAGGCAAAGCAAGCAATCAGGCACAAATGTGCTTATTTGTGGAGAACATTTTCCCCTCAATGAAGCAGTTGATTGTTGCTTTGATAATTAATTACATTAAACACAGATCCTTTCAGAAATAGCTAATTATCAGCAAAATGACTCTACTTAATTATTGTTGTAGATGAAGCATGGAAGCCCACCTCCCTCTTGAAATGATTAATAGCAAATCTTACATGTAAATTATGGTAAGAGCAATTCAGATTTTGTGAGTTATTCTGCATTTAGAGATTAAAATTATAAATTGGGGTGCAATTTAAAAGATTTCTTACTGGAATGCTCATGTTGTACTAATTAATCACTTGCAATACAATAAGGATCCCATCATGATGGTGTTCTGCAGGGTCTGAAATAGACATAATTCACTACCACTATATAATAATTTTAAGTAACGAGTATTGTATACTTCCAACAGGCATGGTTGTTTTCAACTAATAAGGGCTTAAAGAGGATTGCAAGGGAAAGTCAAAATGAAATACTTAATTGTACGAAGTTTTTGGAAAGTATATCATAAATATCCTTGTTGTTGGCAAAATGGAGCGCCACTAATTCATTTCATGTTTCTGTTTCATATGAATGTGATTTAAAATATACTTATTTGGTCAATATGATTATTTTGCCAATACACCAAACCAAAAGGGGTGCCCCACACACACACACACACACACACACACACACCAATTGTCTCATTCAGACATCGACAAGGCACAAGGCCTCCTCATATGTGCCAGACAACATCAAGGACAGACAGTGTTCGTTCCCGCGATGGTTATTTGTCACACCACGTCTCACGCAGCTCTGCGCAGGACAGCTACCGCTGTGATGAAGGAACATCGCATCTCTCGGTACAAGTAACCCAACAATCTAACTGCCATGCGAACTAGAGTACAGGCCCGGTGCAGGGGGATAAGCATTGCTCTCTGTCCAGCCACCAGGGAAGCAGTCTGCTGATGAAACTATGCCATGTATGTAACATATATGACACCTTATAGGCCTCAAGATACATCACATATATACAGCCACGCAGATGTACATAATGCATTTAGATGTTCTTCACTTTGTGGCAATAAAATGCTCTGCTCCTTTCCCACCTCATTCTTGGGAGGAGTTTGGGTTTGTGGTGCTGGTGGAAACCATGGCAGCGTAATTGCAGGTCCAACGCTGGCAGACCGCAGAGTGCTCAGCTGGGCTTTAAAGAGCTGGCGGAAACGGAGCATAATGAGCCTTCCTGACTGGCCTCTCTCAGTCGGCCCTGGGCCTGAGCTCCTAGCCACGATCCATGGCCCCAGGTGACTGGGCCTCGGTGAGTCATTATGAACAGACACAGGGGTACGGAACGCACAGTATCACATCAGTAATGCGCGGGTGAGAATTAATTCGTAAACGGGAAAGTCAAATGTACTTTTAACGGAACACAACAATCCACTACAAAAGAGGCATTTAAACTGTGACAAAATGCCAAAGACACAAAGCTTCAGAGCTACGTATTCATGCGCGTGCAACTAATAAAAAAAAAAAACAAATAAACCCTAAAACCTTCGCTGGGGGGAAACGTTTCATATTTTCAAATCCGTGATGAAGCAAAACAAACAGCAGAAGGCAGGTTGACAAGAGCGAGTTTCTAAGCGTTCTTGTCGACGGCTTTAATGTTTAATGGTGCACGATGCACTTGGTGCTTCCCATAACCCTTCTTTGTCTCATACAAGCTGCATCAATTGATATGATAATATCGGGAGGGTCTGTGAAATGAGCAGAGCTGACTTGGGACAATGTGTGCACTTTCGAAGCATCTGACTGTCAAATAATGTTCAGAAGTCTCTTAAGTACCCAAGGGGAGAATGAATTATATTTTAGTGCACAAAAGAAAGTAACAGATTTTAAATGGATGGCGAAAAATAAAACAGATCATACATATTTAGGTTGAAAGGCAAGCTGCAATTTCTTGGAAATTCCCAAAAGTGAACAAACATATCAATGAACATATGAAGAAATCAAAATGGAGAAACATTATATTTAAAATATCATATAAAAAAGCAAAATTGTATATTTCCAATGCCACACTGAGCCTACTGTCCCCATGCAGCTGTTAGCAGCACTGTAGCTCACATCAAACAAGCTTTTATGTATAACTTTTCTGCTGGAGGAAGATGATTAGATTCGACACAGAAAGTCAGCACCAGTCAAAAACCTTGACTGGTCCAAGACCAATTTTCTGTTAATGTAAAACACAAAGACCCCACTGGCACAGCTTTTGGTAAGAAACAGGGAGGGTAATGAAAAATTTTCTGCCAGGCCTTGCGTTTTTGTTGTTACAGGCCTGTGGCGAGTCTGTAAACATCAGCTCGAGTTGTTTTAGTTGCTTTCAGCTTTATTGCCCCTGTTTTACAAGCTCCAACTCCACTTAAATGAGAGTTTTCCCTGTTGACCCTTCAAAGATCAGGAAAAGGTAACAATCAAGTAAAATAAAGTAATTTAGTTCTTTCACACAACTAGCAGCATAGTCTTCAAAAACTTGGTAAAAAAATCAATGGTAAGGAAAGGATGGCACAAGGTCCCTTGAATGGCATTCTACCTGATGGTTATTGGCATACTTGCAAAGCATAACTTCCACACTTTATTAATTAAATAAGGTATTTTGCAGTTACTAATTTTATGAACATTAAAATCCCTAAAACTTGGAAGCAATTTTTACGGGGTTTCAGGTAAAAATTATGTTGACTGTAGATTTGACATAATTTAAGTTCTACATAATAACATTACTTGAACTACCTGAACATTTTTTGTATAACAACTTAATTCTAAACTATGAATGTGTCAATAGGGCTCCATGTTAGAAGCGTATAATTAAGCTTTATGAAGTTTCGAGATGAATGCTTTATTGTGTGTCAGTAATGAAACGATAATGTACTGGAATGTTTAACTTGGTTCTGGGCCAAAGAAGAAGAAGTGCCATTTTCTTGGCAAGAAATCCAAGTTAACGAGTTGACATCCATTCTGCTCCTTCATCATAGTCCCCCCCCCCACCGTCGATATCGTTGAGATTGAGGAACGTGTGACTGATTAATATGACATCTGTCAGCAAGGTTGTTGTGAAATAGGATGAAACAGAGGGAGTGTGAGAAAATGATGGAAACACTATCAGAGGAAAATTCCACGTCTTTTGAAAAGTAAAAACAGAAGCCTTGTCAAAGACCATTGAGTCGATTCGCAGGCTTCGTTGTAATGCTAATCAGTGCAGCCTGAGAAGTACTGAGGTCATAATAAAGAGGAACAGCCTGACCTTAACCCATCCTCATAACACAGTGACATGTCAAGCCATGTCACGCACCATATCAGGCCCCTGCTAATTACACCCCTCTGCTAGTGTTTTTTTCCCCGCTACGTTTCTTAAAGAGAAAATGTGTGGATTAGCGTATCTCAAGCTGTGCGCAATTTTCGATTTCTGTTTGGGCTAAAATGGAGGGGAAGTCGGAAATCTCTGCCCTCCACGGTTTAAATACTCAAATGTGGTTAGGTAGGGCTGAGTACGGGGCATGAAAGAGAGAGATGACCGCTATCATCAGAGATACTGACTTGATGGAGGGAGGGTGGGAGGGGGGACCCTGGGTTTGAACCCACCTTGTGACATGTGTCTGAGTGCTCACACCAAAGCTCCTGACCCTTATGCATGGATGGGGAATTACATATTAGAAGGGTGGGAAAAATTGGAAATATAGTGAAAAATCACTGAGAAAAGTAAAGAATTCCATTGCTAACAGTCTCCAGGAGCTGGTTTAAATGACATCTGCTGTCACACTTACTTTTCTGGTTAATGGATATCTCTCCAGGAATGAGCCAGGTATTCACATAAAATGAATGTCAGAAGTGTAACACCTGGCTCACAATTAACTGTAAAACTATTTTGCCAATATATTGGAATAAGGCACATCTATTTAAAATATCTTCTCACTTTTTAAGAATGTGATTTGCCTTAATGTAACCTGATAATTAATCACTCCAAAATAATAGCACAGCATAAATTAGCTCCAGAGAAAATGCATCAGGCTTTAGGAGTCTGTTCATTAGAAGCTAATAATCACCTTTAGAGTCTGGGGGTGGGC
>JABFDZ020000045.1:7665176-7678198 GCA_019775955.2 Pollimyrus isidori | reverse complement strand
AGAAAACTATTCTAAGCGGGCAGCGGGTGAACAAAGAGTGAATATATAGCGGGAGCGGGTGGGCGTATATAAAAGCAACTGTATATGCTACATTATCAGTGTTGCCAAACAAAGGGGAATAAAAGAAGAAACAAAACCTGTTCACTGGAACACTGAGAATTGTTCAGAGTGAACTGTTTTACCTTCTGGAACCAATTATGTTTGACTGTAGGTCAATCCATGGTAAAACCAATGGATTTTCTAAATTATACTATTTCTTCTGTACATGTAAAAGATTGTTTTTTAATGATTTTCTCACTGCAGGAGTGTCATGGTTCTTTAATTTAAGACGTGCTCTCCATTGTTTACTGTTCACCAGTGATATTGTGTTTACTGTATGCTAATTACCTGACACACCAAATAACAGCCATTGAAGGAGCGAGCAGAACGTTCTCCCAGGCACCTGTGCTTCATATCACAGCCGCGATAATAATAAATGGACCGAACAGCTCGAATTTTAGCATACGATAGCATGCTAATGCCACAGCTGACCTCCTAAAATGATAAACGACAGGCACCAAGCCAAAAAAAAACAATAATAAGTGCCAAACGTCCAATATCCTCATGCAGTACAGGAAAGCTAAGGAAAGATTTTCAAATTTCACGCATATTGCCTGTTAAAACTTCATTAACAGCAATTGCTTATCTGAGGTTTCCATTTCTGTCCCCTGTCTATACATGTATATTTATCCTAGCTTTTCTAATAACCTAAATAACTAGGGAATTAATTCCTGATACATTTCAAAAACACACAAAAAATAAACTGAAGTGCCCACAGTGTGCAACTGTGTTTGGCTTTTGTATTTACTTCCTCATATCTAAGAATTTTAGTAAAAAGACCCAAAAGACAATAAAAGACCTATATTATGGATGTGACAGGAAAATGACAAAATTACCACTTCTTCTTCATTGAAGAAGCAGCGGCTTTTATACATAAATATTTTATGTACTGAGAAGGACTATCATTTTAATTTGCATATTCTAAAACCACAGGTGGCAGTAATTCAGTTATTAAAAGGTTACTGTAGTGTACCATTTACTGTAGCATCACAACAGATCTAGAGCAGTGAATCCTCCCCAACTGTAATGAGGCTAATGAGGTGGCTTTTTAACTAAGCAGCCTGATATCCCCTGTATCTGCGGAGGAAGCTGTAAGCCGTGCCCAACTCCTCAGCATCCCATGAGGCTTTTCAAAATTCAATAAATAACATCTGTAGGCGATGTTGGGTGCAGACCTAGCAGAGTGCGTCATAACACCAAGCTGGCTGAACAAAGAAACCATGACGACTGCCAGGTTTCCATGGCAACTGCTGCAAGACCTGGAGAGTATAATAGCACATCAATCACTGTCCAAAAGAACTTCATTATCAGCAAAAATAATCCTTTAGGATGTGTTTAGTGAGCAACTGCCGGTCAACTCACCTCAAAGCCTTGCTCTCTGGCAAAAGTGGCTGCCTCCTGAAATAAAACAAAAATGAGCAGTTAATTACAGAGACACACTGCAGGGTACAACACAATATGAGCAGAGACATCTCACTTTCTTCAGTCACTTATCTTAAGCCGTGTGCTATTTTCCGAGGTTAAGTATCATAAACCGATTCCACTCTGCCTTCTTTTCAATTAGTATTCCAAACGCCAAACAACTGCTCTGATGTTCCTGGGGTATTTTTTTTCCCTAAATTACCCCAGCAGCATGACAACAGCGTGGCAGGTTCCAGCCTGAACCATCTCACTTCTCTTTTGTAACCCATGAGAAAATTGAAAAATAACAAGGCTGAGCTCGTGAAGTATGCCGTACCATGAGACACGGTTATGATTACAAACGGAAAGCATGGCGCTTTACTCATCGCTAATGTCCAGGGATAGGCAGTGAACTCCGCATAACGAACGGTGAAAAAGCCATAAATTACGATGACAGAATTTACGATTTACGATTTTAACTACGGAACCCACATGCTATAGTGAGGTGAGTCTATGATGGTAAATTATCCAATTATGTCGGAAAGGTCTTGCATTTGCTTTACAGTGTGACCTTGGGGAGATGTTGACATCCTTGCCCTTTAGGAGAGGAAGGAGTGAGGGGGGAGAAAAAAAGCAATAAGGTTAGTGGGTCCCGGGGGGCGGCTGGCGGCCCGTCTGCCACGGGTCAGCATAATGGTGCCGGGGACACATCAATTAATCTGCCACACGCAGATGAGCCAGAGGCTGGGCCAAGCAAGCGCGCCTGGCATCGGCCTGGGCTTCGGACGGGCGAGGGGGTGGCTGGAAGCTGCTGGGGCCTTTTTTTGTGCGTATGATGAGAATGGAGGAGCCCTGTCTGGACATCCTGGCACTGTGGAGGCTAATAACTAGGCCCCATCCCCCATGTCAATTTCCATTGGTTACCTCCTGTCACCTCCTGTGGATGTGCCCTCTGTACCCCCCTCCCCCCCCATCTCTTTCCGCATATGACCAAGATACTGACTAATACATCAGGCCAACCAAGACATTTTGTAATAATAAATACCTCCAAGACTCCGCTGGCTAAGTGGTTAGAAGATGGATCAATAGGTATTACTGCTACTAATAGTACTATTTAAATTACTATGGTTACATGCAAATGAACTGTTTTGCGTTCACATCTCATTAAGAGCGAGCGATTTGCCAATTTACATGTAGCGCTCGATTCAGTGCTACAGCAGCTGTTTCCCTACTTTCTGCTTGAACAAACGGCTTGAAGAAGGCAAATGTCTGCCTGGTTAGTCAAAGAAAAAGAAGAAGGGGTATTTCGGAAAATTAACACTAACAAATTAAATGCATTTTTAAAAGACATTTTCTTTGCTTTTTTATTTGCTTTTTATAGGATACATGTATATCACCAACTATTCCTGTGTCTGCATTTTAATTAAATTACAAGTTGGATTTGTACCTTGAACACTTTTATGTAAATGCATAGAAAGAGTTCGGTATTTGCTTGGGGTGTAAGCCTGATACACGACAGCCGCTCTGCCGGGAATGTGCTATCAGGGTGGCAGTGCGCACCTCCCCTATAGCGCCGTGTAATAAAATCCTGGAATCCTTTCATACCTTCCAGGCCACAAATCACAACTTCATTATTGGCTAATTCAGTTATTTGCATTGCCAAGGTTAAACAGGGTTTACTGGGAGTAATTAGGCAGTACAGTTTAGCATTAACTCCTTGAATTAGTGTGAAGTCAGTGCTTAGACCTTATTATAACTATACAGTGTGAACCGCATGAAATATATTTCCTTATTATGTAACAGTGTTGTTGCTAAGACGGCCAACAGCAGAGGCCTTACAGACAAGGATCCGGTTCTTCACTCTGTTTTATTATAGGTGCAAGGGGTGAAACGAGTATCTCCACAGGTTATACACGGCATAGTAGAAAAGCACAACAAAACATCAAACAAAAGCAAACACAATCTAGAGAAAAAAAAATGAACACAGTAAATGTCTACAAATACCTCAGACCTCCAGCAACTGAGTTGGGAAACACCATAAAAATTTAAAGAGTCTACCAATAAAGAATTCAGTGAGGATGTCTCCTATTAACAAAATTATTTATAGAATAGGGGATGATACTGGAAAAAAGCATTATAAAAAAATACATGAAAAAGAATCAATGACTCATAATTTGGGTTGGCCACTGAGGTGAAACTAATAAAGATCCCTCCCCAGTTAGCCATTTGGTATCTTCCATGTCCTCCATTTTAAATAGACCGATTGATTTGGCTGCTTGCCCCTTCTGAAATGGAGCCCTTATTAATGTAAATAATAGGTTTTTATCTAGGTGTTTTAGCTATATTCAAATTTTAGTCTTAATTGGCTACTACTCTGGATTGGATGAGAATAGATGGATGGACAATAGTAATTAGTACCATATTTTGCATTGTTCACTGACAGAAAGTCTAGCAGTGTCTACATTCATATACACAAATTTTCAGTCAATCTGACTACTGCACATTCCTCAAAACATGATGGCAACACTTAAAGCAGTCAAATAACTGCATTATACATACCATCATAATGCATTATGAATGCTCTTGGAAGCTTTCATCTACAATGCATTATAAATACATTCATAATGCATTATATTGACCATTAAAACTATTAATATGAGTGCATTATAGCTGAAAGCATTCATAATGGTCAATAAACATGGTTATTAAGTGCTATGCCTTATAAACAGTTATATCTGTGTTTATAATACTTTATGAATGCATTATAATGCATTATTAAGATATCTATAATGCAGTTACTTATATGACTGCTTTACGCAAAGTGTTACCAACATTTCTTTCGACTTCAATACAGATTAAAATGAGTTAGTGTGTTTCATAATCGCCTGTCACACAATTGAATTTTACAAGACAAAGTTCAACGGCTAGATAGTGAGAAAAAACCAGGAGTCCCGCGTCTGCCCAAAAGATTACCAAGCACAACGGTCCATATTATGATCAGGTACTCCGATATCGCTGCTAAATAATTAATTTCATGCAGAAGTTGTTTCTGGTTAGTATTGGCTTTTATTGTCCTGTCCAGACTTTAATATATGTAAAAAAAAAAACACCAGCGTGTTTTAACAGATCTTGCAAAAAATCTGTTCCCAGGTGCTTCACTAAAGCATCCGTTTGAAGAGTGAGTGGCTTGTGAAAAACGCAAACAATGGGCCAGAAACATAGGCATCGCTTCAGCCACTGACAATTGCAATGATAAAATAATAGCATTTTGAACCCGTGAAGCTTACCCAACGTTTATGCTATGACATACAAAAAATAAATACTGTGATTAAGTCTGCTGTATTGTCTACAGTTGTTTGTAATTATTTGACAAGCATGCAAAAAAATGATGGCAGTGTTTCAAAAACAATATAAATCAAAGATCAGAGCCCAGCACTAAGGTTAATAAAAGTTGATACACTGAAAGACTAAATTCCCCTAGGCAAATACAAACCAAAAACGTTGGCTCAGTTGCGCTAGCCTAAAGTAATGCTGAGACAGAAATTAAAATGTGTTTGACACGGAAAAGCTACACTGGCCTCACACTTTATTTAAAGTAAGAGTTACACTTATTTTATGTTTGTGATCTTTCAGCAAATGGCCATTTGTTGGGTCTAATGTGATGCGCTACACCTGGAGACAATGCAAACAATGAAACTAAACTAGATTCCTTACTCAATCACACCTTTCACAATTGTCTGAGTGTTTTGGAGACAGTTCCTTAAACAGGCACAGGGATTCCATCCCAGGAGACATAGGACACCTGGCAGGGGGGTCACCCTCGATGGGATGCCAGTCTATCACAGGGCATACATTCATTAGGGTCAATGTAGAGAATCCAATTCAGGAATCGAACCCACAAACCCTGGACTATGAGGCAGTGGTGCTTACTGTATGTCCCGACTCCAACCTACATCAATACATGGATAACATTATATAAACATTATTAAACATTTCAGAGAAACAATGAAAAGAGGGTTAAACAGTTTAAACAGTAATACAAATGTCTTCTTTCACTTGTGGAAGTGCACAGTGGGTGATTTAGCACCTTTGGCGTGCTCATGTGAAAAACAAATCATTGCAGGGAAAATAAAGAATAGCCGCACACTCTAAGCCCCATGTTTCTGGTTAAGAGGAAGGCTGGCAGTGCTATATAATCTAACCTACCTTCAGGATAAACCAGGAAATGTGAAAATATTGGGAGCCACATCAAAGAAAAGTTTATTGAAGCAATTACAGTCTGTATTCATACCATGAAATTTACACATTATTGGATATATGTTACCAATGTATGTACTATAGTTATCTGGGACTTATACTGAGTCTGGGATTGCATGACTTTCATAATTCAGCCAATATGCCATACTTTATTTATTTTATTTTTTTTTTAAACAGAGACCAGCAACATCTAGTTTTGCCACAAATCACTGTATTCAACTCACTATTTTCTTTCCCACAAAGATAATTTTTGCTGATACCAAAATTTTGAAGGGAAGAACAGATCATTTTTTTAAATATCATTTCTAGATGATAAACGGCAGATTGGGAGAAATGTACATTCCCATCTGAAGAAGATGAAACTCTCTGTAGTGCAAAGGCACAAAACATTAACAAGCTCTTACATTACAGACATACATGTTTCATCGAAGGCAGTTTGGAAATTAACAGTACAGCTTTTATTGTGTGTGTTTAAAATGATCTCCTGATGAATAAAGAGGACTTTGCCTGGAGCTGTTTTTGGTTGTTTAAAACACCAGGCCACACCAAAAATCGTCCAACTACAGAGGTACCAAAAAAGTTTGGCTTTTAACATGTTTAGTATTAACCAAGTCTGCAGACCCCAACTAACAGACCACCATCAGGGATTTATTTTCACCACGAACTTGCTGAAGCAGATTTACAGATTTGGTTGGCACAGTCTAGAGGCTTGTTTTGTCTATACTTGGTCTGGTTTATAATGATTTCAACATAGGTTCTGATGCAAGTCATGTGCCCACATTGCTAATCAGACAACAACATGGAGAAATGGTGCTGTAAGCTCTTCAAACACACATAGCAGCCCTGAAACATAGTGTGTATCTCTCCAGATCTTTCCTGGCATGAATGCAAAATCCCTTCAGGTTACTCATGTTGCACAAATTATAATACAGTGAGCGGCGTGTTAGCCTATTGTAGGTAATTTTACTTTGTTTATTAATGCATTCTGCATGTGTAAACATCAGAAAGCTACGAAATCTGGGTCAAAGACAAATTGCTTAAGACAGTTTTGGTTGTGAGGCTCTGATGAGAGACACTGTAGTGGATTGAGTCAGATAATCAACACTAAAAGAAAATCGATATCTAGCAGTTATTAGTATACACATTTTGCAAAATTAGACATGTCTGTATTGAAATTCATAAAATATAAATATCATAGCTAACCATCAAAGAGTGAACCTAAATTTAAATTCACACGCAAGATGGATAGTTGGAACCGATCTATCTAACCTTCAAATATAAAGGTAGGTGACACCTTAAAAGCATAAAATCTAGAGACACACTCAGTAGTGTACTGGTTAACCTCCTTATCTAGTTTTTGAGTTCTAGTTTAAGCAGAATTCTCCATCCTGATACCTGTCAAAAAAAATGGGTCAAGTTACAACTTCGCTTAATTTGCTAGGAGAGAAGCTCACAATTAATTTAATTTCCCTGCCATTTACAGGCTGCATTGGTGAACTTTTACAGAAGCGAGACTTGGAGCCTTTACCAGATTTGCCTCAGCGGTTGACAGATGTCATTACCAACTGTGTGGAGTTCTGCATGAACTACCATAGCTCCATTCTCTCAATTAAGGAGCTGATAGGGAGGGACTTTACAGAATACAAGCTTACGTCTATTTTACTGCCACTTGGCAACGAGACACAATTTAATCAAAACACTAGCAGCCAAGCAAGACTGAAGAGATTGCTAGATATGCTCAGTTGTCAGGCCTGGTGTGATAGGCAGACAACACAAACAAACAGTGTTACACAGCCATTGAGGGGGTTTGTCTCCAAAGCCTGCATGGCAGCTCCAGAGCTCTACAAAGCACGTGCCCCTTTCCTACTTTAATGACACTCATGTGACCTTCTCTTCTCTTTAACTGTCCAAGAAGCAGACTATAAAATGTTACCCGCGGCTTCTGGAAAAGCTCAGAGTCAAAGCAGAAGGAAACATTTGTGGTATATCTACATCTGATAAGCCATGAATGTCGTAGGAGCAACAGGAAGTTAAGAGAATTTGTAATACAGGATATAACATCATAAGGTAAAGGAAGCAATGCAAAAGCATGCATTGTCTCGGCTCCCGGAGGTGGGCGTACTTGCTGGCTTGTGCATGCGAATGGCATCTGCAATGACATGGGGCTGTCCCCAAGAAAAGACCACGCGTACACCTCTACTCATTACGAGGTGAAACGGAAACAACACAACAGACCAACAGACATTTACTAGCAGTAGAATAATACCAAATAAGTCCATCAAAACAATATGGGGGGAAAGAACTGGTTATTTCTACTGGCAAAGTAAAAGTACTTTGCTGCTAAATGAAATTACATTTTATGTACTGGTTCCTTACAACAAAAAATCAAATAAACTTTCAGCAGTTAGATACAAAAGCTTCATAGAGAAAAAGAACATAATCTCCCTGCTAGATCACTTAGCCTGCTCTATTCACTTCTGACTACATAATAAAGATCTTGCTCTCTTTTACTGCTCGCATATTTAAAACGGTAAAAAAAGAAGAAAAAAGTATTTTTCGACAATATGAACCATTTGTGTCAAGGAGATGAAAGCTTCCTTTTAATGAACTGGCCACATCAAACTCAGATTTGTTCATGGCCCTATCTGCTGATGTGGCATGAAATGGCCCCGTGCCAGGTGAGGGGAGGGGGGCAGGGTCTAATTTACTGAGGTTTGGAGGAGCGAGCTGTTCCCCCGGCCTGTGCGCAGCTACCCGTGAGTAGTCCGAAAAAGAAAGGCTATATCCGCAAGGCTTTGCTTCAAGGAAATACTTACCACCATGCAATCAAAAAGGCCACAATAATGCGGGTCATCAAAATAATAAGTTATTTGGTTCATATGGGAACAATGCTGCACTTCAAAGGGGTGTGGTTTCAAAATAAGTAACAGATCATTTCCTCCACCATTCAATCGTCTGTATTCCATCAATCTCATATATGTTTCTAACTGGCCCCCCATATTACATCAATTCATTCTACAGCAACGCAACACTCCCTCCAATGCAAGACATTTTACGTGACATTGTTTAGATTTGTTCAACAAAACCTTTATATGAGAACACCGTATAATTTCATTAATGAAAACCACAGTTCCAAAAAAAAAATTTATGTCACTGATATAATACCTAATTTACTCAGTTTTCAATACCCACAACCACAGAAAGGAGTTCCAGCATAACCTTGGGAAATAAATTAATAAATGATGCCCATTACATTTGGTGAAGCTGCATTTTTAGGCCACAGTTCGAATTTTGAAATATATCAAATTTACATTTTTTTTCCTACTTACAATCAAGACTTCTGAACCTACTTTTATACAAGTCCTATGGTCCGACTTACTGTAATAATAAATCTACAAACTGCAGCAGAATGGGGGGATGAGAGGTGATGGAAAGCAAAGGGTGAGTGTGCCCTATAAATAAAAAAAAAACATGACAGGACTGTGGGAATATTGTCATCCGAGGACAAAAGGCCTTCTTTTCCACAGTGCTCCGGAAGATAAGAGAAAGGAAAACATCCCTTTGGCCTTTGAGTCCCACTAGATCACAAGCAGGAAAATACAGGGTTATAGGGTATCAGGCGAGGCCGGTGTTAAACCTCTCTAAGTCATTCCAGCAACAAGCTGACATCCTGCACTCACTCTCGCCGTGACAGAAATATACCGGCCCCAGCGCCGGCAGAGAGCTCACACTATTGATCGACCCTCAGCACAATATCTCCTCTTACATCCATCATTACTCTCGTTCAAAGGACTCTGGTCCCAACCTGCTTGTTAAGATGCCGCACGGTCTCATATTTCCCGCGTGCCGTTCGAGAACCCCTCTTTTAACCCTCGGCGATTTCAAATATTCCACGGTTCACTTTCGGAGGATTTCCAAGGCTACCCTGAGTCCGCACAATTACAGTTGTTAGCCGAGCTCCCCTGGTGGAGGCATGCTCTCTCGCTGCTTGGATTATTGACAGAAAACATTTGGCAGGGCCGGCTGGGACATGTACCGAGACGACATATACTGATTCGGCGCTCTATAGCAGCAGGTGAGCGATTTGGCGATGGGTACGGTCTCCACGTGGTGCTGTGAAGTAAAACCGCGGCAGAGCAGCCGCTGGCACCGACGCCGTGCCAATGGTGCTTCATACATAAATAAATAAATAAACATGGCACTTGGTACAACAATGAAGCCAGTTACACAACACAGAAAGTGTCAGCACTGTCCGTTTTTTGTCTTTAACAGGCATTGTGTGGGCTTTTGACTTAAATGACTGAGGACAGTGACTCTGAGGAAGGCGGCGGGCTCAATCTGGCCGTACGCATTGTCTCTGCACTTCCCTTATTACATCCCTTACATTTAAATCCGTCTTTCTCACGGGCACATCCTTTCCTTTGGAAGATGCAGGAGACACCTCTCTCGGCCAAACCGGTGGGCTGCTTCAATGGGCCAGAAAACAAAAACAGGATACCCTCTCCCACCTCCCCCCCCTTGTTTTAAACTCATGAGAGCTTTACTTACACAAAAATGTTCTGAGGGCATAAGGAAAAATGATTGGTTCATAGAGATAACCAATCAGATCGTAGGATTAATGGGTCCACGCAACAAGAGGAGGTGGAACCAACCAATCAGCTGTCATGGTCCAGCCTCCTACAGTTGCTTGGACCCACCTCCTATACAATCTGATTGGTTATCACCCTGAACCAATAATTTTTCCTTCTGCCCTCAGAACATTTTTTGTGTAAGAAAAACTCTCAGGAACTTGTCGCAAACACTTCCCAGGTACTCTGCAGCAGTAGGGGCATGGTGCACCCAGTGCCCCACAGAGATTTGACCCTCAACTCCTTCTTTGCTGTGTGGTTCAACAAGCTAGAATTCGCCGGTTCAAATTCCAGAGTTGATCCCTTGAGCAATTAACCCCCCCACAAAAAATGCTCCAGGGTTGTCATACTAATGACTGACCCAGTGCTCAGACCCCATCTTGGTTTTCACTTGTATGCGTACGTATGTCTCAAAGAACAGCAAGATAGGATATTCCCAAAGAAGCATTCCAATGTACATGTACACATACTCGTCGTACAAATGGCAAATAAAGCATTTTTTTCCCCACCATACCAGACCCTACACTCAGTCTCAAAGCATGGTAGATACCAACATACTGTCAGGTTTAGGATCAAGTGGAACCGTGAGACAGAACCTGGCTCGTTCGGGAAGAGGGATTCTCACAGTTTTCACGGGGTCACCCACATACTGACACTCCGTACACCGGCACCGAAAAGGACCCACGGGCTGAGCCGAGGAGACGCGGCTTCCGAGCCGGCCATCAAACGCCTGGGAAGATGTATACATAGAGCAGCCATGATTTTGGCTGTGCTGAGAGGATGTGACAGCATCAAGAGACCCTGCCATGTCCCGGCATGCGGAAGATACATGATGGCGAGGAGAGGCTGCCGAAAGCACAGGAGAATAAATCTCTTAATCGCGCACTGGCTCACGGTAACTCCCGACTCCATTTTATGAGGAATAGAGCGTTTTAAATCATTTACCAACCTTGCAGCTATTCCAGTTTTTTTTTTTTTTTTAAAGACAGTCATTTCAAATGATCTGAACCACACTGCAATGAATCACGGCCTATACAATATCAGTCCTGGTGATTCATTCCATCTCAATTAATCTTGCCATTTCTCTACACTTCCTAAGCTTCTGCAATAAAATTTCATGAGTAATAACCAAATAATTTCCATTGTACAGTTTATCTTATGTGCAACAAATGGCAAGCAAATTGTGAATAATTTTGTCAGCTAAGCCATCTGGTTTCAGCAATAACGATTCTTCAGTCTTGCTTAATTAACTGTGGCCATTAAGTGTTCTGAAATGTTATGCCCTGAATTTATGCCATGTAGTCAGAGGACAGCCGACAAGGACTCAATTAGGCTAGTACTGTTCCTAGGTCATATTCACCAATTAGGGAGAAAGATGTCAGGCTTGCTGCCCTCGCCTTTCCCATCTCTGTGTCCCTAGCACCTGGGTAAATGCATGACGTCTCTTCACTTTCCATTGAACTGAATAACTCCCCGAAAGCAGTAATTACTGGACTCCTGCAAAAGCTGTTTACAGACGCGGATCCATGGTTAGATGCTGCAGAGCTGGTTTAATAGTTTCAGGAAATATTACTGGCTCGTGGGAGACCGTCAGACACAGAGATTTTAGCATTCCATTATAAGTAACCACCCAATATTAGAATAGAAAGTGCTTTTATATAGTGGAATTAACCAGTAATTAAGCATCACTGTGAAAAAAATGATAAATGGCCTCAGTAAACCCTTACTGAACAGGGACATTGACCTATCACGAAGAAGTGGTAAGTTACAATGAACTGAATGTTGTAGGAATCCTAATCAAAGTATGCAAGCGTAACCCACCTAGTATCCCATTAAAGGACACTTGCCTACTAAAATTGTGTTTGGGGACATTCCCTTAGGTGTCCGATGGCTGAAACAGGGTGAACTTGAGAGACCAAACTGGTGCAGATCTCCACCCCCAGACTTAAGGGGCGAAGTGGCTTCACCGCCCACCAGACAGACAGAGCAGCCGCTGAGTTGGAATGGGTCTCCACATCCACACTCGTGGCGGCTCATCGAGTGGCTCTCGCTGTTCTTGCTGTGCCATGCAGATATACTCTAGGCTCTCTGGTTTTCTCCTGCAGTCCCAGTATCTACATTGGCCAAAAAATATGGCTCTGCTTATGTGTATGTGTGCTCGGAGATGGACTGTCATCATACCCAGGGTGCACCCCTGCCTAGTGCCTTATCCTGCCTGGCACAGCCTGCAGGTCTGCTAACAAACCTGACTGGTGGCTGGAAGATGAACAAGCAAGGGATCCCCCCATGGGGCTGACTGTACCCCTACCCTAAAAGGGCAGCTACTCTTTCAACAGCAGCATGCAGCCCCTTGCCACAGCAGCATAGAGGTAGCTCCCAAAGAAGTCAGCTTGGGGGCCTCTGTGACCCCTGCCAGAGTAGGGAGACCTGGGAGAGCATGGCTTCCTGCTTCCACCACAAGATTCAGCCATATCCTTGTGGAGCTTCAGCGGCAGGTGGCCCAGCTGCAGGCTGCCAGAAATGCGTGCCCCCTGGGTCACACCCAGTTCAGGGGCCCGAGGGCAGCAAGGCGCCCTCGGGGCGGCGCCGGGGCGGGGGGGGGGGGGGGGGGGGGGGGGGGGGGGGGGGGGGGGGGGG
>JABFDZ020000045.1:7638048-7665166 GCA_019775955.2 Pollimyrus isidori | reverse complement strand
CCTGGGGCACCACGGCGCCAACCGCCCCCCCCCCCCCACACAAAAAAAGATTGTCGCTACGCTTTGACAGGAGCTGGAATCGCGCTGTTTACCTCCGGCAGTTTGACTCGGTGACAGACGCAGCAGGATGGCCGGAACAGACCGGAATTTTTGAGCCTCGCCACCAGCTGCCCCCGTCGGAGTCACTGTGCTGGTGTCAGAAGCGGGATGACAAGCCCACAGGTGGGGAGCATATCCAGTAGCGTCTCCCTGTATGTGCCCCTGTCATTGAGGGTCCGAGGAAGGATCACGATGACACGATGGCTCCCAACAGTAAGGGGCAGAGTAGCAATCCTAGCCACCTTATTAAAGAGACCTAATCTACTGGGCATGTGATAAGGATTGCTGTCTCAGATGTGAATCTTCATGTATCGGCACTCACCAACTAACAGTAATTTGCCCTCAGATATTTGTACATACTTGAATGAAAAGGCCCTTACTACTGTACAGTATGCTGACAGCAAGGGACTTGCAGCGACGTGTGGCACCCATGGCACCTGTCGTTCACAGCACATCATGCATGAACACATAGAGACGTAGCTGTCACTTAGTTACTGTTACCGAGCAGGCTGCAAGCTTTTCCTAACGGCAGAGGTAGGGCTCACCAATGAACAAACAGGCCACTGTAGGACTGGGAATTCACTCCATTCTATAGGAAAAGGGTAGGCAATACAATGGTCTTACGGTAGTAGTGGGCAATAAGAGGATAATTTATAGTGACTGGTTGCAGTTGTATCTAATTGCACAAATCAGGGCTATTGCAAGAATCGCAGTACAGCACTACTTAACACTATTACAATAACGACAGAAGAAACCAACAAGTGCTTGTCACGTGATAGCTGCATATTTGGAGGCTGCAGCAGTGCTACAAAAAAAAAAAACAGAACACTGTATAACAAAGCAATTTCAGTCTGCATAACATCTCAGCATTTTCTGTACATCTCCCTTCTTCACTAATAATCTGTCTCAGTGTATATCAACTTAGTGACTAGATCTTGAACTGAAAACTTGATCTTTTCTAACCAGTTAGCTGAACTTCTCCTGATAATGGAATAATTTTCTCTAGATCTTGAGTAAACAAATGTCATTTTTTCATGATGTTGGAGGTGACGTGGCTAATGAGGAAGAATTTGTTCCATAAAAAACAAGGTTCTACTTCAATTGAGTGTAAACGGTTTGAATCTGACATAGACTAATGTACTGTAATTAACAAATTTCATAAAGATGCCATTCGTTCAACAGGTGACACAATCTTTCTGACCACCTGAAACACAAGGACCAGACAATATGCGGAGTATCTGGTTATGTGCACATAATATAATGCCACAAACAGTGTTTCTTGTCAGCATAGAATTTCTGATTAAGTAGGGTAATTGTCATTACTACATACATTCCAATTTGGTTGGTTTGTTAAAAAAAATCATTGATTGTGATTCAAACCAAAAATATTGTGATATAACTTTTCTGCTATATCACTCACCCCTAGCTACACTAAATATGGCAAGCAACAGAATGAAATATTCAAACACATCTGCAGCCACGAGACCCGGAACATTTACTGCCACATTCAATGATTTGGTGGGACAGCCAACTTGGCTAATAAGTGCTACCATGTGAACTGAAGCGTGTCCTTTCATGCGCTACTAAACAATAAATAGCAGGAAAAAAAAAAACAAACAAAAAAACATAATGGATAAGCAAAGACAGTCATTTTCGTTAAGGAAGATTCTCAGAACTTATCTAGAAGTATCATTTCATAATCACTGAACCCTTGTCTGCTTCCCCTTATGTGTGTAGATAACTTTTGCTAGAAATGTAGTAAGATCTAAAGATAATTTGAGATGCCTCAAAGGATGAGTATGCTTATGCAGGTGTGAAACATAATAACATGTACAATGCTGCTGATCATATCAATTTCTCTATAACAGCTTTATAAAACTGGGGTGATACACTGACTCAACTGTTATGACATGGCCCAAGGTTCGAAGCTTGCACCAAATTTGTACTTTATCCGGTAGAGTTACTTGATTGACTAATTTGGCAGATGTTTTTCATCCAAATAGCACACAATTGAGAAAGTAGGGCCAACCAGTCCCTGGAGCAATTGGGGCATCACTCTAGGGCGCAACAGTAAAATTACTCTGCTAACCAGGAGATTTGAACTGGCCACCTTCTGATCACTGGTAAAGGGTTCTAATCCACTTAGCCACACACCGCCCTTAAGAGTGCATTCCCCCCTTCATTTGCAAAGGTTTTCCCTCGCAGTCCAACATGATTTAGGTAACCATAATTTGCTCTTATAGTGCAGGAAGATATGTGTGTGTGTTTATATTACCAATTGACCAAATGATCCCCACAATGTAATAAAAACCTGTGATTTTGACCTTGTGGGAATGTAAAAACAATCATAAAAGTTTGGTTACTTATGATTAAGGTTAAGGCTAAGGTTAAGGTTAAGGCTAATGTGACACTGACTGGATAAGTTACTGAGAGAAAAAAAAATGGATCAGAAGAAAGACCTGGTGAAGCTTCCTCCATCAAAATATAAATCCATATGTAACTGTAAACGGAGCAGCAAGCTCTGGTAGTCAAGCTAGTCTGGAACATGCATATATAAGTGATAGCTTTTCCCTGGAGAGCACAGAGCTAGAAGTGAAACAGTCATATTAGAAGACTTCCCAAAAGTGACAATGTGTGCAACCTCTAAAAAAGTGTTATGACTGGTTATATGAGTTAATAAACCCATGCCTTAACTCCAGATGACTCTAAGTCATCATCACTCTGGCTCATCAGCGGGGGTGATAGACTTTCTGGTGGTGAGCGGTCTTTTGGACCAGGGCCCCCACTGGGGATTCTGGATCAAATCTCCAGATCTACCAGGCTTTACAAAAAGGGGGGGGGAGGGGGGGGAGTGTAGGGCATAGTGACACACAACCTCCACTGTTAGCTGCCCCACTCATCCAAGTGCATTCTGGGTAGGCCAGGAAGCTGCTGAAGGCATGCTTCTTTTCAGAGGTGGCTTTGGGTCTCCATGGGAGGACCTCCCAATGATTTACTAACCTGCGACCAAGTTAAGCCTGGAAACTACATTAGATCTCAGATGATTAAAAGTTTGATTCTTAATATTTTCTTTACCAAGTGGTGCCTTTGTGAAATGTTAAACTGCCAGTGGGGGTGAAAAGAAGCAGAGCAGGCTTTAATATGCCTGAAAATCCTACAGCTTGTTTCCTTTTTTACTTTTTGAACGGGGGTCAGTGAAATGAATTCTCAGGTCACGCACAAAGACAGACAGACACACACTCACAAACATAATCGCAAAATCCGCCCACCTTCCCCGCCCACGGATCAAGTTAAAGGAATTTAAACCGTGATACATATGCTGTGAAGATAATGTCAGTCCTGAGGCGCTGACAAATGGAACAAACTCACTTACCATCTCGTTCCCGAACAAGATGTCGACAAATGGCATGACCTTCATCAAGGGCTCCTTGAAGAACGCACTGATGAACGGGGCTGAGAGGTTCAAGCAGAAGATCTTGTTGTTATCGGACGCATGCTTGGCCACCTTCATGATGGACTCCGGGGACACTGTCAGAAAAAACCCCTGAAAGGAAACAGCAATTTCCCCATATTTGTGAGAGCTGAAGACTTTCACTGTGAACAAGATACATAATGACAAAGGTCCTCAGTGCATTAGTACACTGTATATTTAATGCAAGGTCAAATACATATAGATCAATGTAGACCTCTAGCAAAGACCATAATGAATACCCAAATGAGACAATAGATAAAAAATGAAAGACTTTTAAAAACAAAAATGATACCTGCAACACATTCCAAATTATTTTAGAAAATCAAATGTTTTATTCGCTCATCATCCCTAAAGACTTAATTAGAGTCTGCATGTATGCATCTTAAACACTATTTTAAATCATTAATAATGGGATCAAAGTTAAATGGAAAAAAAAAGGTCAGACATGTAATTTTCCACCCAGCTAAAAGAACGTCCTGAAAAAAGCATCCAAGACAAGAGCGATGGCTGAGGTCCAGGGCCTGTACTGAAGGAAGCACCGTGCTCGTATCGAATTATGTGCAAAACAAAAGTCCTGTCTGGACTCTCCTTACTTGGAAACAAGAGAGGTTGGTCTCTGCATTGTGTGAATGAATACAAATCAGGTAAGAAATACCCTTTGTATTTCATCTGGAAATCTGAAACGACACCCCAATGCCAAGTACACAAAACTCCCCTTTTGATACTGATCTTCCTAACCTTGTTTTAGCTACACAATTATTCGTAATAGCTTTGCATCAATGGGAAAAAAAATGTACTGGATACATCTGTAAAATGCCAAAGCATTCCTAGCGCAAACTGTGCCGAACCCCCTCGATGTATTAACATCTATAAAATTACCGAATTTCACATAAATACTTTGAAATGCTTTTATGTGTGGCACAAAAATGGCTTTTGATTACGTTTGCTGTAGGCCAAAGTTGATTTGCTTTGTTACATGACTGTAATTTCCTATACCAGTGCTGCCATAAATACACCAGAGGCTCACCTCCAGCACATGGCCAATCACCGATCCTGACATTTTTCTCTAAGATGCTGTCAGTCTATTAAAGGGTAACGCTGCTTTTTTCCCCCTTTCAGATCAATACCAGCTTTTTATGTTGCTGGAGACAAGCATTTGTAGGTCCTGCATTACTGCCTCTGATCAAAGGGCAGAGCATCTATTTAATTTCCAGGGGGTTGTTGAACTTTAAAAACACATTCCGCATAGACTTTTTAATTAAAAGAGCACTATAATGTTGTCTAACATTACAATATATCACAGTACATCAATAACAAAACACTGAAAAAACTAGTTCCGTAAGTGATGTTTCAAGAGATTAAAATTCCAGATCCTGACTGACACATTAAAACTTGAGTAAAAAATATATATACACACGTGTACATTGACTCCTTATCACCAAGGTCAACTGAACTTATTTACACAAATTTAGTGCTTAGGCACCCATATGTGGTCAGCATGGAGCACCATAGTCATTTTCGCTTCATCATATCGATATAAGGCCATCTTCATCTTTTGCTACATTCTGCGCTGCATTCTTCAAGTCATCAACACACTTCAGCTTTGATGCCAAGGAATTGGAAAACACAATCCCTGCACATTACAGCTTTTGTGTTTCTATGTTTGAAGTCCGAGGAATGCTCGGGGCAGACCTTTCATAAAAATAATGTACGTCTTTTGAAAGTTATAAGCTTTGTGACTTCAGCGGCTTCTGGGTAAGGAGCCCAGGTCTTATGAAATTCCAAGGCCTATCATAAACCTGATTTTGTGGAACAGAAGCTGAATAAATCAAGTCTTTAGAGCTCAGGTAAAGATTGTGTGTCAGGAATAACAGATGTAATTTCTCCAGATGTCATAGAGTCTTACAGTAATGACTATACGGTTTCCAGCTAAGGATTAAAGTGCTTATGGTACACTTTGTGTTTTTCTGTTGTGGCAAAAGATGTATTAAGTCATTCAGAGACTGTTTTGCTGCTTCACACAACACGGTGGTGAACTTCAACCAAGGTAATTTGAATTTTGGGTGGATGGTTATGTAATGAATGCTTTCTCAGAACTGCAGTTACGCTACAAAATCATTCACAAATTAACAGTAAACTAAAGTTGAAACTCATTTAATAGGACATCGATGCTAATTGCACTCAGGTCTGTCCTCCTGGGGATGTTCTGACATCAGAATATCCGTGTTACACAGATGAATGAGCTCACATGACTAAAAATATACCAGGCATCTGAAGAGTGAAAGTGTTCTATTTTAGTAAGAATATTTTTCTGTGTATTGCCAGTGGAGGTTATGAAAAGTAAACTTCAGTGACTTTCATTCAGAGTTCATTTCGACTCCTGTATGCCCTTTGTTCATAACACAGTTTTATGATGTACAGTGTCACAGCTTCAGAACTTGAAATATTTAAAGTGTTTCGGGCTACATGAACTGTTAGCAAAGACGTCTATTTTGTCACTTTTAAAGTACAAGTTCCAAATTATTAAAAAAACTAAGCAAAAGTAACGAATGACCATACTTTGTTAAAATAGGTTCAATGTACATAATGACATAGAGATGATACTTTTATAATAGTCCAAATATATTTTTAGGAACTGTATAGATAATATATAATAAATATTATCATATTTTATCATTATAATATGGTTTATTCATATTACTATGATTATTATCACCATCATGACTGTGTACTGATTACTGTTTATAGAAATTGAATACACAGACAGGTGAATTATTATAATTATTATTAGTTAGTAAACTACAAGTTCACAAAGCAATAACTATTTTAACAGTTCATTAGAGAAGCAATTTGGGTCAATTCAAGTGGTCCATTAAGAAATGTTATCCAGCAACACGAAGTAACCTTGGCCACACCTGCATTCTGACTGGCTGGCTGAGATAAATACTTGGTTCCTCATGCATTCAGGAGATCATTCCATTTGGAAAAATGGTACCCGTAAACTAATACAAAAGTACTAAAAATTCCTTAAAAACACACAATAAAAGATCTAAACCTTTAGAACAGATCCATGTTAATTTTAGCCAAATATCTCGACCATGAGGACCCATACTCTATAATAAACGAGCAGTAACGAAACGTCCGCTTTTACTTCGGTAAATCATCTATATTACGTGCAGCTCTGACATTCGTACTCATTTTTCTTAAATTCATGTTTGTTTACAGAAAGGTTTCTCAAAGCTGCAATTACTTTCCCCATGAGGAGCTTTATTCTGTTTTGATAAATGTCTTCCAGATTGTCCGGGTTTAGTATGTCTATTAAAGCCACTCACCAGCAGGTTTCGGCATCTCATTACCTCCGGCGAGCTCCCCCGACATGCGCTGAGGTAGACAGACTTCATTATACGCAATCATATGGAGCTACACTGATTAAGGTCATATGTTATCACACACTGGTATCCTCTTCCAGCTTTGAAAAAAATCATACCACAAGAAGATCAATATCTTAGGGTAGGGGGAATTTATTAACGGAGTTTGAGTCTCTGTCTTAACAGGTACCATAAATTTGCTTGTGGCACAAACACAGATCTCATTTTGTAGAATCAAAAAGCCCATAGCAGCTAGTCTCAGTGGTTCTGCTCTAAAACACAATGAATGAAATCACATGTCCTTGTGAAGTACAAAGTAAATTAACATTTTTACATTAAAAAATACCATCCGGTTGTATGGGGGATGAAAGCAATTTAGAGAAAATAAAGTTCTGTATATACTTCCGTTCTAGAGGAATGAATATAAAATATGTGCTACAGTTGTTTTGTTAAAGCAGCTGATTTATTAATCACTTGAGAACAAGGTCAGTTGGTTTTATTTAAACACAAGTTCAATTAAGCTGATGGGACAGACAATAAATCTGTTTCAATAAAAAGGGCAGCATCATTCAACATGCCAGTGGGTGTAAAATGTGTCCAAATTTCTGGTTTTTTCATAGTGTAACTGTACAGATAACATCTGTCGTGTCTTCTCATAACATCAGATATTCATGTACAAGACAACCTTATCAGAAATTTAGGACTTCATACAGGTCAATGGATAAAAGGCAGTAAAATTTAAATAAAGCAGCCTTTGTAATACATGGCCACCAGTTATCCATCACAATAGAGGTCTACACTGAGAATCAAAATATCTGAAAAACAGAGGGGGATCCAGTAGATAGTTAGGTAAAAACAGAAGCACAACACATATAGGAGACAAATGCTGAATAATACTTTACAATGAAAAATTACCTCACAAAGTCATTAAATGACCAAACATCCAAGGGTAAGACTATCACGCCAAGAAACAGACCTACGAACAAACTCCTATGGAGGTCTTTACTCCTCATATCAATACCAGTTCAAAACTACGTGTACATCAAGTATACATCAGAAGAGTAAAGTATAAGATTTCATGACTATAACTGTGTGTTAAAAACCCTGTACAGCCTACTAGCTAATTACCAGTTCTACTTGCTTTAGTAATCAGATATCCAATAGACAATAGACCCGCAGAATGAAAAAACAACAAATTAGAATTAGATCAGCCTATAAAATGTTATTAATCACCTAAATCATTTTTGTTAAGAAGAAATTTTGTTGTGTTCATTAATGGGTTGATTGCATAAGAAAAAAAATACACTGTGGTAATTTTATTCATCCCCCCACCCCACTGTCAACCTACCCAATAAAGGAAAGGGGGGAAAAAAGCTGAATTTTATATGACAGTGAGGATCTGACTTCTTAAATGTCAGACACCTGGAAAGTTATATACATGTTCCAGATAATGAAACTCACATCGCAGGCCACGTTAAAATTTACACTGTGTACGTGCAACATACATGCTGTTCATAAAGCATGACGAATTACATTGATTGATGTGAAACACAAATTTCATACATCTTTATTAACCTCTGCAGCCAAACCAAAGGAATGGAAATGCTTGGCAGTCATTAAATTGAACTACGGCAGCCTGCTATGGAATACCATTAACCACAGTTAGGACTCAGAGCTCATTCCTGGAATTGTTACTTGACTTGAGCTACCGCAGTTTAACTGTATCGTATTCACAGCAACAGGGTTTCAGGGGTCAACTTGCACAGTGTGTAAGAATTGTATAAGGTGGGAAAAAATGGAATTGCCTTAAAGCAACTATCTAATTTCATAATCTATCTATTGCGGTCTGTTATTGATGGATCCGATGATATATTAATTGTATCATATGCACTACGTCAAACAAATCTCAGATCAATGGCCAGAGTGTAAATTGTGCTCCATGCAAGCCCTTTACTGTATATTTCAGGACTCTTAAATTGTCTCCGTGATGCTCCTGCATGTTAACCAGTCTGCCTGGAACTGGCACAACGTACCGCACATATAAAACAGCTGCTTCAAATTGCTATCAGCCGTGGTCAGGGTGCGGCTAAACCTCACACGCGCTACTCCGGAGCATTAATTACACTCAGCTATTGTAATCTTTATATAGTAAACAAAGAATACATAATTTACACAAATAAAATAATTTATATTCTTTTCATATGATAAATTTCTGCTGGGTGTGTGTGTGTTGAATAAGTGATTATTGAAAATAGATCTGTGGATCTCATTAGTATGTGCTCCAAAAAGGAAGGCATTTAATTTTAAACAAAACAAAACAACCAGGATGAATAGCAACTGCATGTAGAGCATACAGATGCACACTATGGCTGCATCAGTACCTAATTAATTAAATTATAATATAAATGTACACGGTGAATTTTCCTTGCTTATATGCCATAAAATGAGAGCTATCATATTCACATCTGATGGCATTTTTACAGGAATCGATTTATTTAGGACACGGCATATCCTTCATCCTGGAAATTAATGTGTAAAGGAATGAGATACTACAAATATATGTAATCAGCAATTTAGCAATAATCTCTATAAATAAATAATCAGTGGTGCCATTAGCGTGACATCCGTCCCAGCCCTGTGCGGATACCTAACCTGCAGCCCTATTGGCCGATCACATCTATCATGCAGAGGTCTGCTAACCTTGCGCGTTCAGACCGAACGGACGGGGAAAGGAGGATCTGAAACTTTAATTTGCACTGCTGCTGGAGAAGCGCAGTCACGATGGCCTATGGCACATTACCTGCACACTAGCAAAAAAGGCGTGAAAGCGCCAACCCAGGAATGTTAACCCTATCAGGGAGGTTAAAGGTGGCCAGCCACTAAATACAGGGGGAGTGTACGTAATTAGTGCACAATCTCACTAATGTTTGCTGTGCAACATGCTCTTGAAGCTCTTCGGGTCTGTGGCCTGTGCTCTCTCCCGTAGTGTTTGGGAAGGGGGAAAAAAAAACCCTGCTGGATAAAGTTACAGACTGGGCCGAGAGGGGGAAAAGAAAAAGAAGAAAAAAAAAGAGCAAGGAATGTACTTAGGATTTAAAACAGACAACTTTCGGAGCCAAGAGACTCCAAATGCCAGTACTAGTCCACATAATTCAGCGCATAACCTAGCCTCAGACTCACGCTGTGTAAAAGCAACATATGCTAACCCAAAGAAAATTAAGTAGCGTTTTATGTATATGCAAATGCTTACAGATTTTTTAAAAACTCAGTTTTAGACGAATAGGTACAAAGCAGACATTGTTAGTACTTGGTGATATTTTCAAGTGAAGACTTTGTGACTTTGATGGAAAGGAAGCTGTTTCATCCCAGTTTGTGGAACTGGGACAGACCAAACCACACACTTTTGTTCAGTTTGCATATAACTAATACCTGCACAAACATCCCCAGAAATATTTGACTCTCATTTCCTCATTCGGCTGCAGTTACAATCGTGGCTTATCATGGAGGCTCGGTGGACGCATACGGGTGGAGGTACAAGTCAGCTCAGAGCAGACAGGTTGAGATATTGCTGCCATTTTTTGCTAAGAATGCCGCGGGGGGGGTTGGTGGATGGAAAATGTTGCCTGAGTAACAAGAAACAGTCTGCTAATCCCACCTATACAGAAACAGATGTTGAAACTTTCTTCAAAAAAAGCAAAACTATGAGGGCACATTTAAAGGGGGGTATGAACCTCGTTAGAGAGAAGTGATATTGCTCTCAAATGCCTCAGTAAAATCAAGCTATTCTTTCCCCTGCTTCAGTAATTCACACTGCCTTGACTCTTTTAATGCACTTCATTAACACAGCATGGCACACAGAAGATGGCACATCTCTCTACACATAAAAATGTGCTGCTAGGTGTGGGTCTTCAGAGGAAACAGGAAATACACCTATGTCACCTGTCACTTCCCAATGACGCCAACCTTGCTTGTTAGGCAGTCAAAAAAGGTTAGTTAGGGTAAATTCAGGTGAGAAAAAACTATTTTGTTCACGCTATTGAATTCAAAACAAATAAAGGATATTGTGCACAATATCGTGAATGCCTATCAAATTCCCCAATAAATGGCTGTATAACTAGTGCTTTGAAACACTGTACTGGGAAAGGTGGACATTTTTCAAAATGTGGGCTCTATTTTATCTGGAAAAACCCGGATGCATGCCCTTGCCGCAATAATCAAGCGTAATGGTTTGGGTGATACTTTTCTGCATCAGGACCGAGATGATTCAATATCACAAATTTGACTCTCCACCAAATCTACAAATGACCGTCGGACCAAGCTAAAATGCAAATGGATCACACAGCAAGACAACGGAATGATCGCATGTCTACATCAGAATTTCTGAAGAACAAATACTGCACCTTGAAAGTGACCTAATCCAGAGTTAAACCCATTTAAGGTTGTGGCAAGAACCGAAATGAGCATTTCATGGTCATAAATCAACAAATTCCCAGAATCAAAGCAGTTTTACGTGGAAGGGCAGTCGACAATTCCTCCGTGACACCATCAGTGACTGATCAATATCTACAGGAAATGTCAGGTTGTAGTCACTGCAGCTAATGTTGGCACAACGAATTACTGGGTGCATGGGGACAATTGCTTATGGGAGGGCTGGGTGTTGCATAACGGTACAAAATAAATGACATAATCAGTCTTGCACTCAGGTTCCCTTCTTTTCAACGATGAGAACATGCAGAACATCAAAAAGGTGGCAAATACTTTATCACTGTGCTGCATATACAACAGATACAATGATTTATATCAATTCCATGTTTCATTAAATAATAGTTCATTACAATATTACTTTTGACAAATGGCCTGTCAGCATTTCTTAAAAAGGTAAAGTGCACCTTACAGCTGCTAATTTTTGGTGATTAAAGAAACAACAAATAATAATTAGTAGCAATTATGAATTGGAAACTTTTTAAATGTCAAAACTTTAAGATGGTAGCTAGACAATGTACTCTTAGAGATGTGATTCTAAGACAGTCGTGGATAGAAATTTTGGCTTCATACAATGGCAATGTATTCCATAAACAATCTATATATTTCAACTAACTAAATGGACATTATCTAAGATACTCCCTGTTTCATACTAAATCAGTAACTAATTTTTGCCTTGTTTTCTGTCCATGGTCCTAGTGAGAATATTTAAACATTTATATATTCTTTACAAGCTATTATTCTATTCTGCACACTTTATAGTGATACTCAGAAAAATGTTTTGGTAAATGTTCAATCCTTTGACAATTATGTCATGTGGACTATCATTTCAGAATTTTGTGTGGAATTTGATACTGCACAACTATCTGCTTTTTACATGATACCGAACGCGGACTGTCAAATAAATGAATTTTTTGACTTATTCATCCCAAACATCCTCAAATCCATATTTTGGACACAATAAAATTCATACACATCAGAGGTGGATTTAGTAATGTGTCCGGCTGAATGAACCTGTCCCTAATTTGAAAAAATGATTTGTCCGCACAAACCTAGACACAGACAAAGGGTTCTGTCAGATATATTGTATCTACATTGTACTGACATACAGTTTTATTATGACCAAGAATTTATAATGGTAAAAATATCAGCAAGACTTGTGAAGTTTCTTCACATGAATACATCTTTCAAGAAGACAACCACATTGAGAGTTGTGGCCCACAGACCAGGAGCTCCAGGCTCAGAAATCATCTTGGGTGGCTGCTCTGTACCTACCTCCAGTCTTTCTTGTAACTGTTCTGCCACAGACATTCAAACAGGCAGTCTGTCACTGCGGTACAATCGTCTGTCTAATGAATATCACCATACTGAAAAATGCGCTCGTAACCATACAAGGCAATGAATCATCCTTGGTCTTGGTCGAGGGACTAAAATAACAGAGATCGAATAACAAAGCCCAAAGTGATGCCTCCAGCAAAGAAATTGACAGTTAATTTGATCTATACTTCCCTCGTAAACTCTAAGAGCTCCTAAAGGAGCATGCCTCTCACTCTTAACGGCTTCTTTAAATCCCCTAATTATTGTAAACAGCATGTAAACAATTGTATATACTGCTATAACCACTCACTGCTGAAGAGCTGTGCCCAGTGCTCCATGCAGGGATGTAACAAATAAAATATACATGTAATGCTTAGTTCTCAAAAAAAAAAAAATCATACAAAACAGTTAATTGATGATTCATAATCACTTAAAAAAACATCTCGAGGCTACTATAATGTGACAATCCCAGATCAAAATGTCCACCACAGATTTGAAAACAATGACTCCTGGCTGATATAAGAATAACAGAAGGCTATTTAACCAATGGGAGGTTAGTCATCTGAAGATATACGTCTCATTATAACCCTAAAAACGAATTATCAAATTTTCACCAAAGCTGTGATAGCAGAACACAAATGTGTTTTTAGTTTCAACCTGACTGTGAATTGAAATGATATGACTGAACTCTGTGCATGTAATCTGAAAATTGAATAAATTACCCAAAGCGTAGAAATAACGTATGCTAAAATGAGTGTTAATTACAGTCGTGGGTGGTAGAACTGTAGTATTGTGCTTTTGTCAAAAGTATACAGATTTCACTAAACAAATGCAATGTTCCTTTCAAAAGGAGATACTTATGCAACCATATCATTACACTTTGTATCTGATCATGTCTTCCCGACTTCCAGCAGACTTTTTGAACGCTATGCAATCAACATCACAACAAATAATACAAAAGCAGCCTTTATATTATTTATGGCAAATCAGAATTTAGCAGAGAACAGACCCACACACAGAAAAAGAGCAAATAGTGAATAAATTCATATACAGCTATATAAATGCAAAATGTAATTCAGTATGTTAGTCAGGTGTTAGAAAGTCATTCAAACTAGAGGATGGAATATGACACTAAATGTAAACATCATAACTGAAAAGTCAATGAAGCACTGATATTAATTTATAATCGAGCTTTCAATGCAGCACCAAATATGCTTTGGTTAAACGTTAAACAATTTTAAATTTATCATTATAATGATTTTATTTTGTCTATATTTATGTTTAATTGATTGCTTATAAAAAGTCTTTTTTGGTCTTTATCAGATATATTCCAAATGTGGAATGTAATAACCAGACAAAGCAGCAGGGAACTAAAAATCATAATAAAAGTTGTTCTTGGCCAAAACTATAAAATAAAATGTGGCAATGTGTTAACAGGATTTAAAGATCATATTCATGCAATTTGTTAACCTCCAACCCAACCAACTGACTGATCTCATAATTATTGTTCCAGGTCAGGATTAACACATCTGCTTTTACTCTTAGTTTAACTGACGGCCACTTACAGTCCGTGTGATCGCGGTATCGTAATCATTTCCAAATTAGGAGAGTAGCTATTCGGACCGAACAGCCTATATGGGGCCCAAGAAAGACCAAGCACTTTAAAAGCTTTGCTCGGTAGGAGCGAGGTAAGTTCCTAATTGCTTGGGGGGGGGGGGGGAGTGCTATGTAAGTCAACAAAATCTGATCGATGAAGAGGATTATATTAGAGGGAGCCCTTGGTCTGCGGCCAAGAAGAGCAAGCGCTAGGGCCCAATCTCTTCAGCTGAAAATAATCAAAAGGCTAAGTGAAGACTACATGGCTGAAGAGCCACATTTGTGCAGGAAGGGAAAAAAACACATCAGCTATTGATTGGCCAGACCAAGGTAATTAGAACAGTTGTCAAGGTGACAGGACACATGCCCTTAACACTGAAGAAATATATCTTTGTTTTACACTGAACTGAGTGAATTAGTGCTTGGTAAATGGCATCTTTTTATTTATTTATTTTTTAAACCAGCAGAGTGCAAACACTCATTAAGCCAAAAAGGTGCAGTGTGAGGAAGGTCAAAATACCAGTTATAAATGTCTGAAATTTACTGAACACATCAGGGCAGTTTCACACGAATCCTGTAGTCCATTTAACGGATAGCTAAATGTTTTTAAAGAGCAAACTATTCAGCGTTATAAAAACAAACAGAGATTAATTCCAATGAAATCTGAAAGAAGTCTTAACAGAATAAATACTCTTTTAAACTTTTTAACAGAATCTCCTGTTTCATAAGAACAGTTTCACAGAACAAAAAAGTCTAACAACTGCAGGAAGTTCATTTCAACTGTGTATGTAACCTCACCATCAATACTTAATGTGCCTTATTCATATGGATATCTCCTTTTAATAAAAGAAGTACATCACAGAATGAAAACATATTCACATTTCGCTTAAAATTTTGCAAGGTACTGTGTTTCAAGAGCTTATGCTAGGATGCTAACTGCTACATAAGCTAGCATGGAGCACGAGTATAATAAATAGCGCACATATCCACGCAACGTGAATAATTTTGTTATCACCGACTGTTCAGCTAACGTGCCCTCATCCTCAGTAACAGCTGTCGAGTGATATACATGCACACACACAAACACACAACCCGGATATTTGCGCTTCGATGCAGCATTTGCAAATCGCATAAGCCACTTACAACCAATCTCTGCTGAGGAAAGCGCAACATTGAGGAAGCTTATAGTTCCTACAGCCAAGAAAGTTCTAAGTTCCCCTGTGGTGGACATCCTATCCCTTTCAGAAGATGAAGTGAAATGAAGGTTTCTTACATTGCGTCTTAATCCATGTAAAAGCACCCAAAGAGTAAATCCTGTATTTTATTGACCGCTGATTTGCATAGACCCTGTTGAATATAGAGTTGAATGTTGAGAAACTGCTTCTTCAAAGAAGACTTTAATATATTAGTAATTCATATATCCTTGCGAGCACTATGGAACAGAAAATGCCAGCGACTAAGATCTGTTAGAGAATCATCTACCTTAGATTGTTTTCATTTGTTTCTTCTGTTAGCATGCATTTATAAAATCAGAATGTACAGCATGATGGAAGCCATCTGTGAAAAACACAGCTGGTGGCATTGTAATAAACACTAGAATTGGTCAAGATCAATAACGTTTCATTAGATAATAATTCACCCAAAGGTACCCTGGAGAAAAAAATTCTAAGCAGTGTAATAATAAATACCAATAAATGCCAATCATGACGAGTGAAAAGTTTGTATTTGTACTAATTATTTGTTAATCATTGATATGTAATGATCTTCCCCATCAAGTTTATAAATATTAAAGATACTGACAGGTTCAAGTACCCCATATAAGTGTGACTGAGGGATATAATTTACACCTAAAAGGTAAATGATCTGGAATAAGCAGTTTCTCTCTAAACACTGAGTACTGAGAATCGTTCCTCTGAAGGCTCCATTATCTCACCATAGACATAACCTCCTATGGATATTTAATGTCGTTACAGGGAACACGAGACTCCTTAAAACTTCTTTTTCTAGATGCCAAGTCTCCATTGACCATACACATATGGTAGCACAAACCTTCCAACCTGAAGAAGCCTTGTAAATGTGAGTATGCAAAATAAAAACCCCGATAAACTAAAAAAGGAACTTTCTATCAATGGCACAGCGCCTTTCCATGAGAAGAGGAACAAGTAAACTAATAATATTTCCTCTTGATTTGTCCTCCTACCACTTTGGAGCTGGCAGTGAATTTCCCAACCCGATAAGGGCTTAGCCAGTGTAATCCTCTGAGTTTCCTGGCCTTATCTGGCATGCGAGGAAGAGAGAAACCCTCCAGTTCCTTCAAAGGCGACAGCAGCCGAATGCCACGACGTGGGACCGCGTGGCGCACTCGACCTGCTGGGAGGCAGTACGGCCCACGCGGGCATGTGCACGTACTGTAGGAGAGGCAGCCGTGGGATGTTTACCGGACGTCTCCTGAAGAACGCTGATATAGCAGCACAGACAGGTACCGCTCTGAGGCAGCCGTGGCCCATGATCCGTGTCCTAATTAGCCTGCGGTAGCTGCACTCATGAAAGTGCAAGTCAAAGACGTGCCTTGCCATCCTATCAGTCAAATTAAGTTATTCGCATTGGAAATGTCAGCACTTAGCAAAGACGACTGCTTGAAATTCATCTCTAACCAAGACTCTTCGATTAGCTTTTTCAGCTCTACTCTCTTACCCCGCATTTTTGGGTTTTCATGTATTTTTTTCCTCTAGCAGCAAGGTTCTCACAAGGGACTGTTCATGTACAACCTGATCACAAGCCCAATTTCAGCCTGCTGCCGTAGAAATAGATATCGGAAGCTGGAGAGCAGATGGAAGCACTTTCCAAGTAGTGTGAGGTTTATACATAACATTTATATACAGCACCATGCAGGTACTTCAGAATCTTCTCAATTTACAAATAACGTCACATTGTAATGGAATTTCATTATCGGTGGAATACAATGGTGGCACACAACAGAAAATGCTTACTGATGTTATGCGTCACTTGATTAAAAATACAATATTGTCTTTGAAAAAGATGATCTAGTGTTGCAATATCAGTGTTAACTGAAGATCAATGACCAGCTAGACAATTCTGTAGTTTTCGGCAGGTCATGTGTGGTACATATGTCTGCATCTTCAAAGACTGCAGGGGATGCTCTACATGTGTCACTAGGCCTGGCCAACATGTGGGAACTTGGAGCTTGGCCACTAGGATCTCTTGCAGATCCCCCCCCCGCCTATGCTTGGATGGCTTCTTGCTCGTAAACCTCGAGGGACCGTCTCCATAGGGCCGAAGGAAATAATGGAGTTGACGGCAAAAATGTCCAGCTGCTCAGGCCGTACATTCGCAGGGATGCACGTTGATCAAACAGCAGAAAGTTGCCATGGCAAATATACTAGTTTGCAGCGTTGTAAATGTGCATCAAGCTGTGTGTGTGTGTGTGTGTGCGTGTGTGTGTGTGTGTGTGTGTGTGTGTGTGTGTATGTGTATGTTTCGGGGGTGGGGGGAAGGTTAAAATTCCGAAACGGCAAAGCAAGGAACGAGAGGCCCCGACAACTCAATCTGTGCAGAACAACCACAACAACAAAGATATCTGAAAACATATTTCCAAGGGTCAGAAATTCATGAAAGGACACAATAGATGTCAAACCAGACTGCAGAGGACATCTTTAAAAAAATGACAACACAGTGTGTCTTTCAAAGGGAGGCATCCCAAGGCAATTTGTGGGTCTCAATGAATAAAACTTCCTTCTATTCTCCATGGCCAACATCACGGCAGTGTTAAAGATCTCTGGAAAGATACTGAACCGTTCAGATCAATAAGCACATCTGTCCAATGTCCATGACGGGGTCACACAATTGCAATGTGAATTGCCACCTAACAAAAGACCAATCTATATCTTGTCAGCATGGGGAAAAACACTGATGTGACTGTAGATTTAAAGCTATGAATGTTGTCCTTAAAGTTAATTTTGCCACTCAAAACATCTGTAATGGATGAAGCAAAAGAACTTAAATAAAACCTTGGATGTGTAGCTTTTCATTCTTTTTTTTATTTTTTACAGAAGATTACATCAGACAAATAACCACACTGTCTAAAACGTTAGACAGTGGTGTCTGCTCTTAATCTGCCTGTCTGAAAAACAAGATTTATTATAGTAATTACATATATGTACTAAATATAGGGAGCTTCAGGGGTGAAGAAAAAAGGTTTGGGTACAAATACACATGCTACTCTGTGTAAGAATTCTACGCTTTGATGCGGAGGTGCATGATTTTCAGCCTTTGCTAATGGGAGTTAGTAAATGATGCAAGCAGCACGCATTTGAATCCAACCTTTTACTGTGAGGACATGTACATCAAAGTTTTAGCAATAATATGAAATAATACTCAGGCAGCTGTTGTAAAATGGCTTGAAAATTAACTTCAATTCAGACCACATTGCCTAACTGAATGTTATTAACCAGAACTAATAAACCATTAAATAAAACCACACTGAAAGACGGTTAATGCAGAGGGAAACAAATGCATCCAGTTTCAGATCATTGGCTTAATTCAGGATTGTAGTTCTAGTACCGATACATATCAGTACACATCGGCTGTGGTGACTGGGTGGTTTCACTTCAGAAATCCACACAACAATACTGAATGAAGGGCTTCATTCTTAAATAAAAGACCTTGGTAATTCATACTGTTCACTGGAGTGCTATGTGGGATGAGAAAACATCCATGGACTATTGCTGTGCTGGCCATTTCCGTTTTTCATAAAATTTTTTGCCTGTTTGAGTGCTGACTTAACCCGCAATGGGCTGTGTTAAAAGGCTCACTTGGACAAAGACATAAAAACACAAACCACAGACAGAATGACGTGAAGACGTGGAAGACTGGTTAACGAAAGACGCCTGTGGAGTGCGCGGACCAGGGACGAGACAGACGGGGAAAAAACATTGCGCTGGAATGTTTACAGTACACACAGACCAGAGTCTCCAACAATCCAGACTAAACAGTACCATGTTTGGTCACTGCCTTGTTCAGATCACTGTAAACAATTTGTAAATATCTGAATATAAGCTGCACACAAACTGGATTCATGTTGCTCACTGCTGTGCTGTACAGTATTGTTGTACACAATTGTATATGCTTACACCTGGAAAACTTACTGTACATGTACAATACTGTATGCAATTTGTTTGTGTGTGTGTATGTGTGTGTATGTGGGTATATACATGCACGCTAGTATTAAAGCTGCAAAAGGTGTTATTACAACACCCAACATATTCACTGGAAGTGAGAGATGTGATATTTATAAGAAGAATGAGCCATGTATCACTATCAGCAAAGTATATTTTGAGGAAGTAACAGCAGATCGTACTGTTAAATGAAATGCTAGATCTTCACAGGGATAATGAATAACTTGTTAGCTATCCAAAAATTATTCCAGGACAGGTGATGCGATGACAGCCAGCAGGTTAACAAAACATACAGTGTTGCTATTAATCCCATTTCGAATCTTGGTTAAACAAACAAAGTAAATTGTGCTTGGAAAATTCTTTTATCCAGTGTGTCTTAGACATAACTTACACGGTACTCTTCCCATTCATAATGTTGGTGTTAAAAAAAAACGGCAATGAAAAGTCAGTTCACTGCTCAAGGGTATAACAGCACCATCCCAAGAGATCTGGCCAACATTTTGGTCACCTGTACTGTTCCGGCACATCTAGGGCTGCCCCTGCAACATATCCTGGTAATACCAGTGTTCAAAGAAGTTTGTTTAGTGCATGGCCAGTGGATATAATATTTGTCCAAATGCCCTTGAATATATTCTTCCCATGCTGGACAATCCATATCACTAGGCACAGACACCATCTATGGGGACCATGTGTGTGTGAACATCCAGAGAAGCGTGCCTCTATTTTGGGGCAGCAAGCTCTCGCTGAGTGCCTCATTAGCATCGACCACCACTATTTCTCAAGGTCCGGCGGGATCGCAAACGCTCAGCGTAAAGCGTAATCTGTTGTTTCGAATGCAATTTTCGAGCCAAGCCAGAGCGACAGTGATTGGGGTTTTGAATGCATCAGCGCAGTAAACAAAAACTAGGGCTAACTGACATGATACAAAGTATGTCATCTGCACCTTGAGGGAACATGAACTCAGAGGACGAAGTGCTTGTGCTATGGCCACCTAGCTGGAAGCCAGCGAGCACACAATGCTTTTATTAGAGTCTTGACAAATTTAGGATGGCTGTTTGCGTAAATCAAGTTAAGTGCATTACAGTTAAGTAATACCAACATACATGATACACTGCAATGTCTAATATCTGCTGGTACACAGAGCAACTGTAATAACCTGTACCACTTAAAATCTCATCCCTCACCTTGCATGGGATGCTTGCCGTTCTTCAAAATAACTGCACAGCACACCCAACAAAGAGATAGTATGGCTTAAACTCTACAACCGCTTTGCTTCTCTCTGTGCCTCATTAGTGTATTATTTTTTGTATATGCGAGTGTACCCCGATTCACTACATATCCTTTTGAGTCAGTTAAAATCATTAGGGAGTTTTCCTGACAACAATAATTCTGCTGATGTAGCTAATACATTTAGTTAAAATAATCCTCAAGCTGAATTGTTGCTAAACACGGTCATTATACTTTATGGAGACACCTATCTACCTACCCATGCATCCATCATCCAACCACTTATCCTAGTCAAGGTTCTGGGGACTTCCTGAATATAGCGCAATACAAAATCAGTAGTAAAAAAGACATTATAGTCGTCAGTAAAGCATATTAATAAATTTCCTCTCAATAAAAAGAAAACTTACAATAGTAATTAAAATCTAATTTCCTGCAGCAAATTATATTTTTGGATAAGAGATGGACAGGTAAAAATTCCTTTTGGCTACATCTGTCCAACTCCAGAGGTAAATAATTCTTGGGTAATATACGATTGCCAAATATATATTTATTTTAAATTTGAATAGGTCTGATAAATCTGCCACTGTTTATTGTGATTTGAAGGCTCTACAGTGGCTGAGGTCAACATCCTGTCAAAATGCCAACCTCAGAAAACACACAAGGGCTATTCAAAGAACACCTACTGTCTAATCAATTTTTGTCCACTGGAGTTACTACCAACTGCCATTTTCTAAATCCCATATACGCATCATGGGTTCAATCCATTAATGTGACAGATCATTTAGCATTATTATTTAGATCAATAAAATCAATTCCTGTATGTAAATGCAGAAACTACTCCCCTCACTACAGAACGGGAGAAATTTCGTTTGTGTAACACACATACTGTTTGCTTCTCACTTTCTGTCTCATATGACGAGCTTTGATGAAATTCAGTTATATTCTATTAAAATAGGAGCTGATTATAACTTGGCAAATCCTAGTGTCAAAACGAGGTAAAAGGCACAAAGAAACGTCACCACCAATGCAGACAGGGCAACAGCTGTTGCAGATGTGACAGACTTTATGATTTAGCACATATCTTTAATTTTTTTCTGGTTAAATATGTTGAAAGATCAATTTGGAAAATACCAGGAGTTAATACTGAATTATAATATCTTATGTCCTATCACATATTAATATATGCTTAGTAAAAATAAACTGCAAAGACCGCTCTTCAGATTTATTCATTTATTATCCTGCCTAGACATATTAGCATAGCACCGTAGCAATAAAATACTACTTATTATCAGTGTAAACACCACCATCTGAATGGAATCAATGTGTGTACAACCAATACATTTGCCATGCTGAAAACTGCATATGTACTTGCTTTTATTTACATATCTGGATCAGTCACAAAATGTCTCGGATTCTACTATAAAGATGAGTGAAAAAATATTTTCCATATGTTCAGAAGCGGTAACTATGCTACACTTGAGATAATGGAGACACTCTATGATCAATAAATTTGCTTTGGTTTACTCAATTTATACTAATGCCATTACAGGACATACTTAGGAGGCTTAGCTGTCCCATAGTCATCAAAGCAGAGAGACTTCCGGAATTCCAAAGAGAAGTGCATCAGGACAGAATTTTAAATAAAAAACAACAAAAAAAACCCCCAATATCCTCCAAATGATTTCCCCCCAGAATAAAATGGGATGGCCTTCTTGAAAATCCTTCTTAAATAACTATATGGACACAGAGAACACTGTTGAAGATCATGCCAGAGATTACTGAAACATTCCAAGTGCAAATGAACATCTATTACATCTCCATATGACATCTCTTTCAGTTTGCTTTTCCCGTACCACTAATTAAAAACTGTATGCAATTACTTGTGCAAAACCTTTAAGGTGTTAAGGTTTCATTAATGAAGTGTGCAGCTGGATTGGTGAAAATAATAACAAGAGAACTTACTTATTTCAAATAGTCTTAATTTTCATACCTTGGTCAGCACAGTAGTAGAGACTAGCCAGCACCTCACAATCTGAAGAGTGTTTATGCGTGCAGTTTCCGTACAAATTATTCACATTTTTCAGCATTGCTGAAAATTTAGGCTTCATACTGAGAAATATGTTGTTCTTTTTGTTTGGATTATTTTTAATTTTTTACTGCACAGTATTACATATTGTACCATGCTGGGTGCCACTTTACACCCAAAGCTTCCTGGGGTAGGTTGCAGGCGATCAGGGGAAGCACTTAGAAGTCTTCATACTTAAAACATTGTACATGTATATGTAAATCACAGAGGATTTTGCATTAACTTAACTTTTCAGGAAATACAACAAACAAGTTTGTAACTGACTGTGATTTATTGGTTTCTAAAGTTCCTATAGGTATACATTCTTTCTGCCATTCCCTTTTAGTACCCATAGTTGTTTTCCGAACACATTTTTCAAGGAGGTGTTCCTGCAGTAAATGTTTCTTGGCAATTAATATCAGCTAATACTTTCTATTACCAATTAATGTCTATGTCACTAATAGCTGTGCTTCTTCTGCATTTAATAATATAAAATTATACTAGTATTATACGCTGTGAATGCAATTATGTAGCCAACCTAGATCCATCAATACCTTCAGTTAGAAAGACTTGAATATTCATTAAATGATGCTGAAGTGCATATCCTCCACAGTACCCAAATGCAAGAAATGTGTAACTGCAGAACGTAGGTGTTTTTTCCCCCAAAATTTAAATGAAGCTAAATTCAATAAGTGAAGCTAAATTCAATGTGATCATAATGTTTATCACAGAATTATAATCACACTGCAAATGGATCCTAAAAATAAAAATAGCCATATTATTAATTAGAATTTTTAATTTTGTTTACAGGACAGAAAACACAAACATGACAAAAAAAAAAAACAAACAATTGTATTATTTATATTTTCGCCGTGTCCCGGAGCTACAAGGGATGGTTGCCCTTCTTGTGTGAATGAGTCAGCTTACATATTCTGACAATTGGAAGCCCAGGGCTTCGTCAAAGGGAAACGCAGTTATTGTTTTGATTGGCCTTCCTTGTTATGTTACTGCGCAAAATACTTTCAGTTGGGATCGCACCGCTGTGGAAGCACGCACATATAACATCAAAAAGACGTCTGCTTTTATTTACTGGGGACTAGCACTTGGCACATTGGAGTTTCGACTTTGTTCCTCCATCAGACATATAGTCTGTTGGCGATCGTGACAACTGACGCCATTGGCTGACAGCGATGATAAGAGAAACTATGAGACGTGTGACTGTGAGAGGGCCTACAAGAGAAGCAGGTTAATGCAAGGCAGGGCCAGAACCAGAGAGTATCTCCAGGGAGCTAAAGGGCCCCGTTTAGTGGAACTGCAGCTGCAAAGTCTCTCCCTTGGTCTGGTTTGGCTTGTGTAGCAGGGGTCCCGCGACTGGGCTATGGCCATAAGTGAGGGTGTTGCCACAAGGAAAGCGAATGATTAAAACACAACAGATGAATAATAAATCACAAACTGCTTGTTAGCACAAGGCTCCGAAGGAAAAATTCATCACACTCCAGAGAATTTACATTGTCGGAGAATGTACAGCTTCAAGATACCTGAACCTCCTCGCACGGTACACTTACCAAATATGATACAATATGTTGTAATACATCTGCAGCATGCGCAAAATAAATTATTACTACCCTGGCAAATGTATAGGACAGAAATCCATGACAACAGACGGTGTATTGTAATAGCTTAAAGAGGAACTATGTCTACGATCGCAAGTATGATCGCTAACATTCTGCAACTCCTATGCTTGGGAACTGTATGAACAGGAAATGCACAAAAATTATTCTCAGATGATCTAAAACGGGCATACATCTGCCACATCCAGATAACTGTGTCAGCAGAGTCCTCGGAACCCTTCAGACTGGAGTTTAGTTTGGAACACCGCTGTACAACCAATGAAGATCCACATGCTTACAAATAATTTATGGACAAATTTGTACTACCAGTCAATAAAGCTGAACAAAATAAGGTAGTCTATGTGAAAGCAGTGGAAATTTATCATGAAAAATTCTTCGCAGCATGTGTTTCACATAAACTTACAAAACATGACACATCCTCTTGATTCAGGTTCAGCGAGGAACCAAGTTCTCCATCATACTGATAAAGTATTGATCTATCAGCGTGAAATACAATAACATCTTTAGTCAGAGTGCAGTAATCACTGACCATCAATCAGCTGGTAAAAACAGACAATGAAACCAAGCAAGGATATTTCCATAATAGCGACAAGCAATTTCTAAACAGTACTAAGTCTTTCATTATAACCGTCATATACAAAATGCATTACAATAATTTTCCAATTGCCTGCTTTGAAAATCACCCTAGATTTTATGATGTATTTCAAAATTACAAGTTTTTCCACATTTTCACATTTAAGTTACTTATGGCATCTTATAATACATAAAAAAATACTGTTTAAGTGTTTTAGGAACAAACACACTTTCATGGCTTTGCTCAAGCTTTTTCAGGCACAAACTGGATTTAAATGCCAATAGTCAAGTGCCAGCAGGTTGAGCCTGAAATTGTGGACCCAAGTCTAGATCCTGGTTTGAAGACCTGAAGCTTATTCATTGATTCACCTGGAACACAACTCATCTTTGCAGTGTGGGAGGACATTGGTGCAGGAACACGGAGAGAACAGGCAAACTGCACATGTGTGGAACTGATGGCCAAGTGCAAACCAATAACGCTTTAGACATGCAGTGACACTGAGCCACAGGCAAGTCATTTGAAGCATCAGTCATTTGTAAACATGTGCGTTTCAGACTAATTTTTATTCATGTCTGAAACATAAACCAATTATCTACTCACTTGAAAGAATACAAAAGGCACAAAGCCACACACCCACTTTTTCAGGTATTACAAACTATTAGTTTCAAAAGGAATTGGTTTTGAAAAGTCATAGTGGTATGAAAAGAGGAACGCATTAAAAAGCAGGTAGAGTGGTACAGACTGCATTCTGGAGCTCTGCCAGGTTCTGCTCTTGGCTCTGGAAAATTAGTCAGATGCTGTGGATTAAGGCGATTATTTCACGTCGTAATGTTCTTCAAAATAGGGAAATGCTATCTCGGAAAAGCGTGGTGAGGCTGCAGCAAACAAACTCAAAAATGAAGGCAAACAAACAAATAGACAAATATATAGAGCTAGGTAACACAAAGGCAGTGATCCTTTAATAAATAAAAACTGCAATTCCTCGGTATATGACAGACTCATAAATGCAGACATTTATTTCACACACGTGTTCTTCACATGTCTCCCAGAGGTAAGGGCAAGTCTACATTCCCCAGCTGTGTCCAAAAACCGAGAACTGCAGGATTTCAAAGGCCCCCCCTCCGTGCTTATGGGGTCCGTTCCCACTCGGAGTGGCAGCCTCGCATCCCGGAGCTGCTGGAAGCCTCGGTGACACGTGTCACGCCTCCACTCATAGCTGCTAACGACGGTTCAATTAGGCAGATAAACATCTACAGCTCTCCGCTGAATAAACCGTCACCTATCTTCCCCCAAAATACAGCAAACGTCTGATACTGGAGAAATTAGCGACGTGGGGGTGGGTGGGCTAATATGCCAGATAGCTCGCTGGCTTATTCAAATTTAAATGTTTTCATTAGAGGGGGAGAAAAAAAAAACAAGGATATAGTTAATAGGCAATGCTCGAGTAATTGTGCAATCAGGGATTTGTTTTCATCAGATGGCTTAACAATTATGGCTGCTATCAGATTAAAGCGGGTTTCAAAAAAAGGCACATCCAGCAAAAAGGTAGCGAGAGAGAAGCTGATAAAGCTAACGGAGAGACTGCATGAATAAGAGACGCAGCCTGGAGAGGAGGACAATTTGATGAATCTGGTATTGTACGCCACCGATCAACGTGACGGAAAGAGAGGCTGTGGCGGGAGAGAGAGAGCGGGAGAGAGAGAGAGAGAGGGGGAGAGAGAGAGCGGGAGAGAGCGAGAGAAAAAGAGAGGGGGAGAGAGAGAGCGGGAGAGAGAGAGGGGACCATTTTCCACTGTGATACTCGCAGCCTACATGGCAGAATCATTTACATGCCCCACATCACGAAAAAGCAAAGCCTAATCTCTTGAGGACGAATTCTAATCAAGATGAAATGCATTTACAAATCTATTTAATAAGGCTTGCCAGAAGTGAAACTTGGCATGTAAATACTGCAGGATTAAATATCATCAGCAACCAACACTGTAACCAATCGCCTGCAGATAGAGAATGCCTGCCAGCTCCCTGTCTCCCGGCTGCCTCTGCATTGTGCACGTCCCCTCCAGTTACGGGTATGGGGGGGCGACATGGGGGG